>LPNX011103512.1:1312795-1342137 GCA_001517045.1 Pseudotsuga menziesii
CACACACACACACACACACACACACACACATATACTTATGTGTATATATTGTGATCACAACAACGGTACAAGTCTAACTCTCCAAAACCTAGCTAATGAAACCATAAAAAAACCCTAGCCACCAACTCCTCCTGGCTAGGAATCACTCCTATCCAAAGTTGGATGCTCCACCAAAGATCCTCATGAAGCTAACATCACCACTACCAAGTCCTCCTTGGAACCTACACTTGCATCTCACAAGTGTACAAGATGACTCCTTTTCTTTTCCTCCATGACAAGCATAAAAAGTAGCACTAAGGTTCCCAAATGCCACAATTTTTTTTGTTAAGCCCTTAATGATGACACATTACACCATATAGTGTGACCCATTACCCCCTATATTGTGGTGCATTACATATTATTTATGTAGTCTTGGGTATTTGTTATTTTACACCTTTATCTCCTATATATAGGAAGGAGATATTCTCATTTTAGTCATCATATCATCTTATCTTGTCTTGTGTACTCAGTACATTGTGTAAGGAGGTTCCTCCCTCCAAGAGGATTGATATTTATCTCTGCTATTCATTTTTTAGGCATGGATTACTCTCTTATTGTCTATTTATTCTCTTTTTATGCTATATCTGGGACTTGGTTGCCTAACATTTGGTATGAGAGCTCTTTCCTTGGGACTGGCTTCTGCAAAACGAGTCATCGTGGCACATTCGATACAATTTTTTTTTTAACAAGGAATCATATATCGAGGTTAAAAACCCACTTCCAAAACAGGCCGAAATATCTTCCGTAAAAAATTCAGATCCCGACCCATTACAATTTCAGAGATAACTGCGAAGGAATTTAGGGTTTTTGACTAGTCCTACAACTAGTCTAAAATAGGTGTTATTGGGAAAAAATTCATATCTGAAGAATTCGAGATCCAAATGGAGTGATACCAGTTGCATCTAAAATAAGAAGGAACAGGTCATCTGTGGTAAAAGTTTTAGATACAGAAGAAAAAAAAAACCAGTGGACACATGGAATACAATACAAGTTTACTCTTCTAGATAGGCCAAAAATAAGAGGCTTTGGTATATTTGCATTAAATTTTTGTTGGCTCATCCAAATTAGTTCATACCTATGACATTGGAAAGAGGAAAGATCAAGGTACTACATGACAAAGTTTTAGACTTAGAGGAGTCTCAATTCAAATTTTACCTTAGTTACAAGTCGGCCCTAAAACAATCTCCCAATTAGGGATTGAAAAAGGTACGCCATTTTGCATTTGAATAGCTTTCAATAGAAGGATATATTTGTGGTAAACCCCAGAGGATTCATCCCAGACATACAAAGAAATGGAAGACATTTCTTTTAGAGTGTCCAAGTTGGAAGATATGATTAAAGGAAATGTGAAAATTGACGACTTCACTAAATTGGAAAATAAGATGGCTACTAAAGAGGATCTCAAAGGGATGGCTAGTAAAGAAGATCTCAAAGGGATGGTTAATAAAGAATATCTTCGAGACTTGAAGGAGTTTATCAAGGATATAAAACATATTCCTCAATTATCTACTTAAGATGAGGACAAGGAGGAACAAGATGACTTATTCCAATCACGTCTGGAGAAAATTGAAAAACAATTGGAGAGTATGAATTTGGAGCCCTCAAAAGTTGATGATTCACTGCAACATCACAGGTTCAATTCAGGTCCAAGAAACTACTTTATCACCAAGACTGACATGCGAAATTTTCATGGCAAGGATCCAAGCACGTGGATTTTTCAAATGGAGCAATTCTTTGATCTACACCAGGTGCCCACTATGCAAAAGGTAACTATTGCATCCTTGTATTTAGAACTTGATCAGTTTGTATGGTACTAATGGCTTTGTGACCATAAAAAGGAGTCTATTATCTCTTGTTCTATATTCACCGAAGAGTTGATTGCACATTATGGGGATATAAATAGTAGCACCTTCTTCAGTCAGTTGGTAAATCTCAAGCAAAAAGGTTCAGTTATAGATCGCATCAAGCAACTTTAGCAGCTAAGTCTCAGAGTGAAGAATATTTCAGAAGATAATTTGTTAGATCTCTTTATTGGAAACTTGAAAGATAGCATTCAACATGAGGTGCGTCTCTTTGAACCATCATCTCTAGAGGGCTTTCATGATGGCAAGGAAGGTTAAAAATAAAAAATGGCAATGACTACTACAAAGGCCTTCTCCACCACATATAGAGAAAATAATGTTCCTTCTTCTAAACCATCACAAAGGTTGACACCCCAACAACTAGATGAAAGAAGAGCAAAAGGATTATGCTTTAATTGTGACATCAAGTATAGTAAGGGACATAAGTGCAACAAGAAGAAATTATTCTAGATAGATTGTAAAGAGGAAGAACCAAAAAAAGAGGATGCATCTCTAGAAGAGGCGAATTCAAAAGAAATAGAAGAGGCTACTTCAGAAGAAATTACTCCCACCTTATCTTGTCATTCATTGGATGGAATTAGCACTCCTCAAGCTCTTAAGATAGAAGGATACATAAAAAAGAAGAAGGTAATAGTGTTGATTGATTATGGTAGTACTCATAATTTCATTCACTGTAAATTAGCCAAAGTTCTTAATTGCTTTGTTTATCCAACACCAAAATTTCAAGTAATGATTGCAGGTGGAGGAACTATAAATTGCTCAGGGAAATGCCATAATATCAATCTATCTATGGGGGAATATGTATTGAATAGTCCAATGATTGCTATCCCAAAGGGTGGTGTTGATGTTATCTTGGGTGTCCAATGGTTACAATCATTGGGAACAATGGCTTTTAATTTTCAAAAACTTTTCATGAAATTTTCATGGGAAGGTAAAGAATATGAGTTAAATGGTATTAGAGGAAAAGCAAGCAAGGTGATAAGCTATAATAGTATGACAAAGTTGTTAATAAATGGACATTAAGGTATAGCTGCACAATTATGCTCATTAGATGTTCAAACCTCAAAATTCCCTATCTCCCCAGATCTCCAAAGGGTCATTAATAAGCATTCCAAGGTATTTGAAGATATTCCCAAAGGTCTTCCACCTGTTCATGACTTTGATCATGCTATCCACTTAATTACAGGAAGTGTTCCTCCTAACATTAGACCTTACCAATATCTCTATAACAAAAAGAGTGAAATTGAGCATATGGTGGATGAAATGTTAGAGGCTGGCATAATTTGGCCTAACCAAAGTTCTTAATCTGCACCAGTGGTAATGGTACGCAAGATATGGATCATGGCATATGCGTCCTGATTATATAGAGCTCAATAATATCACCATTAAAGATAAGTTTCCCATTCCAGTCATTGATGAATTGTTAGACGAATTACATGGATCAGTTGTCTTCACAAAGTTGGATCTTCGTTTCGGGTATCATCAGATTCGAATGAAGGATGAAGACATCCCCAAAACAACATTCATAACTCATGAAGGTCACTATGAATTTTTGGTCATGCCATTTGGTCTAACAAATGCACCTTCCACATTTCAAGGTTTGATGAATTCTATTTTCGGAGCCTTTCCTTAGAAAATTTGTGCTGGTATTCTTTGATGATATACTAATCTATAGAATGTCTCAAGAAGAACATGTTCAACATGTTGACATGGTACTACAAATACTAAAGGAGAAAGAACTGTATGCAAAAACCTCAAAATGTTTATTTGGGATAAAGGAGGTAGAGTATTTGGGTCATATTGTATCTCATGAAGGTGTCAAGGTAGACACTAAAAAAATTAAATCCATGATGGACTGGATGATTCCCAAAACCCTGAAGAATCTTCGAGGATTCTTAGGTATCACAGGGTACTACCGCAAGTTTGTTTGAAACTATGGAATAATAACATCTCCTCTAACATCGTTACTGAAGAAAGATGCATTTTCTTGGACTCCAGAGGCAACTCAATCCTTTCAACAACTCAAAGAGGCAATGTGTAAAGCTCCTGTTTTGGTGACACCAAACTTCACAAAAACCTTTATTGTGGAATGTGATGCTTCAGGAAATGGAATTGGAGTTGTACTAATGCAAGAAGGACACCCTATTTCCTTCATAAGTCATCCAGTCAAGGGAAAGAACTTAAAAAGCCCATTTATGAGAAGGAAAGGTTGGCAATACTACATGCCTTGAAGCAAGGGCACCCCTACCTTATAGGGAGACATTTCAAGGTTAAAGCTGATCATGATAACCTTAAATACTTCTTGGAACAAAGGCTATCTTCAGAAGAGCAACAAAAATGGGTAACAAAGATGTTGGGATATGACTTTGAAATCATTTACAAAAAGGGGAAGCAAAATGTTGTCGCAGATGCACTCTCCAGGAGAGATGAGGATGTTGAAGCATTACTCTATGCTATTTCGATCATCCAACCAGATTCGATAGCCAAAGCAATGAACAAATGGAAAAATGATGAAAAAATATGGACATTTATTCAAAATCTACAGCAGGATCCCAGTGCCTCTAAGTCATTTAGATGGAAAGATGACTTGCTATGGTACAAGGATCGCTTACATATTGGTAAGAGTTCCCAGCTCAAGCAAAAGGCACTTTATGAATTCCACTCTTCACCGATAGGAGGGCACTTGGGTTTCTTAAAAAACTACCACAAGGTAAAGATTTTTTTTTTGGGATGATCTTAAAACTAACGTTCAAAAATTTGTGGCAGAATGTTTGGTTTGCAAACAAAATAAAGTGGAAACAATTAAGACCCTTGGTCTCCTACAACCACTTTCCATTCCAAGCCAAAGGTGGACAGAGGTCTTGATGGATTTTATCACAGGTTTACCAAATTCTAAAGGAAAGAGTGTCATCATGGTGGTTGTTGATATACTTACTAAATATGCACACTTCTGTGCACTATCTCACCCCTTCAAAGCAAACACAATCGCCAATTCTTTTATGGAGATAGTACAAAAACTACATGGTACTCCAAATATTATAGTAAGTGACATGGATCCCATTTTCACTAGGAATTTTTGGATCGAATTATTTTCTTGTTTGGGTACTCAACTGACTCATAACTCATCTTATCACCCTCAATCTGATGGACACATAGATATAGTAAACAAATGTTTGGAAGGGTATCTTCGATGTTTTGCAGCTGATAAACAAACAGAATGGGTCAAGTGGTTACCCTTAGCAGAATGGTGGTATAATACTTCCTTCCATAAATCATAAAAAAATGACCCTATTTATGGCACTATATGGCTACCATCCACCATCCATCACATCTTCACTGAGAGACTCTAAGGTTCATGCAGTGGAACACCACATGGAGAATCAATAACAAGTTCTTCAACTCTTAAAGGACAACCTGATTATAGCACAAAATTGAATGAAACAACAAGCATATTAACACTAAAGTGAACGAAGCTTTAATGTTGGGGATTGGGTGTTTTTAGACTACAACCATACAAATAGATGTACCTGAAGAACACCAAGAAGGATAATAAATTATCACCTAAATACTACGGTCCCTACAAGGTGTTACAAAAGATTGGTAGTATGGACTACAAATTGGAACTACCTACATCTTCACGAGTCCATCTAGTTTTCCATGTTTCCTGTTTAAAGAAGGTAATCAATGACAAGCTACCTGTTCAAACGATGTTACCAAAACTTGACGAGTAAGGAAAAATAATCTTGGATCCTGAAGAAATTACTGAAATACGAACTAGACAGCTTCGAAAGCGATCAATTTTAGAGTATCTCATTAAATGTAAGAACTTACCCACAAAAGATTCAACATGAGAAGATGAGTCCTTTATACAGCAACATCCAGAACTACTTCAGTGTCTAGGACAACACTCTTTGAAAGGGAGGGGCATGTTAAACCCTTAATGATGACACATTACAAAATATAGTGTGACACATTACCCCCTATATTATGGTGCATTACATATTATTTATGTAGGCTTGGGTCTATTATTGGGTTTATTAGTTTATATTATACACCTTTATCTCCTATATATAGGAAGGATATATTCTCATTTTAGTCATCATATCATCTTATCTTGTCTTGTACTCAGTACATTGTGTAAGGAGGCTCCTCCCTCGAAGAGGATTGCTACTTATCTCTGCTATTCATTTTTTAGGTGTGGATTACTCTCTTATTGTCTATTTCTGCTCTTTTTATGCTATATATGGGAGTTGGTTGCATAACAAATTTAGTCTTATTCTCTCATAAGATAGAGAAGATAAAATGATACATTTTCTCCTTTAGGGTTTATCCCAAACCCTAGTCTTCTTTAGCTATTTAGGGTGAAATTCTCACGCTATACTTTCCCTTGAAATTTATCCAAGAGCCTAGCATCCAAGACAAAGAGAGAAAATATACGTGAAGAAGATTACAAGATGACAAGTTGGCCTTAGTATCACATCTCTAACTCAAGCATTCCATCTACAAGAGTGAACAAGTACAAGTGTGATCACATGGCTCTGCTCACTCTATTTACATGAGAAGTGAGGGAGGAAAAAAATTAGAAGTGAACCTCGTCCACTATAAGGAACTTAAATATACATAATATAGGCCCACATGTGGTGTTCTCTAAGGTTGAATGTTGATCAATCAAGGTCCAACAATCCTCCTCCAAAATCCTTTAATGCTCCAACTCAAATTTGTTGCATAACACTCTCCATCCTAAGTCATGTGTATCTTCGAGCCTACCCCACCTACATGATCACTCCATGACCCAAGCGTCCTCAAGTCAAGTACAAGCCTCAATGCAAACAACAAAGTGTTCCCATGCCATATAGGGCTTAATGCCCATCTCCACTATGCCCAACATTGTTGCACCCTTTGAGGGTCCTAACCCTTGAATGGGTGTTATAATTTATCCATCTACCCTTTTGGTTTATGTTTTCAAACTGATTACTACAATAAGCTCTTAATGATATAATTCAATTTAATATTGAAGTGTAATTTAGGCCTAAGAAGTAAGCATTTCATTGTCATCGTGAAGCATAACAGACAACCATACATTATACAACCAACTAATCTTACAACACATAACACAATTTCACCAAATAATTTATGTATAATTTAATTTATAGTATAATTCCATGGTTAAATAGGAAGGAAAATACCTCATATTATATTTGCTAATTCAATGTAGCCTTGGTATATTCTACTTTCCCAAAGTAGTTTTATTCCTCCCAATAAGTTACGAGTAGCATATCCATCTTCCTAGCTCTACCAAACATTGGGTTCTCTAATCCCCGGTACCCAAACCTCCATTAACAACAATAAACAACAAAACATATTAATATCCTAAATAGTTCCAAAATAGCTTAGTATAATAGATCCCCAAATTAATTCTTAGTTTATGTTTCCTTCTTCCATAGATGTTTTTCTTCCCAATATTAACTACACTTTGCATCCTTTCCCTTTCCTTATTTACGAAATTTCACATCCCCATTTCCAAGTCTCCTTAACCACTCTCATTAATGGGCGATCAACTTCCCGTTCTAGTTTTTAGGGAAAATAATAATGACTGAATTAATTTAAATAATAAAATTAGAATGCAAAGTCTTCCTTCTCATGCTAAAATTTTAATGTGAATTGACATTTCCCCCCCAAAAATGATGGCAACCCACCATACCCATTTAATTCATTAGAGCAATCAATAATAAAGTCAATGAAGGCATTTGTTATGCAACTAAGTCCCATAAATAGCATAAAAAGAGCAGAAATAGACTAGAATACAATAATCCACACCTTAATCATCAAGAAGAGAGATGAATAGCAAGCCTCTTCGAGGGGGAAGCCTCCTTACACAATATACTAAGTACATAAGACAAGACAATATGACATGATTCAAATGAAAAAGGTTTCCTTCCTATATAGGAGACAAAGAGGTACAATTACAACTAATGGACCCAAGCTAACATAACTAATATAAGAATAATAATAACAATTACCACTAATAGACCAAAGCCAACATCAATACTAGTATAATGTGTCGCACTATAGGGGGGAATGTGCCCAACATTTAGGGCTTAACGTGCCCCTTCCCTTTAGACAAGTGTTGTCCTCAACACTTGGATGCATCTATATGATGGAATAGTCTTTCAATGTCAAATCTGCAACTGATAAGTTCTTCCACTTGATGAGGTACTTAGTAATAACCTGATTTCATACATGTTTGGTCCTTGTTTCAATGATTTGTTCAAGTTCCCATATGATTTTTTCTTCTTCAAAACTCCTTTGATTGTGATGTTGATATGCATGTTGTTTCATCTTGTTTTTTGACATCTTTAATTTTTGGAGAACTTCTTGTTGGTTCTCTATGCGATTTGCTACCGCTTTAACTATAGATTTTCCTCTTACGGGAGATGTGATATATGGAGGATGGTACCCATAAATTGCCATAAGCAGAGACATTTTTGATGATGTATGGAAACAAGTATTATACAACCATGTCACCAACTGTGTTTTTTTATTAGCTACAAAGCAACGAAGGTAATCTTCCAAAAATTTGTTCGCTATCTCAATTTTCCCATTAGATTGAGGATGATAAGATGAACTATAAACCAACTGGTTAACCAAACAAGAAGATAATTCAATCCAACATTTTCCAGTGAAAATTGGATCTATATTTCCTTAAACAATATTCGGGTTTCCATGTAACTTCTGCACTTCTTTGATGGAGGTCGCGACCTGTGTACTTGCAATAAAAGGGTGAGAAAGATCCCTGTAATATGAGCAATTCTTCTTGTGTACCATTACCATTCTTCTTGTCTATGTAGAATAGTTTATTTTATCCAAACTTATGTCCCTTACTATACTTGTTGTCACAATTAAATCATAGACCTTTTTCTCTTATTTCCTCCAGTTGTTGAGGTGTCATTCTCTGAGGTGGGTATGAAGAAGGAATATCATTCTCTCTGTCTGTGTTGGAAGTGGTATTTCTATTATACATTGCCATATTTTTTCTTTCAACCTTCCTTGTCATCATGCAAGCCTTCTCCAGGGATGGTGGTTCAAAGAGATGCACCTCATGTTGAATGTTATCCTTCAAGGTTCTAATAAAGAGATCCAAGAAATTATCTTCTGAAATATTCTTCACTCTAATACTTAGCTTCTAAAACTGCTTGATGTGCTCAATAACTGGACCTTTTTGCTTGAGATTTATCAAATGGCCAAATAAGGTGTTGCTATTAATATCTCCATAATGTGCGATCGATTCTTCTGTAAATATAGACCAAGATATAACAGAGTCCTTTTTACTGTCACAAAGCCATTGGTACCATACAAATTGATCAGGCTCTAAATATAATGATGCATTAATTACCTTTTGCAAAGTTGGAACCTGGTGTAGATAAAAGAATTGCTCGATCTGGGATATCCATGTTATTGGATCATGCCATCAACATTTCTCATGTTAATCTTGGGAAGTTGGGTACCCCTTGGTGACCATCCCCGTTGATATCCATTACTAGAATAGTTTCCTCTTGGAATATTCTTATTCATGGAATGTTTCTTGACATGGACATTATGTTTATCCTCCTGAGTATCCTGGAACACGTCATCACCTGTATGCAGAGTATCCCTTGAATTTTGTATGAGATTAGCAATATTTTTCATCTTTTAAATCAACCTCTCCTCTAAATTAAGTAAATCAATTGTTCTCACGGAACCTTTCATATTATCCATCAACTTCTCCTCTAAATTAACTAAATCAACCTTTTTCACATATCCTTTAATCATATTTTCCAACTGGGACACTTGAAAAGATAGGTGTTCCCTTTAATCGTACATCGAGGATGGATCCTCTCGTGGTTTGAGTGGAATGTGATTTTTTCCACTTCCTTTTGGAGTCACTTTGAATAATATAAATAGATATCACACCCTAGGGTTCACCACAATTAGATCCTTCTACTGAAAGTTATTCAAATTTAAAATGGAGTACCTTTTTTAAACCTTGATTGGAACATTGTTTTATGACCGACTTGAAATTGAGGTAAATTTGAAATTCAACTCCTCTAAGTCTAAAACTTCAGTGTTTTGTAGCCTTATGTGTCTTGGTTCCAACATTGTAGGTCTGACCTAATTCTGATGTACCAATAAGAAGTTATTGTGAATATTCAAACACTTCTTGTTTTTGGTCTTTCCAAAAGAGCCAACTTGTATGGTCTGCCACGTGTCGAATAATTTGGGTCTAAAGTTGAAAAACCTATCACAAATGATATGGTCTATCTTATTTTTTATGCAATAGGTCTCACCCAATTTGGATCTCGTATGCCTCATATATGACGTTTTCCCCTAGAACACCTGTTTTAGACTAGGTTTTGGACTAGTAAAAAACCCTAGATTCCAAGGAAAATATCTTCGAACATGTAACGTATCAAGATATGAAAATTGGACCACATCTCGTTTGTAATTTTTTATAGATGTTTTTAGAATTTAGTTTTCTGAAACCTTCTAGAAAAAAATCATAGAGAAAATTCCAAGATGACTTGTTTTGAAGAAACCAATCCCAAGGAAATAGCTCTTATACCAAATGTTATGCAACCAAGTCCCAGAAATAACATAAAAAGATAAGAAATAGAGAAAAAAGATAATAATCCACATCTCAATAATCAAGGACAGAGATGAATAGCAAGCCTCTTCGAGGGGGCAACCTCCTTACAAAATGTACTAAGTACATAAGACGAGACAATATGATATGATTCAAATGAAAAGGTCTCCTTCCTATATATAGGAGACAAAGAGGTATAATTACAACTAATGGACCCAAGCCGACATACCTAATATCATAATACTAATAACAATTACCAATAATAGACAAAAGCTGGCATCAAGACTAGTATAATATGTCAGACTATAGGAGGAAACTTGCCCAACATTTAGGGATTAACAACATTTAATGCTACTAAATATTTGTGTGCATGAAATATAATTTCCTTAATCATTAAATCATTAATTAAGTAATAGCCTAGCTTAGTAATAACACACCAATTAATTGTATTACTGTAAGCATGTGGGGTATGTATGCGTAGCTAGAGTACACATATCTCAACCATGTACTAATAATAAACAATCACTACCTCCAATGCATTGTTCATGTATATTCACAACGAAGCATGCACAATGGTAAATTAAGCAAAATAATCATCTATAAATATTTACCAACCAAATTACAATTGGAATGAGACTTGAACTGAAATTGGGAAGAAAACATTGGCACTGGCAAGAAAAATATATTGGGAAAAGCTCAACCTTATTGGTAGGACCTTAAATAAGTAGTATTGGTAAGAGAGAGTCAAGGTTTATCGGGAAAGCAAAAATATATCGGTAAGCATTAGTCCCCCTTCAAGCTATATTGGTAGGAAAGCATTATTCAACACTCATCATCATCACATCAAGATTATCATAAATGAATTAGGTAAGTGTTTTAAACAAGGTAGGAACTAGGAAATTAAAGTGGCACATCTAATACTAAAGCAAGATTCTCAACTAACATTAAATCATCCTTCCTCCCTAACAAAGTTCCATATTCCACATCCTATCCTTTCCTCTGCTGCAATATGTTGCAGCATTGACTACATTGACCTAACTCTAGATATAACACGTAGGAGAAAGTGTCGATTATATCGATAGAAATTCTCTAATATTAAACCAATAATCACCATCACTTGTATAGGGAAGCATTACTTAACACAACCCTCTCATGATTCCAAGTTTTAGAGGATCACTACAACAATTTTGACATTTCGGGACGGTTGTCTTCCACCTCCAAAAGTCACTTTTAGAGGCGGTTTTGGCTTTGGCAGCGATCTTTACAAAACTGCCCCTAATAGAACCGACGTTAAAAGTTTTGAATTTTAGGGGTGGTTTTGGAAGAAATCAAAACCGCCTCGAAAAGTGACTTTTAGGGGCGGTTCTAAACCTCCTCCAAAAGTGATTTTTGGGGGCAGTTCTAAACCTCCTCCAAAAGTGACTTTTAGGGGCAGTTCTAAACCTCCTCCAAAAGTGATTTTTGGGGGCAGTTCTAAACCTCCTCCAAAAGTGACTTTTAGCGATGGTTCTAAACCCCCTCGAAAGACGCTTTTGGGGGAGGTTCTAAACCCATCCCAAAAGGGACTTTTGGGGGTGGTTTTGGCTTCGAAGGTGGTCTCTACAAAACCACCCCTAATAGCATCGACGCCAAATTTTTTGCCTTTCAGGGGTGGTTTTGGAAGAGATTAGAACCGCCCCTAAAAGTGACTTTTAGGGGCGGTTTTGATCTGCCCCCAGAAGTGTTTTAGGGGTGGTTTTGACTTCGGCGGTGGTCTTTACAAAGCCTCCCCTAATAGTACCGATGCCAAAAAATTTGCCTTTTAGGGGCGGTTTTGGAAGAGGTCAGAAATGCCGCTAAAAGTGATTTTTAGGGGTGGTTCTAACCCCCTCCAAAGGTGGTTTGGGGGTGGTTTTGGATTTGGAGGCGGTTGTTACAAAACCGCCCTGAATAACACCGACACTAAAAGTTTTGACTTTTAAAAGTGGTCCTAGAAGAGATCAAAACCACCCTGAAAAGTGAATTTTGGCAGCGGTTCTAAACCCCCCCCAAAATTCACTTTTAAGGGCGGATATAAACCCCCCTTGTAGGTACCTACGGGGGCGGTAAGAAACCGCCCTTAGAAGCATCTATTATAAAAATGTGGGGGCGGTTTTAAGCCCCCCTTGTAGGTACCTATGGAGGTAGTTCAAACCCCCCCTCGCAGGTACTGATGGAGGTGGTTCAAAACCACCCTCATAGGTACCTACGAAGGCGGTTCAAAACCCCCCTCGCAGGTACCAATGGAGGTGGTTCAAAACCCCCCTCGTAGGTACTTATGGAGGCAGTTTAAAATCCTCCTTAAAATGCTTTACAAACCTTTGGGGGTGGTTATAAACCCCCCTCATAGGTACCTATAGAGGTGGTTCGAACCCCACCCCACCCCTCCCCTAAAACTCTTTACAAACCTTTGGGGGCGGTTATGAACCCCCCCCGTAGTGACATATGAAGTCAGTTTAGAACCCCCCTCGAAGCCATAATTTAAAACATCAATATTGCAATATCATTAGGGAACAAAGGAATTGAACCTTCAATCTCCTACTTGTAAAGTAGGCGCTCTACCATTGAGCTAGAACCCTTTAAGAATTGGGGAAAGGGGCAATATTAACACGAAGATTGCATCATTTGTAATTCTAAGAAAAGACTAATAATTACAACATTGTTTATGACTCAAGAGACATAAGAAAGTAGTATGAATGGCTCTGACCTTATAATTTGGATGAACTTGAAATCTTTCATATGCAACATTGATTCAATGAAGAAAACAATAATACAAAAACCTTTTACAGAAAGTTGGCATTCAAGTTCATACACATACTCTAGAAGTGAACATCTAACTAGAATTTCAATTATTCATGGATAAGAACGAGCATCTTTTCTAATGGTTGCTTGATGGATCCATGTAAGAGTAGCCTTATCTTAAAATTTATGTTAGTAGATCAATGGGTTCTACAATTATAACATATTTAGACCCAACTCAATCTAGTATGGTGATATAAAAAGCATTCAACTACACTATGGAGAAATACAAAGATTAAAAATTGCATAGCACAGATAAATCTATAATCTTTTCTAAGATAAACAACTCATAATAATGCATTTATAGATATAAATTACCTGCAACTGATATAATCGTGAATGAACACCACCATCACTCAAAAGGCCAATGAGATGAAGTGTGCCATTTTCAAAGCACTCCTTAATGTATTTAAAACCTTCTCCCTCTTAGATTTTTCCAGAGACAAGAGCATAAACCACTAATTTTTCTCTGCACCTAAAGTCAAAATCAAAGTTAATATGTTTCCCATGCTAAAAGATGTAGCACAAATAAATAGTAGAAATATCCTTTCAGTTACCATTTATACAATTATAAAGTACATCTTATACAAATATCATATGATATCACCCCAATTTGTAAGGTGGTTAATAAATTAACTATTACACAACCATGATGTCAACAAAATGTTAATGCTTACCAAATCTTAATGCAGGGAAAAATACCCAGCGTATAGGATTCTCATAAGTCACTTTGTATGCAGAAATGATCCACATGCAAGATATTCCTTCTTCACTCTAATCCTTGACAGTTTTCATCAATAATTTTCCAAAAGTAAAAGTACCACAACAAGCAAAAATAAAGTGAGCTGCTTGTTACATTATTGGAACATAACAAATATCAAGCATAGTAAGTCATATAGGATAGTAGAGTCGAATAAGGACTTTGTTCCTTATTTGAAGGATCTGGAAAATAGAGTAAGAGTTTTATTTAATCTAGTTGAGTCATTTAGATGGATAACTTAGCTTTAGCTTACAGAGCTTGTTAGGTCGCATAAGATTTTAGGTAGCTTATTGGAGCTTAGTTACCTCAAGGAAGGTTCGATCAAGAGGAACAAGCTCAGAGTTTATACTCTTGGAGCTTACAGAGAGAGAGAGAGGTCTATGTTTGTAATGATCGATCCATTGTGTTTAGGTTTAGATAAAGTACCATTGTGAAATAAGATCGTATTCCTGTATTTTTGGGTTAATTGAGTTTGGAAGCAATTTCCCTCATATCTTATGACCACGTTAACTGTATGGTTAGTTTAATGAAAAAAATGTCTTGAGTATTGACATTTACACACAGTAAGTTGCTTTTAGCCATGCATTGTGCGGCATATCCATGACATAACATAGGAGAGATTGGTTAACAAGTCGACAATGGTGATCAAGAGGTGAGTCGATCAATGGCTAAAGAGGAATTTCACTGACTAAATAACAAGAAAGTTCAAGGCGAATCTATTGAGAAGTTGGAAACTAATCGTTGTAAGGATTAAGAAGATCAAAGTTTAAGAATGATTTTGTTGCATATCAAAGACAGAGAACTATTTCGTTGGGAGAACTAGCACGATAGAAGAAAGTACTGACTGGCGCGATACTTTATAAAATATGCCCTATAACAATTTAAGTCCACTGTCGATCTAGATCTAACGGTTGTTAGTCCATTTTGCCGATGAGCTAGCAACCAGGTTAATTGCAGAAGTTGGGCGCGAAACCATTGTGTAATCCAGTTCACCGACAATAATCTTTGTGTAATCTTTGGGCCACACGCGAGCACGTGTTGGGAAGTATGATTGTAGATGAGGATCCTAGCCACGCCTGAGCGCATGGTGGGAAGTATGGTTTCAGGCCCGAAGAGATGGATAAGGGATTTTTGCAGCATAGGACATATTTGGTCTTTAAGGCTCAGAGGACACCAATCCAGGATGACGCAAGTATTACGAAGGTCGAGTACAGAACCATTATGATGGTGAGGTGGCTACCACCCTTATATTCTGAAGCAACTCCACCCTCTGATCAATGACCTATGTGGAGTATCCCAGCCTGTTTTGTGTCGAAAGGGATCGTGACTGTGTTTTTCGCTCCGAAGTGCTAGTGCTTGGTGAAGAGTCTATCTCCACCATGGATCCCAAACGCTCTCACAGGGGAATATTGGGGTTGGGGGAAGTCTCGATCGACAATATTGACAAGGGTTGTGTGACTAGATCCTAGATACAAGCACAGGAGGTTGCTGGCTGCTTCAAAGACTTTGTTCCTCTGGCGACATGCAGCGAAATTGAATTAGTTGTAGACTATTTATGGGACAAAGCTAAGGCCATGCCCCAAGAGGAGTTGCATCGTGAGGTTGAACGTTGGGTCGTAGACCCTGGAAATACAACCGGGAGGGATGTGGCCTATGATAGATTGCATATGATCTATTGGGTTAACATGAACTTGATAACACACTCTTCACTTAGCGCTACTGCAAAAAGGCAAGGGGATGAAGAACCTGTGAGAGTTTGGAAGGATCACAGCTTTGATTTCCAGGTAATTCACAGAAAGATAGACCTCATGGCCACAAAGATGGGGATTCAATTATTCCACCCGAGGATGGAGCAGGTCGAGGTTGGAGGGACGAGCATGGCTAAGTCAATCGACATGACTTCCAGGGAGCCCTCTGGGAAGATGAAGCTGACCAAAAGCTCATCTCCAGGAGTGTCCTCCTAGGGATGGGTTTGAGGCCTCTGTGTTTATGCTCTTGTTATTTCTTGTTCAGTTTACTGTTAGTGGTTCCACTAGTGATAGGATTTATAGGCCGCTTATGTATGTAATAGGGATGGGGCACGTCATGAAAAATCTGGCTATTTTGTTATGTCTTGTTCAGTCATCTGTTAGTGGTTCATGTAGTGATTTCTTTATGGGAAACTTATGTATGTAATCGAGATGGGGCACACCATGAAAAATTTGGATGTTTTGTTTAGGGATGGGTGGTTCTATTTTGGGATGAATGTAAAGCATGTCAGAATTGGGTAGGTGGTTTCTGGATCTGTTATTCATAATGTAATTAAGTGAGTATGCAGTAATATAATTCTTTTATTTACAAAAAAAAAATATATTGGAGAAATTTTGAAATATTCTACAAGTGCTTCAATTTCTCACCTTTCAGCAAAAATAATGGATACAATTCATATATAGTTTGATATTAATGTCTTAAAAGAAAAGGTATTTACCACCAATGGCCACAAACAACTAAAAAGTAGTCAATGGGATTGCTAACTACATTATGTAAAATCATTTAATAGTGGTTAGGGCAGCTTTAGGAGACCTATAGGTGATACTCCCAATGCCTAAAAGGAAACCTATAAGTGATACTCCAAACGAATGTTGAAATTGTATTGATAATAAGGATCTATACCTCAAAATTAAACTCTGATGCCAATAATGTCAGATGATCTTAGAGTCCTCTATGCTTTACACAAATATTTCGCACAAATTAGTTGTTACACCATCAATCGGTTATACTTATGGTTGTAATAAATATGTTGTAATTAAATACTTTCAATATTGTTCATTACATTACCTTCCCGTGGTCAATATCTATTCGGCAATCAATTTTTTTCCTTCAACAAATGTGCAATAAAATCAATTCATAAAATAGACAAGTACAATTGTACTTAAAATGAAGAAATCAACAAGTTATATTCAATGAAACGACAATAAGATATCTAATTGACAAATTTGTTATGGTGATAACTTACAAATATGCATTAGAGAACGATATAAATTGTCATTATGTTCCTTTCCATTGCGAAGACCTGCATATATCATGTCAACATGGTACGTTCATATAAGAGTTTGATAGATATGTAAAAAAAGGCATAACATATATGAAATTATAAAAAAACAAAATCAAAATACCTGAATGATATTCTATTGGTTTCAAGAATATCTTATTCTCTACTAAACAGGGCCAACCACATGAAGGTTGAAGCTCATATGGCCCCTCCCCCCCCTCACATCACTCTCAATTCCCCACACCCAATCTATCTACTGTAAAAATAAATGAAAGTTACATAACATAATAAAACAGATAAGATCCATGCATAAACAATAGCAAAACAAAAAATATATGCATGAAAGGTAAATCTAAGTAATAATATAAGATATAAATTTTCACAGATACAACTTAAATGAGAACTGATAAATAAATCATGCATGCTACTTACTGAACAACATCCAACCACGTGCCTTCACAATCTTGTCAAACATAATCCATGCCACCATCACCTATAGCTTCATCCTCTTTTCATTTCATCCTCTTTGCATTTCATCCTCTAATCTGCAACACTTGATAAATCTGCATAGTCCAATTCATATATATTACAATTTCTTGGTCCCTTCGGAGGGCATGTCAAAACTACACACCAATCATTCTCTACTGGATCTTGTACATAAAATACCTGTTCCGCTTGTGATGCTAGAATAAATGGATCATCTTGCACTCAATCCTTACTCAAGCATCTCTTCAGATTCACCATGGTGAAACCAATTTCATCAACTTTCATTCCATTCTTGTTGTGTACATCTCTCCATTCACATTTGAACAATGGATACTGCACAAGGCAAGAATTCTCAGAGAAAACACATTGAACTGATGAACCAAGCAAGAGTAAAGCATGAAAATTTTGAGGGTATTAATGGTGGGATAAAGGGATAGGTAATCATCGATAAACTCAGCGAGGACTTTGAGCTGCTGGTTCAATTCATGACTGTCAAATCACATCTCCCTGCTATTGGCCATAACCGCCTGATTGAACTGGATTTTATCCTAAAGGATCTATTTGATATGGCCACCCCTACAAATAAGCAGCAGAAATATATACATAGAGTGAGCAATCATCATCCTGGAAGGCTCACCAACAGCTGAGTCAGTTGTAGTCTGTTAAAAATATGCTCGTAGTTGTCGTTTTCATCAAGTGAGCCAGAAAGCCCCAGATTTCGAGATTTCCCTTTTTGATTGGTCACGCACAACATAGCTTGCCTTCCCAAAATGTTTTGTTGGCATGACGCATCTGCTACATCAGAGTTATTTAGGATTTAGGGTGTACTTTTGGGTTTGATTCCTGCAATGTAACTAATTTTGATGCCCTGTTTTGAGATACATCTCAGGGGTAAATTGCACTATAAATGTAACCTCTATGGAGGAGGAAGGGTTCGACTTTCATTTTTGAAGCCTCTGTGCTTGGATTGTAGCTCTGTAAACTTTCTTGGAAGTGTTAATGAAAAGTATTTTTTTGATTTTCTGAGATTCATCACAGTGTTCATATTTAGTTTGTGTTTCTTGTTTGCGTCATTTTCATATGTGTAAATTCTGCTAATGCTTTCTAGAGAAAGCCATGATCTGTCTTGAGCCTGCTAAGGGTTGTTGTTACATGTCTTAAGCCTGATATGACTGTCGTGACTGGCTGAAAGTGCCTTGAGGATTGTGAAGGGTCCCTAGCTTATGTATGAAGGTACCATGACCTACTGTGGGTTACTAAGGGTGTCATGAGGGTGTGTAAATTTGTTGGCAGCCTAATTGTGTACTGCTTGACTAGGCCGTGATCTGTTAGTATGGATGCCAGTATGTGTGAGGTCTAGTACATGGATCGCTACCATTTATTGGACTAGTTATGCAACTAATGAAACCCCTGAGTTGATGCCTCTCACCCATGTGTTGGCTACCAAGCTGGGAGCAAAGCTCATGGAGGTCAGAAAGAATGGAACCTACTCCTGGTTGAGGCTTGATGGAAAAACATAAGCAACCATTGAGTACAAAAATGAGAGTGGCACATGGTTCCTCTCCGCATTCACGAAGTTCTCATGTCCACTCAACATGATGAGATAGTGACCAATGAACAAGATTTATCTAAAGGAAGTGAGAGGGTTAGATTTGTATACAAGGGGGATATGCTTTGAATAGTAAACTGTAATGACCCCCATAAGATCCTGCTGATTTTTTTGGCTTATTTTCTTATGTAATTTGGTTAAGGGATTTCATAAAAACACTTGTCAAAAATACCACTGAGTTGTGCCAAATAGTCTTAGTTGGTTTTTGTATTCAGTGTACTGCTGGTATGTTGATGCATGAGCATAGGCTCAAGAGGGTGAATTCATTCATGACTTGACAAGGTCAAGGGAACTGTTAAGAGACCTAGGGTCTCGTACATTTGTAATTTGCTTTATTTTGTAAAAGCTGAATAAAATGGATAAGGAATCTAGATACTTTTCCACACGTAATAGTTAGGATTGAGTTAGTTGTGAGTCATAGGGTTAGTAGAGATCAATAAGGACTATACTCCTTTGTTATAGGATATGGAAACATAATCCTCTTGTATTTAAATCAGTTCGAGTTATTTTCTTAGTAGCTTAGTTAGCTTACAAAGCTTGTTGGCTCGCAAAAGCTTAGGTTAGCTCACAGACCTTAGGACAGGTCATAGAGGTTTGAGGATAGCTCAAAGAAGCTTTGATTAGCTCATAGAGCTTGAGAGGGAGAGAAATTCCACATAACATGAATGGAGGAATGAGAGGTGCACAGAAGAGTGAGCGAGGACTGAACAAGTAGAATTATGTGTGTGTATTTGAATTTCCGGTCATTAAATAAAGAACAGAGGATTAGAGTCTGCGTGTGATTTTGATGGATTTCATGTCTTCATATAGTTATGTAGAAGTATGAATTCATCCCGCATTCACTCCATATAACCCTGTATATAAACTCTGTGGCTTTGGATTGCCATAGTTTCTGAATTGCAGAGAAGAATTGATCTTGTCAGTGATCAATTAAGTGAAGCTTTGTAGAGGGTTAAACCTTAACCAATCGCTCAAATAAAACAAGATCGTAGAGTGGGGATCGATCGTGGGGAATATTGACGTTTTATAGTGATATTTCTGGGAGAAGTTGCAAGTTTTGAAAAGGTTTTTATGTGCATGATATCTATGGAATGCGCTTAATAAATTTTGGAATCCACTGTTGATTTGGTGGGGACGCTGATCGAATGATCAGAAAGCCATTTCACTGCGTGAAAAAGTAATTTGTATGAAAACTCAGGCTGGCCGCGAAATTGACAGATCAATGATCAAGATCGACAGTGTGGAAGAAGCGTTGTGCGGAAACTCTGTTTCAAAAGTTTCTAAAGTCGAAAAGGCAACTTTCGATTCTCGCCTTCCGGAAAGAATTTTGCTGAGGAAGGGAACACGCAGAAACCTAGAATTTCGTTGCATAAGAAAGTTAGACAGTGCGGAAAGTTGTTTAACAGAGAGAGTTTGTTTGAGATCTCAAGGTTTTTGAAGTCTGTACGCAAATCAACGCCATCATATGTGTAATGTTTGACTTGTATATTAATAGACTATAATTTTCAGATCTTGATTTTTGTAGCGCTAACAATGAACGGTAAATGCAATAGAGACTGATTTGCATAAATAACAAGGAAAATAAACCCCAAATATCATATTCATATAAGTTTGAGTTTACAATGACTGTAACAGTAGTTGTAAGGTGGAAAAGGAAATCTGAAATTACTTTAACTCTAACATGTAGCTTCTTGGGCGTGCACAATGACTTATGGAAGTGAGATTTGGTGTCTTGATTTTTATTTGGTGTCTGCCCTGCCCTGCCAGCTCCTCAAACCAACCCAAATTGTCTTCTTCTTAGACTCCCTTATTATGCTACAACGCTCTCCTTCACTACCCAAAAAAGTTATGCACAGTTGTAATAAGAAGGAAGACTACAGTGAGATTACCCAACAACGTTGTAGTAGATTCCTGTAGGTGTCAATATGGATTGCAACTCCCTTTTTGGTTGTAACAACCCTTTTTGGTTGTGACAACCCTTTTTGGATAAAGTGTGGGGATCACTGTAGATGTGGGACTGTAAGGATATGTGGCCAACAAAAAGTAATTCGTCCTCACAAACAAGACTGTGTCCTCTCTCGACGATGTCACGGCCCACACAATCCAAAATTAGCCAACAAATGAAGAATATGGCTTCCACAAGATGAAATTGACCGATTTGTTACTCCTTTTTTTTCTTCAAAAAACTAAAAACCAAAAAAGATGAAAAAGAGAATATGCATGAATCTATAGCATCTTATATCTAGATGGGCCTGAAAATTTGTTGTATGTATAACCACGGCATGAACCTATAATCCTAGGTATAATATAATATTGTTACTTGTTAGACTCATAGGAAGAGCCCCTTGGGATAAACCTTATTATAGAATATGGTATGGGGATGGCACTAGGGAGTCCTAGTTTCTTATATTCTTATTTTAATTGTTGCATAAGCATTTCTAGCTTCTATTCTATTGCTTGTCAAGGATATTTATAACTTACAGCATAGGAAGGCTCTATGGGTTAAATATAAACATCTTTCTAATGTGGAGATATCCCAAACTGTATACTAACTAATATATGTTGTTAGTATGATAGGAGATCAATATGTTAAAGTTGTCACCACCATTTTAACATATTATTGTATTTTTAGGAGGAGTTAGAACTGGCTTCGATCACCTCATTTAATGGCTTGGAAGGTATGGGAAACTTCATATCCTTAGAGCTCAATAAATATCACTTGGGAGTGAGTAATTAGTCAAAGGTGCAGTGCAATGGCCATAACATTATTAGAGATCACTTGGTTTAATAATTTCATATGCCGCCTGCCGTTGACTTCTAATGACCTAATTAAATAGAAATTCCCATGCATGCATATGTAAAAAATACTACACTTCCACCACTAAAATGGTTCATTGAAAAATGTAAATACATATATGAGGTGGAGGCTATAGATTGGCATCGCATGATTAAATGTAACACCGTATATCTCTTCTCATTATTCTAATATCCATGATTACCTAATTTATATGTCAATTAAGAAAGTAGATTTTTAAGGCATACCACCATTGAAATGTTAGCTCATATTATTTCCATAAGAAGAGAGATCGTACAACCAAGCAAGAAAAAAACAAGAAATAATTGTTTGAATGCATATGATAGATCTCTTAGTAGGGAAAGAAACAATAATGAGTCATATCATGCTAGTAGTTACAAACAGAAAATAAAAGAGAAAATATCTTTTGTATAATCATAAGAGAGTCTATGGAAACAGACTAATTAATTAGTACAATTATCTTATCCTTATGGTATCCTTACTTATTGACACGGGACCTTGAATGATATATAAGTAATTTGATCAAGTAACCGGTAAATCCACCTCGGTATAAATGCAGTAGATACTGACTAGAAATAATACTATGTTTGGATATTGTAACCTCAACATCTAACCTTAGATGAAAATGGCACCCCTTAGGTGGTAAGCTAAAATTGATTACTAGTGCACTTGAATCCATTGAAAGAAACTCACTGCCCTCATCCTTCTACAAATAAACCTCACAATCAATGCATTATAAGCCATGGTTATTACATTATTTAACTTCATGTCATCCATCGACACAATAGGCTAATATACATGCATGGTCGATTTTATGGTATACCCTCTCAACCTCCTTATTTGTATCAAGTCATTTTCCTTGTGAAATCCATTCATCAAAGTATTGTAAGTCCATTAATCAAAGGATTGTAAGTATGAATATTTGGTTGATCACAACCATTTTCCTTCATATGATCCACTAGTGCAAGATAAATGACAACTTTTCCTCCTTTGCAATGTCCATTATTCAAGGTAGTATATGTTACCTCATTTGGAGTCAATCATTTTTAGTTAGGGATGATGGTTAAGGGAATACTTAAGGATAGATTAGATGAAATTTTGGATCTATATAGCCATCTTTTTCTCTGATCTAGCTACAAGATTGTCATGATTCACTAATTCATATAACAAGTGTTGTAAGAATTAGAAAGGCATCCTTTCCATCATGAACACCTACAATACTAGGTATATACCTATAATTTGTTTGGTAATTAATATAAAGAGATGGAGGGTTGACATTGTAGGTTAAAAACTATACTTATAAGGAGATCAGGGTCACATCATTTTCATATGGTCCATCAAGCAAGTTATCATATTTTCATTAGGAGAATGTAAGTTTCAATGGTATAAGACTGGTCTAAAAAACATAGGTTAATGGTTCAAATTGCTTTTATCTTGATAAGAATTGCATATGGTTGGAAGAGGTACTAATGATAAAATTTCTCAATATTTAGAAGGATTGTATAGGTTCTTGTAGGTTTTCTCCAGGTAGGACCTTAACCAATGTATTAATGAATATTTCATGTCAAACTTAATTATGGAGAGCATATAGATTAAATGTAACACCACATATCTCTTCTCATTATTCTAATATCCCAGGCAATTACCTAATTGATATTCCAATTAAGAAAGTAGATTTGTAATGCATACCACCATTGAAATTGTAGCTCATATTATCTCCATGAGAAGAGACATCATAAATCCAATGTCCAAGAAAAAAACAAGCTGAAATAATTGTTTGAATGCATATGATAGATCTCTTAGTAAGGCAAGAAACAATAATGATTCATATCATGATGCGACCAGTAGTTACAAATAGCAGATAAAAGATAAAATATATTGTGTATAATCATAAGAGAGTCTATGGAAATAGACTAATTAATTAGTACAATTATCTTATCCTTATGGTATCCTTACTTATTGACATGGGACCTTGAATTATATATAAGTAATTTGATAAAGTAACCGGTAAATCCATGACCTAGGTATGAATGCAGTAGATTTCGACTAGAAATAATACTATGTTTGGATATTATAACCTCAACATCTAATTTCAGATGAAAATGGAATCCCTTAGGCGGTAAGCTAAAATTGATTACTAGTGCACTTGAATCCATTGAAAGAAACTCACTGCCCCCATCCTTCTACAAACAAACCTCACAATCAATGCATTATTATAAGCAATGGTTATTACATTATTTAACTTCATGTCATCCACCGGCACAATAGGCTAATATACATGCATGGTCGATTTCATGGTATAGACTTTGAACCTACTTATTTGTATGAAGTCATTTTCCTTGTGAAATCCATTGATCAAAGGATTGTAAGTGAGAATATTTGGTTGATCACAACCATTTTCCTTCACGTGCTCCACTAGTGGAAGATAAATGACAACTTTGCCTCCTTTGCAATGTCCATTATTCAAGGTAGTATATGTTACCTCATTTGGTGTCAATCATTTTCAGTTAGGGATGAAGGTTAAGGGAATGCTTAATGATAGATTAGATGAAATTTTGGATCTATGTAGCCATCTTTTTCTTTGATCTAGCTACAAGATTGTCATGGTTCACTAATTCACATAACAAGTTTTGTAGGAATTAGAAATACTTCCTTTCCATCATGAACACCTACAATACTAGGTATATACCTATAATTTGTTTGATAATTAATATAAAGAGATGGAAGGTTGACATTGTAGGTTAAAAACTATACTTATAAGGAGATGGGGGCCACATCATATTCATATGGTCCATCAAGCAAGTTCTCAAATTTTCATTAGGAGAATATAAGTTTCAATGGTATAATATTGGTTTAAAAAACATAGGTTAATGGTTCAAATTGCTTTTATCTTGATAAGAATTGAATATGGTTGGAAGAGGTACTAATGATAAAAATTATCAATATTTAAAAGGATTGTATAGGTTCTTGTAGGTTTTCTCCAGGTAGGAACTTAACCAATGTATTAATGAATATTTCATGTCAAACTTAATTATGGAGAGCATATAGATTAAATGTAACACCTTATATCTCTTCTCATTATTCTAATATGCCAGGAAGTTACCTAATTTATATGCCAATTAAGAAAGTAGATTTTTAAGGCATACCACCATTGAAATTTTAGCTCATATGATCTCCATGAGAAGAGACATAATAAATCCAACGTCCAAGAAAAAAAAGCTGAAATAATTGTTTGAATGCATATGATAGATCTCTTAGTAAGGCAAGAAACAATAATGATTCATATCATGATGCAACCAGTAGTTACAAATAGTAGATAAAAGAGAAAATATCTTGTGTATAATCATAAGAGAGTCTATGGAAATAGACTAATTAATTAGTACAATTATCTTATCCTTATGGTATCCTTACTTATTGACATGGTACCTTGAATGATATATAAGTAATTTGATAAAGTAACCGGTAAATCCATGACCTAGGTATAAATGCAGTAGATTCCGAGTAGAAATAATACTATGTTTGGATATTGTAACCTAAACATCTAACCTCATATGAAAATGGCATCCCTTAGGTGGTAAGATAAAATTTATTACTAGTGAACTTGAATCCTTTGAAAGAAACTCATTGCCCCCATCCTTCTACAAATAAACCTCACAATCAATGCATTATTATAAGCCATGGTTATTACATTATTTAACTTCATGTCATCCACCGACATAATAGGCTAATATACATGCATGGTCGATTTCATGGTATACTCTCTCAACCTCCTTATTTGTATCAAGTCATTTTCCTTGTGAAATCCATTCATGAAAGGATTGTAAGTATGAATATTTGGTTGATCAAAACCATTTTCCTTCATATGCTCCACTAGTGCAAGATAAATGACAACTTTGCCTCCTTTGCAATGTCCATTATTCAAGGTAGTATATGTTACCTCATTTGGTGTCAATCATTTTCATTTAGGGATGATGGTTAAGGGAATACTTAAGGATAGATTAGATGAAATTTTGAATCTATATAGCCATATTTTTCTCTGATCTAGCTACAAGATTGTCATGGTTCACTAATTCATATAACAAGTGTTGTAGGAATTAGAAAGGTGTCCTTTCCATCATTAACACCTACAATACTAGGTATATACCTATAATTTGTTTGATAATTAATATAAAGAGATGGAGGATTGACATTGTAGGTTAAAAAATATACTTATAAGGAGATGGGGGTCACATCATATTCATATGGTCCATCAAGCAAGTTATCAGATTTTCATTAGGAGAATATAAGTTTCAATGGTATAACACTGATCTAAAAAACATAGGTTAATGGTTCAAATTGATTTTATCTTGATAAGAATTGCATATGGTTGGAAGAGGTACTAATGATAAAAATTCTCAATATTTAAAAGGATTGTATAGGTTCTTGTAGGTTTTCTACAGGTAGGACCTTAACCAATGTATTAATGAATATTTCATGTCCAACTTAATTATGGAGAGCATATAGATTAAATGTAACACCGCATATCTCTTCTCATTATTCTAATATCCCAGGTAATTACCTAATTGATATGACAATTAAGAAAGTAGATTTGTAAGGCATAACACCATTGAAATTTTAGCTCATATGATCTCCATGAGAAGAGAGATCATAAATCCAACGTCCAAGAAAAAAACAAGCTGAAATAATTGTTTGAATGCATATGATGTATCTCTTAGTAAGGCAAGAAAAAATAATGATTCATATCATGACGCGGCCAGTAGTTACAAATAGCAGATAAAAGAGAAAATATCTTGTGTATAATCATAAGAAAGTTTACGGAAATAGACTAATTAATTAGTACAATTATCTTATCCTTATGGTATCCTTACTTATTGACATGGGACCTTGAATTATATTTAATTAATTTGATAAAGTAACCGGTAAATCCATGACCTAGGTATAAATGCAGTAGATTCTGACTAGAAATAATACTATGTTTGGTAATTGTAACCTCAACATCCAACCTCAGATGAAAATGGCATCCCTCAGGTGGTAAGCTAAAATTGATTACTAGTGCACTTGAATCCATTGAAAGAAACTCACTGGCCCCATCCTTCTACAAATAAACCTCACAATCAATGCATTATTATAAGCCATGGTTATTACATAATTTAACTTCATGTCATCCACCGACACTATAGGCTAATATACATGCATGGTCGATTTTATGGTATACCCTCTCAACCTCATTTGTATCAAGTCATTTTCCTTGTGAAATCCATTCATCAAAGGATTGTAAGTATGAATATTTGGTTGATCACAACCATTTTCCTTCATATGCTCCACTAGTGCAAGATACATGACAACTTTGCCTCCTTTGCAATGTCCATTATTCAAGGTAGTATATGTTACCTCAATAGAAATGTCTCATTATTCTAATATCCCTAGGTATAAATGCAGTAGATACCTACTAGAAATAATACTATGTGTTTATGACAGAAATTGTTCCCAGACTACAAGAGAACAAGCCAACATAATCTCAAGAATTTCAATAAAACAAAATAGGGTTTTTAGGGTTTTTTAAGGTTTTTGGTTAAGAAGTTTGATGACAAGAGGGAATACACTCATAAAACCAAATAAACACTAAATCATAAGCATAGAAAACTGAGATGCATAACATAATAACCATTATCCAATAGAAAACAACACCGAGGTTCATCCATAAATGGCAAGCACTACAAGTATAAAAACTTTAAACCAGTAATGAAATCACCAATTGAGTAGCTAAAACAAGCTATAAATGAAGCTAGAGAACAAACTGAAGGGTAAATAGAGCATATATTTCATAATTAGTCATTCAAATACACATGAGAGTCATTTACTTAGCTTATGAACAAGTCTGAAGACCTCCTCTAGCCAGCCAAAAAATCGAACCCTCAGTCCTCTTTGTGACATACATTAATACTATCCTTCAAAATTGGTTAAGGACCAAACCCTAACTGCTTTTTAGCCTACTCATCGAAATAGTTTTATCTAAATAATAATTACAAATATGAAATATCCTTCAAAACATAACTAATAACTGATTGTGTTAACAAGCTTTACATATCTTTAGCTACTTTAGCTAACAAGGCTATCCCTTCTAGGGCTTGGGCCTTTCTTTTAGCCTTCAGTTGATTTGCTTCCATATCTGCCATTTTTCTAGTGACTTCTTCATTTTGTTGCTATAAATATTTGATGGTTTGTTTCTGTTAGCACTCAGAATGTACCCAGGTTGTAAAAGGTACACCCCGAGGTAACAACAAAACCACTTTAGGAAGATATTGGTAATTTCTCCCAGAGAGGGATCTCTCAACATGGACTTAACAAATTGCAAGACCAAACGGTAACAATATTTAAAAGGTTTATTTATTTGGTTGAAACAATCACATATCCATTGGGCAACGGAGTCATATACATATAAAAATATTCCCAAAATGCATACACAGGATTTTTCAAAGGCAAGATAATCACATAATTGCAGTCATTTCATTTGTCAGGGTGAAAATAGAAGAAATGAGAGAACATCCCATCAATACAGAGCGTCTAAGACGAATTCCATATCAACTTTAGTAGAAAAGATCATATAATACCTGAAACGATGAATAGAGCATAAGCATATGAATTCTAAACATCAAACACTGTGTTCCATATACGACAGAAAAAACAGAATGGAGCGTTACACAGGAAAAATTACAAATCACACAGAGAAAGAAAGCACGGACTGCAATGTCAATGATACATGAATCTCTGAAAAAGAACTCTCATGCATTCATTTGGTATTAAAAACAAGACAGATATGTTCTCCACAAATTACTTCATCTGATGGGTTCCAACCCCCATCTCATAAAAGAGATACAAATTTATAGATCAAATAATAAGTCTGCCTCCAGCAGATCAATAACAGAATGACCGGCGTAAATTAGAGTTTGTAACTGAAATCCTACACCACTAGGAAGTTGTTACAATTCCATTCCTAACCGATCATAAAGCATGAAACAACTGGATAACAAACTTTGGTCCATCAGCTCCGAATCTTTGCTCCAACAGCACCACGTCTTTTGCCAAATCAGCTCCAAGTTTTTGCCCCATCAGCTCCACGGTATCTGCCACTTGTTCCTACGGAGGAAGAGTAAAATTTGTTTTCCCCAGCTGCTCTACAGCCTTCCACTGTTCGGAACTTGGGGTGTCACTTTCCATCATTTCCCGGATGGCTACCTCGAGCTCCATGTATGTTTCGTAGGAATTTTTAGGCAATCTGGTTCTGATAGCTGTGAACTTCTGC
>LPNX011103550.1:2113-15429 GCA_001517045.1 Pseudotsuga menziesii
AATACAGTGCGTTGTTTAGATAAATGCCTACATTGTTTTAAGGTTCATGATTGTCTCGTGTCTAGGCTTTGGATTTTTTTCAATGTGTATTCTCGGAGGATTGAAAAAATTTGGGCAACATTTTTGCTTGCCGGGCTCTCAATTAAAAATTAAACCGGCAGCATAAACGCTACCGGTTTACAAAATATATATAAAACAAAAAAATAAATATTAAATACAAAACAAATTTCAATTTTATAAATATTTTAAACGCTATCGGAAGAATTTCTGCTTACCAGCACACATTGCAAACATACTAGGCAAAAAATAAAAACCTAAAAACATCTATAATAATGATTTTTTTCAATTTTATCCTAACATTTTAAAACTTAATTAAAAAATTAAAATTCCATTTCTATTTCAAAAAACAAGCATTGAGGGTAACCTCTCTCTTACGACATTCTGGTGAAAGGGGGCGTGGCTTGCGTGGTCGGTAGGTCGAGGTCTCTGAGGGCACGACTGCATGGGCGACATGTTCGGGGATGCGGATGCTCGATCGAGGTATGTGCTCAATCAAGGGATTTTTGTGGTGAAATGGATTATGGCTGCGGGTGCGCGTGACCCTTTTTATAATTTTTTAAAAATAGGACGCTTGATCGAGGTATCAAAACCTCGATCGAGGGTTTAACAAGATATTGATTAAGGGTTTAAAAGAACCTCGATCGAGGGCTTGTTAAACCCTTGATCGAGGTATTAAAACCTCGATCGAGGGTGCACTTTCTGCATTTCGCCGAAAATCCGTTGCCAAAAATTGTTACCCACCTCCATGGATGCACCCAACTGTAAGCCTTGGATAGAAACTAAAAATGCGAAATGAGTATTTTCGATTAGAAGTTAAAGCCTACCAAATCCTTAACCCAGTCCAGCTATGAGTATTTAGGTTTTATAACAATAATACATCTTGAACATTTAGTCAAAACCCTTGAATCGAGCATGAAGTCGTAGCATCCAAGAATGGTCTCTTTATGTTGGAAGTGGGATCAAAACTTGTTATCTCCAAATTTAAAACCCTGATCTTTGCAAAAAAGGAAAACTACACCTAAATCTCAGGATGTCTCTTTCTCCACATAGCTAGTGCTATGGGATTGAAACTTGTTTCCTGACGTTAGTTGTATATTTGTATTACCTTCAATTTATAAATCTTGGAGATGCATTACAAACAAATTGGGTTAATTGGGTCAATCAGAAAGAAAAGCCTAAAGAGGGATAATAAGAAATTGAGTCAGTCTTGAATAGGTCAATCTATAAAGCCAAAATTGAATGATAAATTCAAGGCATCATATACTAAAATCAAAATGTTGTTTGGTTTGGAAGCATATTATACAAAACTGGTCCAGTTCCTCCTTGAATATAAAGTAATATCTTGTAACTAATGGTTTCTGTAAAGTGCCAGTATGCACAGATAATGGAGATATTCATCTTTGTAGAAGAGACAAAGCATTTGTCCCTGATGACTTACAACTGAAAGACTTGTTCAAGAGAGGTTCAACAAGATTAATTTTACCTGGCAATCAAATCCTTCAAATGCACAAATACCTGCTGGATGTGTCATTAGAGGAAATTTGGGGTCTAAAATGGGCCTTATAAGAAAACGTGCCAACAATAAATTTTGTGAGTTGGAATTCAAGAACCAATAGAATTTCAATAAAATGAGTCAACCATAATGGTTGAATTGACATATATGTCATAAAAGAAAACAACTTTTTTTGTTCCTATTTTTGACATATCTCCCTGTGTTTTTACTCAAATTCCGAGCGGGAGAGCTCATTGGATGCATAATTTAATTCCGCATCCAATGAGTAGCCACACTGCATACTTTTGATGGACCTCGCTACCCCAAAAATAAGAAATACCTGAAAAAACATGATGATGATCATCACATTTTTTCAGGTATTTCTTATTTTTGGGGTAGAGGGGTCCATCAAAAGTATGCAGTGTGGCTACTCGTTGGATGCAGAATTAAATTCCGCATCCAACGAGCTCTCCCACCTAGAATTTGAGTAAAACCACAAGGAGATATGTCGAAAATATGAACAAAAGAAGTAGATTTTTCCTTTCTTCCTCCAAAATTAATAACTATTATTTTATTATTTTAACTATTATTTTATTATTTTCCTTAGGAGGCCCATTTTAGACCTCAAATTTCCTCTAATTATCTTGGAGTTAAATATATATGGCAAGCGATTAGAAAAATCATCATGTTTTTTCAGGTATTTCTTATTTTTGGGGTAGCGAGGTCCATCAAAAGTATGCAGTGTGGCTACTCGTTGGATGCAGAATTAAATTCCGCATCCAACGAGCTCTCCCACCTAGAATTTGAGTAAAACCACAAGGAGATATGTCGAAAATATGAACAAAAGAAGTAGTTTTTTTCATTCTTTCTCCAAAATTAATAACTATTATTTTATTATTTTCCTTAGGAGGCCCATTTTAGACCTCAAATTTCCTCTAATTATCTTGGAGTTAAATATATATGGCAAGCGATTAGAAAAATTGAGGTCTCTGATCCAAAGAATATGCATTTGGAAAAGCTTACCCCAGGGAAGAGATATCCACAACGCTATTGTGGCCACCAAGAACATGCATATCTCCACGACGTTATCTTGGCTGCTAGGAATTTGTCAACACCAAGTGATCTTGCAGAGTTCTCTATTTTATGACGTTTTGATTACGTTGTCAATCGATTGAGGATTCATTGAATCCTCAAAATAAATTTCTTTTTTTTCATATTGGCTACTCTACTGAAAAAATTCAAGGCCTCGCCTTCAGGCAGATTTCGGCACACATCAGGGATTTATTCATTAGTGCCCTGCCTCTTATGCTTTTTCTGTCGAAATCTCCGAGGAGGCTTGTTGAATAGTCGGTCGTCCCTTGTTTCTATTTTAATTATTGGAGGCTTATGCAATAGTCTCTTAACTTAGCTAAATAATCTATGTCCGCTTCTATTTTGCTTATAGAAGGCTTGTGCAATAGTCCTCGACTTCGCTTTGGCAGGGAATTACTGCAACGCACCTTTGCTACTTGTTAAATAAAATAAAATGATTTTGCTTCCGTATTATATAAAGTAAAATAAAAAAAATCATAGTAATTTAGGTGACTAGATGGCATTGCCCAATACATTCAATGAATTCATTCATTAAAAAGGCGAAATTGAGAATGAGATTTTTTTCTCATAATTCTCACATTACATGGTGAAATTTTAGTCTAATATATTCCAAGCAAAATTAAGAATAAGAAAGTTTTTGTTATATTACATGCTGAAAATTTAGTTTTATTCGTCATCGTGGTTGAAGTTACATTAGAAATGTTTGTTTTCTTTAATCTTTAAAATAAATTTAAAAATTAAAAATTAAAAAAATTAAAATAATATTTGAAAAAAAATTCTAATTTTTTAATGTTCTTTTGTTAAATATTGTTTTAATGATTGGAAAGAATAAAAAAAATTATATTTAAAATTAAAATTATATTTGAAAAAAATTCTAATTTTTAAAGTTTTTTTTAAGTATAGTTTTAATGATGGTAAAGAATACAAAAAATTAATTGTTACTTTTTTATACAGAAATTCAATTCTTGCCAATCATATAATGAGTTAATATGTAAAGATTGAGTGAATAACTTAATTATCACTTTAACTTAATTATCTAAAAAACAAATGTTTACATATTTTGAGTAAATAGTTGTACAATTAAATTACAAAATAACATTTTAAATATAAACCCCTTGAATTCATTCTAAACCAATTAGTTAGATATATTAAATTTTTTGAAAATTTAGGAGAAGATTGAAATTTTTATAATTATTGGTTGAATTAATAATTCTAGAAAAATCATATTATAAGATATTTTAAATTAATTTTTTACTAAAAACTTGGTGTGTTGTTATACATCGGGTTTGATTTGGCTTGAATACATTTTAATAGTATTAATATTATGAATAACCATATAAATAAGAATACTGTGTTCTGAATAACACACATATATTTGACATATTGAACATTTTTTCCTTAAAGAATGTGTTAATTGCTTGTATCTAATAGTTAATCAAATATAACAACCATGTAATTTACTTAATTTATGGTTGTTAAACTCATAGTTGAAGTTAAGCTCATAGGTGTATCCTTATTAGAGTTAGGCTAATAGTTATATCTAATAATTAATTTAAATGTTAATATAAAGCTATTGCACTTAATATAACACGTGTGAGTTATCTCAACTCCTAGATTCTAAATGGAGTTTGACTAAGCCTTATGCACATTAACTTGACTCCTAACTCCCAAATGGAGTTTGACTTTCACATGAGCTACACATTATCATGCCACTAAGTGTAGTTATCACATGAGTTCAGAGGAATTTATTAGGAGTTGAGAGGAGTTTATTAGGAATTCTATTGTCACATGAACTGCACATTACTTCAGCTCCCACTTGTAAATTGTAGTCTGACTAAACTTTGTGCACATTAGATGGACTATGCGCATTAGATGGACTTCTAGGTGTTAGATGGAGTTCTAGTGTCACATGGACTACACATTGCCATTAAGTTCAGTTATCACATGAGTTCAGAGGAATTTATTAGGAGTTGAGAGGAGTTTATTAGGAATTCGATTGTCACATGAAGTGCACATTGTTTCAGCTCCCACTTGTAAATTGTAGTTTGACTAAACTTTGTGCACATTAGATGGACTTCTAGGTGTTAGATGGAGTCCCACTGTCACATGGACTACACATTGTCGTTAAGTTCAGTTATCACATAAGCTATTTTTTATTTTTTATTTATTTATTTTCAACTACCATAAAGTGCACTTATTACATGAGCTATTTTCAATTTTTTTTATAATTGTTAATTATGAATTTTGAACCACATCCATAAAATCAATGTGCACAATATAATTGTATAGATGGCAGTCCGCCTCAAAATTCTAAGATATAATTGTTATCATTCTAAATTTTGAACTTCATTCTTTTCACTTATTTTTTTAGGGTTTTGAATTTTTACATGAACTTCACATTCCACATGAGATACGTGCCATATGATCAATATGTCAAATATATACCTCTCTCCGTATTCCAAACATATTAATCTTATTAATATTGGTGTTGCTAGTATTATGTATTATAATCATGTAAAGCAATGCAATAAATATATTGTTTCTCAATTTTAAATTCTTTTTGTTAGTTAAATTTCTTAATATAAATAGTATTTTTTCGAGGTGTCAAGAGTTGTTACTATGTTTGTTTGTTCGATTTCTCAGTTTCAAGGCATTAGCTTTCCACCTGACCATTTGCACCAAACGGACGACCAGCAACGCGTGATGTGAAAGCTCACGCGAGCCAGGTCGTCCGATCGATGCAAATAGTCGGGTGGAAAGGTAACTCCTAGTTTCAATGATCAATGGAAACAACTCCTAAACAACTAAAACTTTTCATACGTGCTGGAAGGTATTTTTCCTATTTATTATGATTATGATGACAAATATTTTTTAAGAATAATTTCTTTTGAAGAAAGAGAAAGTGAGAGTTACGTAGTCTTAAAATTGTATATTATCGTAGTCTTAAAATTGTATATTGTTTGACTCCTATGTTGGTTTTCTTTCATTACCTCCGGGTTGGCACATTTCAGACATAAACTTTATTCGTCATTGTTACCGAAATATGGTCGATCCCTCATTCCATAACGTTAATTTCAAAATATGCTCCATCTACATATTTCATCCTTAATTTTAATCATGCTATCGATTAATATTTTCCACGTGGATTGAAACTAGGAGGTGATAGTATGATGAAATTTTGGTTTGTTGTCTTATCTGCATCAATTTGCACCTTATCTCTCCACCAATCAGTTTGGTGTGTTTGGATTGTTTGGTAGGGTTAGGTTCCAAATTCCTGTTCATCAAATAGTAAGAAAATGTAACACATTAAGAATAAAGACATGTTTATTTAAAAAAATCATAAATATATATATTTATATACCAATATAGTAGTAAAGTATTATTAAAAAACTTTTATCTCTACCCAAACACTTGAGGTAGTTCGCAGTGCTCATTATCTCTCACTCAACAGGGATAAATGACTCATTCTTTCACACCAATTTACTCCAAAACACTCTGTAATTAGTTGTATGAGGATATTAAGGGAGTCAATGGCCCTTGAGCTTATCTTGATTGTTGATTCTTTTCATCCAAAGGGCAAGGAGCCTTCGAAACCCTTTGTAATTAGTTGTACCAAGACAGGTGCGAACAAGAGAGATTAAGGGAGTCAATAGCCCTTGAGTTTATCTCTATTGCTGATTCTTCCATCCAAAGGAAAAGAAGCGGAGTCAACAGTTGACTCTGCTCCTTACTGGTTGGATAGAGAGAATTAGCAATCTAGATAAAGATGCCCAGTCAATAGCTTAGAGAATGGCTTTCCTGAAGGCAGGTTTTGGTGAGCTTCACAGCCAGCCAAAAATGATTACCCTCTTCATAGTGGCAGGTTATTTTTACTCATTAAACTAGTGCTTAGATATATAATTATTCTTAAATTATAAGAATAAATAACTCAATAGAATATTATTTAAAAAAAACTTTCTAAATGCAATATAAAGATTGATTGAATGATAACAAAACATAATATAAAATCTTTATATAAATAATTTGTATTATTTCATATTTTGAAATTTTATAAGTTTTGAATGTCATGTAGTACAACATGAGTGGGCCTAATGGTTAAGAGCATGTGTTTCCTCTTAGGAGGTCACGGGTTCAAATCCAGAGGGGGGTAGTGTATGTACACCTTTGTAGACTTTAGCAGTTAAATCGTTGCGCAGAGGGGGTCCCTTGTCCCACAAACAAGGGGGTCTCATACACCAATTTGGTGTCTCGCTTGGCGGTGACCTTAAAAAGAGATTATTATTATTATTATTATAAAAATTTAAGATAAAACAATTGCATTTCAATAAATTTAATTTCTTCAACTACATAAATCTATCTAAATATACTAATAGTTATAATTAACCACAACCACAATTAATTGATTTTATTATACACATTCCATCATATTTAACACCATAAACAAATAAATGGAGTTCCATTCAGATCTATGCACTGATATAAAATAAACCAGCTATACCACGCCTGACATTCGAGAACATAATATGTTCTTTGTCGCTTAAATTTATTCTTTTAGTTCATTTCAATTTTTTTATATTGTTATTTCATATGCATATGTAAACACCCTATAAGTTGCAGTGACTGAATTGTTGTTTTAGAAGTTAAGACATTAGCATATTATCAAAATAAAATTATGTACCATCGTCAATTTTGCATAACTATGTTAAATTTGATAGTGCAAGCTCATTAAAAAGTAAAGTTTTTAAAAAATTAAAAATTTTTAAAACTTCATTAATAGTAAATTTAATTAAAATATCTAAAAAATAGATGAACATGTAGTTAATCGGAATGATCTATCCCTATAATGTAACTTAGTCATTGAATTACATTATAATGGATCTTTTTGATGTTTTGGGTGAGGATCTTGTGAGAGTTATTGAATTTTCTAGGGTTAGTGGAAAAATTCCTGCGATCTTCAATTCAACTTTTCTTGCTCTTATCCCTAAGATTGATCATCCTTTATCCTTTGAGGATTTTAGACCTATATCTCTGTGTAATTTTGTTTACAAAATTATTGGTAAGATTATTTCTGTTAGGATCAAAACTGTGTTGGCTAGATGCATATCTGGTGAATAGTTTGGGTTCTTGCCAGGCAGGCAGATACATGATGCAGTTGGGGTCATTCAAGAAGGTATGCATACCATGCATAGCAAAAGTATTGAGGCTGTAATGCTAAAAATTGACTTATATAAAGCATATGATCGGGTAAGTTGGACCTATCTTCGGTTCATTCTCTCCAAAATGGGTTTTGCTGAGAATTTTATTACTTGGGTTATGAGCAGTCTTTCCTTTGTTTCCTTTTCCTTGCTCATTAATGGAGTAGCAACTTCTTTCTTCAAATATGGCAAAGGACTTAGACAAGGTTGTCCTTTGGCACCTTTATTGTTCCTTATTGTGGTTGAAGGGTTAGGAAGGGCTCTTCTTTATGCCAAATACTGTGGGAACTATCATGGATTATCTTTTGGAAATGATATTGTATTAACTCATGTACTTTTTGTGGATGATGTTGGAATGGTCAATGATGGATCTGAACAATCTCTGTCTACTTTATATGAGATTCTTATGATCTTCTGTAAGGCATCTGGGATGAATATTAATAATGATAAATCTTCTTTATATTATTCTTATCTGGAAGACTTGGAGGTTATTACATTACATAATATTTTTTCATTTCCTGTTAATAGAATTGGTAATGGTATGAAGTATTTGGGTTTTATCTCAAACCTTGCAGATACCTTTTAAAGGACTGGGATTGGCTGATCATTAAGGTGGAAAAGAGGATAAACAATTGGAGCTTCCGTTGGTTATCTAAGGGAGGTAAGTTGATACTGATTAAATCAGTATTAGAGGCCATTCTAGTCTTTTGGATGCACTTTTGGATACCAATGGGGGTAATTGAGAAATCTAAAAAGCTCTGTTTTAAATTCCTTTGGTTCGGTAATGAGAAGTCCTATGGTCTGCCCTGGATATCCTAGAATATTTTGGAAACCCTAAATCTTTGGGTGGATGGGGTTTGAAAGTTCCTAGTGTATTTGCTAAAGCCCTTGCAGCTAAAAATGTCTGGAACATTATTAATGGTACAGGTCTTTGGGTCAATATTGCTGTGCAAAAATATATCTTTCCAATGAACATATTGGAATGGATTAGATCTCCAGTTAAAAATAAAAAATGTATATCAATTTGTTGGAAAGCTGTTCTTTGGGCTTTTGATATTGTTGGAAATTTCTTGGTTTGGAAAATTGGTGATGGGAATGTGGTTCATATTGGAGTAGATCTATGGATAGGATGTAAATGGAGACATTCTTTACCCTCCTCCATGATTGAAAAGCTGCATTTGGTAGGTTTCTTTGTTTTATCTGACATTGGTCTTCATGGTTTGACAGATTTGTTGGCTCAACAATGGATTAATGCGGATTTTATAGGTTTTACTGATCTGCAGGAGATTGATGTGTGGAATGGTTATTTAGCCATTCTAAAATCCAATGATGAAAGGCTTTCAAATGAGGATGATACTTTGGTTTGGAACTTATCCAAATCTGGTAAGTATAGACCTAAAGAAGGTTATGCCTAGCTTATGAGCAGGGAGTTGGATCTTATCTGGTGGTGGAAACTGGAATTCCCACTCAAAACTAAAAGCTTCAGTTGGTTTATCTTATCTGGTGAGGCATTGACATGGGATGTTCTTAGTATGAAAGGGAGAGAAGGACCAGGTAGGTGTTACTTGTGTAAGCAGGATTGTGAATCCACTTTTCATATTGGTGTGGAATTCCCCTTTACACAGTCTGTTTGGTTACTTATTGCTGATACATTAAAACTCAATAACCTTTGGAGTGGTGCTTCTATGTCAGATTGTTTTAAACATTGGTGCTCAAACATGGAGGTTGCAAGATATAAATCATTTCCTATCTTAGTCTTATGGTTCATTTGGAAGGCCAGAAACATGTCTTGTTTTGAGGAATTTTTAATGTCACCAGCTCAAGTATCCAGCTATAGTCTGGGTATGTTTAAGGCTTTGCCGCAGAATAGTTCTATGGTTTCTATTAGAAGCATCTCTGTGGAAGCTATTGATAAATCCTTTGCTTGGGGTTATTTTGATGGATCTGCAACAGGGGAACCAAAACTGTGTGGCGCTAGAAGTATGCTATTTTTATCTGATGTTCATTTTTTCTCCTTTAAGGCTGGATTAGGAGTGGGTACTAATAATTTTGTAGAATTATGTGCCCTTAAGCTTCTTCTCTATCTGGAAAGGAGGAACTCAGTGGTTAAAATTCAAGTTATTGGAGATTCCCAGTTAGCTATTAATTGGGCATCTGGTAAGTATCGATTAATGAATTTAGAGCTAGCATTGATTCTTCGGGATGTTAATAGGCTTACTGATCTTTTGAATCTGTTGTCTTCAAACATATCTATTGGGAAAGAAATTCTGCTGTAGATGCTTTGGCAAAGGGTGGAGGTAGGATATCGAAAGGATTTTGGTCAATTATGGAACATCCTGCATATGAAGTTGTGGAAACCTTTCAAGTTTTCTAAGATATTGATCGTTTCTTTGGGTCTTGGGGCTGTGCAGATAGCCCTTTATCCTTCTCAGTTTGGTTTTTAGCATGCTCAGATTGTTTTGAGCATTTTACATGACATTATCTCAGGATATTGAGAAGTTATGAGAACAGTTTGAGTTTTTGATAGGTTTTTAGGTTTAGGCCTTTGAACATATTTAAGGTTTATATGCTTTTATGAGATTTTTTTATTGAAGAATACATTTTAAAAGGTTTTTGGATAATGGATCATATCCATGTTTGGCAATATGTGACAGATAGGTTGATGTTTCAGATCAGCTGAATGAACAGTTTTTGGACAAGTGAAAAAGTTTTTGGTTTGATGTTGAGAGCAGAGATACTATTTTTTGAGCAATTTTCATGGTGATGAAGATTAATGAGTAGTCTATGCCCTGTTATGGATTATAGGTTTTTAAATAGTTTTAATGAGCTCTTTATGGAGTATTTTTCGACTGTAATTACCAGCTTTAAGGTTGGGTATATTTGAGATAAAGTCATATGCTGAACGTAAATAAATATATTTACGATTTTTTTCCATTGAAAAAAAAACTCAATGACTGAATTATTGTTTTAGAAGTTAAAACATTAGCATATCATTAAAATAAAATTATGTACCATCGTCAATTTTGTATATGTTAAATTTGACAGTGCAAACTGGTTAAGAAATAAAGTTCTAAAAAAAGTTTAAAAAAATTAAAAACTTCATTAATGATAAATTTAGTTAAAATATTTAGAAAAACAAAACTGAATTATTGTTTTAGAAGTTAAAACATTTGCATATTATCAAAATAAAATTATGTACCATTGTCAATTTTGCATAACTATGTTAAATTTGATACTGCAAAGCTGGTTAAGAAGTAAAGTTTTAAAAAAATTAAAAAAATTAAAAACTTTATTAATAGTAAAAATTTAATTAAAATATTTAGAAAAACAAAAATAATTAATTTAATTAAAATATTTAGAAAAACAAAAAGTTAAAAAAATAAGAATCTAATTTATAGTTTTAATATAAATAATTCAAGATTAAACAAGTGGAATAAGCAACGCAGTTGCTTAGTACCTGCCACTTATGTAAGAAACAATGTAAAGTAAATTAGCATCGGACATCATTCATGGTTATTTACAACTAAAATAGTAAATGAAATTAGTAGCAAAGCTGCTTATACCTGCCTCTTAGAAATAATTTAATGTAATAGTAAAACATAATTAAAAGTTAAAATTATTACATAACATTTTAACAATGTAACTTATGTGTAGTTTGAAAGCAAAAGAAACCTAACATGTCTTGCTCCATGTTTTTGAAGATAGCTAAGTGTTAGCAACTATTGAGTATTGATGATGATATATTAGCCCTATATGTAACACTTTAGAGTATGAGTGAAGTAGAACACAAATGCTATCTAATATTACTTAACCAAGTAAAACTAATATAACACATCAAGTTCTTTTTTGCATTGTAATAGCTATTATCTGTTATTGAATGTGATTACTATAAAAAATCATATAAAGGCATATTAAAATTGGATTCATAAACATCACAACACTTTTTCTTTTATATAAAAAGTTTTTAAATATTTACTAAATAATTCTAATATTTTTCAACATAATTTTCAACTATATTGTATAATTTAATTTTATAATTTTATTTATAATAACTAAAAGTAGTAAAGCATATCAATATTTTTTATTATAAAAATAAGATTTTAAGATTTAAAAACTATTAATAAAATTATAATTAGAAATTGAAAAATTAAATGTAAAGTGAATTATAAAATTAATATTTTAAATGTAAAGTAAAATATAAATTTGTTTTTTAACTTAAATTAAAATATGAATTCCAAATTAAATTGTAAAATTAATATTTTAAGCTTAAAATAAAATATAAAATTGTTTTCAAACTTAATTAAAAGATAAAAAAAGGTTTAATATTTAAAATAAGTTTGGTTTCATTTTTAAATTGAAACATCTATTTACAATGAAAATATCCATTACTACTTGGACAATAAAATGAAAGATTTAAATTTAAAACGATAATCATTTTATACATGTTAGTAATATCAAAAATATGTTTTAATTTTACACGCATAAAATACAAGTAAAAAACACTTTTAAATTAAATTAATTGTAATTTAATTTTTATTTATTTATTTTAATAATTATAATAATTTTATAAAATAATAATTTTATAAAGTTTAGTTATTTTTAATTAATTTAATTTAAGAACATTTTTTAAAAATTATTTAGTTAATGATAAAATAATCTTTAGATATATTTGCATTTATTTTTCTGAAATAAAACCAATTGAAGCCATTGAACTGTGAACAAATTTTGCAGTGGATCTTAACTTACCATGAAGACTTTGGCCCCCGAATTAAGAGCATTAATGATCATCTTTTTCTCCACAGGGCCAGTGATTTCAACTCTCCGATCAGCCACCACCTTAGGCGTAGCAGCGCAAGTCCAATCTCTTTCCCGGATGGCTTTGGTCGAGGGATCGAATCCAGGGAGCTCACCTTTATTGTATCTGGCTTGCTGCTCCTTCCTGCAAGCCATGTTATAACTCACACGGTCTCCAAACTTTCTCTGCAGATCCGCCACGAATTGCAGAGCCTCTTTTGTGAGGATTTTCTCATACCCGTCTTCAATGCGCCCCCTTATTCTCACGCCCTCGGGGAATTCATCGGTGGTTTTGGTAGTCTTCTTCTGTGTATAATCCATCAGCGATTTTATTGAATCTTTTGGGTTCTCTGGTTTGTTTGTTTCTCCCAAACTGAGAATTGAATACATTTGTAGGATGGTTGATCAAATATATAAGTAGAGGGGCAATACAGGATTGGGATCAAAAGCGTTATCTAAATTTAGCAAATCTATATTTGGGCATAAGTGTTAGAATCAGAGTCTGATACGTAATGTAATGGATCATTTGGAAGCAATTTGGCAGATCAGAGAAGCTGACAGTTAAATTATTCGGGATTGGATAGTTATGCGAGAGACGATCCTGGTTTCGCCAAGCTTCCCAGCGTTCTGCTAGACCGGCTGCATATACCACGCTGATCGTCGACCCTGCCGGTTTTCCAAGA
>LPNX011103550.1:27789-87060 GCA_001517045.1 Pseudotsuga menziesii
TTCCAATGCTAGGTTACCAGTGTTGGTTGTAAAAATTTCAGTTTTCAAGATTTTGAACCAGTTTATATTTTTTTCTTGCAATCAAGATAAGGTTGTTACCCCTGCTGCTTCTGATCTTGGAAACATCTAGTGAGAAAATGGAATTTGAGAAGTTGTATCCACAAGGGTACTTGTTTAGTTTTAAGAAAGTTACAGCCATACATGAATTCACTGGAGGACTTTACCTTTTATCTAAGAACCAGGGTTTTATAAGCTGCAATAATCCAATCAAGTTATCTATTGATTGTGTGAGCTCTGTATTTTCTCCTTAAAAATTTGCCATGACCAATGGGATCATTAGATCTCTGAAACTTCCTTCAAATCCAAATAATGATTTGGTTGAAGAATGAAAATGAAAAAATATAGGTACATGTCTCAGTTTCTAGAAAGACTAATACCCATATCACCCTCTCCTTTCAGAGTTGCTCAAAAGAGTTGGGGTAAATAGTAACAGCCCATCAGGTCTTATTCATACTGGTTTTGGTTGTGAAGTTCACTTTCGTTTTTATTTTGTTTGACCAACAATCGAAATATTGGGATGTTATAATCAAGTCAAGTTTCCTGTTTATTCAGTGAGCTCAGTGCTAATTGCTCCCTAACAAATATCCAGGGATGAGATCTAAAGCGACTACATCATGTACAAAAACATCAAGATCTTAATATTTATACTGTAGATAGAAACTGCCAATATACGACCACATGCAAAAATATCAAGATCCTGATATTTGTCATGTAAATGATAATTTCCGATATATGACCACAATAGGTTCAGAACAGATCGATATGATTCATGAAATGGTTTAACACAACAAAGGCATGGAATTCTAGCAAGCTATAAAATTTTATTGATTTTTGTTAAATCCAAACGCCAAAGGAAAGAGCAAAGAATTGTTATTAATTTATTAACTGCATTGGTATTAAGTTATTTGCATGATCTTTATCATTTCCACAAACCCGCTTCTCACTATTGCAGGATATTTATTTAATTTGTGATAATGGTTTACAAAAAATGGAATTTTGATGTCATTATTATAAAATAGTTTCTGAATTGGATTTTCTGACAACTATATTTTCACATTCTTGTCTGTCCCTTGGTTTCCTATGTGATGAATCACACACTCTGCAAAGTCTATCTTTCATTAGGGTGTTCTACATCTAGAGATATACCAATGGATTTTGGTTAGATTGGTTGGAGGCCTTTTAACCCCGCAGGGTAGAGTTTGAGCCTTGGGCAAGTTTAGAGTGATCATCTGGGTATCTGCCAAGATGATCCTTCATCAAGACTCGGTCGATGAGTGGCATCTCACTCATCTGTAAACATCACGACGGCTTCAACGCCCTCATCTGCAGCTGCCCATGTCTGTGTTTGTTTCCATGACATGAAAATAGTTATATTAATGAATTACAATTTGAACTTGAGAATTACAATTTGAACATGTAAATTATAATCTAAACATAAATAGGCAAACACTTCGAACATGTGATAACTAGTACCTCGTCGATTGGCGTGTCATGAGTAGAACTCGAGCGAGGTTATGTAGAATCATGTGTAATGCCCTTACCTCTATCCTTTACAATATGAACAAGATAAATCAGGAAATTTGGAACAGACCAAAATATTGCGTGTTCAACAATTGAATTGTATTTAGAAATTCAAATTTAGGATGACAGTTAACACATACATCATCGATGTGGGAGGACGAAACTGCAACGGGACCTCGAACAGATGCATCCCTGCCAAATAGGACCTCCATGAAATTAGACTCCTGCATGGAGGTCTAACACAAAGCAAAGTATTAGTTAAAAAAAGATATACCTGAAAATCATAGAAATCAAATGACGACAATCAAATGATGACAATAAAGATATACCTGTCCCATCGGTCGAGGCCTGCATCTCTGATGCAGTTTAAAATACGCATTGTGTGCCATGATAGCATACTGCAACATTGAGTTGTGATCAAGAAGGTTGAGAACATCATCGTCCACCCACTGTAGCTCAGGATTTGTAGGTGTAGTGGGATGTGCTCTGCGTCTCTCTACCTGCACAACCACCATGCCAGAATGCATTGTCATGAGTGTTGCCTCTACCAATGCACCACGCTCCTCAGTCGCCTGGTGAGATGACACAGCTACATCATCGACCCTAAGCATGGTCATGGCAGGGTGACCTACCAATGGCTCTGGCTCTAGCTGAGTTGCGAGGTCTCTCCTAGCCCGAGGACACGCATGACTGCGTCCCCCACCAGTACCATAGAAGCTCGATGGTGTGCTCGTGTAATCTAGGTGCATATCTAGGACAAACTATGCATAGATATGTTTTGCAAAGTATAGTGGGACCTGTTCATGGTGGGTAAACATGCCCCATGCTCCAATGAACCTGTCATATACATAAGGCATTACAGCCTCTAGCTTAAACTCCTTTAGTCTAAGTGGTTGACCAGAGGCGCGGTCAGGAGGGATATCAAATAATGCTCCCTTCACATCATGGTCAGCTGTTGCATCTCTCAATGCAGGCAAGTCATCAGGGCCCTTCACAACGACCCTTCTTCTTTGACATGCAGAGGCCCAAAGAGAACTCAATGGTCCGATGGACTTGTAGACCTTTACTAGATTGTCTACTGCCTCTAACATCATCTTTATCGAACGTGATGAGGAAGAGTTCTTAGGAATGGTCTTGATGTTTTCCTGCAAACACGCACGCTACGTGGTAATGTCTTGTAGCATGATATGTGTGATATCATCCTCCCATGGTGCTTCCTCGAGAGGGTCAATGCCATGTTGTGTAGAATCTAAAAATTAGATGAAAATACAAATGTTGGTACATAAGTACATTTTTCAATAAACTAAAATAAAAAAAATGTCAAAATATATATATTTAAAATATATATATATATATATATATATATATATATATATATATATTTTAAAATATTTAAATTTGATTATATATGATCAAAATATTTAAAGCAAAATATATGCGTTGTTTAGATAAATGCCTACATTGGTTTAAGGTTCATGATTGTCTCGCGTCTAGGCTTTGGATTTTTTTCAATGTGTATTCTCAGAGGATTGAAAAAATTTGGGAAACATTTATGCTTGCTGGACTCTCATTTAAAAATTAAACCGGCAGCATAAACGCTACCAGTTTACAAAATATATATAAAACAAAAAATTAAATATTAAATAAAAAACAAATTTCAATTTTATAAATATTTTAAACGCTACCGGAAGGATTTCTGCTTGCCGACACACATTGCAAACATACTAGGCAAAAAATAAAAACCTAAAAACATCTATAATAATGATTTTTTTCACTTTTATCCTAACATTTTAAAACTTAATTAAAAAATTAAAATTCCATTTCTATTTCAAAAAACAAGCATTGAGGGTAACCTCTCTCCTGCGACATTCTGGTGAAAGGGGGCGTGGCTTGCGTGGTCGGTAGGTGGAGGTCTTCGGGGGCGCGACTGCATGGGCGATGTGTTTGGGGACGCGGATGCTCGGTTGAGGTATGTGCTTGATCGAGGGATTTTTGTGGTGAAATGGATTGTGGCCGCAAGTGCGCGTGACCCTTTTTATAATTTTTTAAAAACAGGAAGCTCGATCGAGGTATGAAGCTCGATCAAGGTCTGTAGCTCAATCGAGGCATCAAAACCTCAATCGAGGGTTTAACAAGAGCTTGATTGAGGGTTTAAAAGAACCTCGATCGAGGGCTTGTTAAACCCTCAATCGAGGTATTAAAACCTCGATCGAGGGTGCGCTTTTTGCATTTCGTCGAAAATCCGTTGCCAAAAATTGTTACCCACCTCCATGGATGCACCCAACTGTAAGCCTTGGATAGAAACTAAAAATGCGAAATGAGTATTTTCGATTAGAAGTCGAAACCTACCAAATCCTTAACCCAGTCCAGCTATGAGTATTCAGGTTTTATAACAATAATACATCCCAAACATTTAGTCAAAACCCTTGAATCGAGCATGAAGTCGTAGCATCCAAGAATGGTCTCTTTATGTTGGAAGTGGGATCGAAACTTGTTATCTCCAAATTTAAAACCTCGATCTCTGCAAAAAAGGAAAACTACACCTAAATCTCAGGATGTCTCTTTCTCCGCATAGGTAGTGCTATGGGATTGAAACCTGTTCCCCGACATTTGTTGTACATTTGTCTTACCTTCAATTTATAAATCTTGGAGATGCATTACAAACAAATTGGGTTAATTGGGTCAATCAGAAAGAAAAGCCTAAAGAGGGATTATAAAAAATTGAGTGAGTCTTGAATAGGTCAATCTGTAAAGCCAAAATTGAATGATAAATTCAAGGCATCATACACTAAAATCAAAATGTTGTTTGGTCTGGAAGCATATTATACAAAACTGGTCCAGTTGCTCCTTGAATATAAAGCAATATCTTATAACTAATGGTTTCTGTAAAGTGCCAGTATGCACAGATAATGGAGATATTCATCTTTGTAGAAGAGACAAAGCATTTGTCCTTGATGACTTACAACTGAAAGACTTGTTCAAGAGAGGTTCAACAAGATTAATTTTACCTGGCAATCAAATCCTTCAAATGAACAAATACCTTTTGGATGTGTCATTAGAGGAAATTTGGGGTCTAAAATGGGCCTTATAAGAAAATGTGCCAACAATAAATTTTGTGAGTTGGAATTCATGAACCAATAGAACTTCAAGAAAATGAATCAACCATAATGGTTGAATTGACATATATGTCATAAAAGAAAACTACTTTTTTTGTTCCTATTTTTGACATATCTCCCTGTGTTTTTACTCAAATTCTGAGCGGGAGAGCTCGCTGGATGCAGAATTTAATTTTGCATCCAACGAGTAGCCACACTGCATACTTTTGATGGACCTCACTACCCCAAAAATAAGAAATACCTGAAAAAATGTGATGATGATGTCATCATCACATTTTTTGAGGTATTTCTTATTTTTGGGGTAGAGGAGTCTGTCAAAAGTATGCAGTCTAGCTGCTTGTTAGATGCGGAATTAAATAATTCCGCATCCAACGAGCTCTCCCGCCTGGAATTTGAGTAAAACCACAAGGAGATATGTCGAAAATACGAACAAAAAAAGTTTTTTTTTTATTCTTCTTCCAAAATTAATAACTATTATTTTATTATTTTAACTATTATTTTATTATTTTCCTTAGGAGGCCCATTTTAGACCTCAAATTTCCTCTAATTATCTTGTTGTTAAATATATATTGCAAGCGATTAGAAAAATTGAGGTATCTGATCCAAAGAATATGCATTTGGAAAAGCTTACCCCAGGGAAGAGGTATCCACAACGCTATTGTGGCCACCAAGAACATGCATATCTCCACTATGCTATCTTGGCCGCTAGGAATTTGTCAACACCAAGTGATCTCGCAGAGTTCTCTATTTTATGACGTTTTGATTACGTTGTCAATCGATTGAATCCTCAAAATAAATTTCTTTTTTTTCATATTGACTACTCTACTGAAAAAATTCAAGGCCTCGCCTTCGGGACAGATTTCGGCACACATCAGGGATTTATTCATTAATGCCCTGCCTCTTATGCTTTTTCTGTCGAAATCTCCGAGGAGGCTTGTTGAATAGTCTACCCTTGTTTCTATTTTAATTATTGGAGGCTTATGCAATAGTCCCTTAACTTAGCTAAATAATCTATGGCCGCTTCTATTTTGCTTATAGAAGGCTTGTGCAATAGTCCTCGACTTCGCTTTGGCAGGGAATCACTGCAACGCACCTTTCCTACTTGTTAAATAAAATAAAATGATTTTGCTTTCATATTATATAAAGTAAAATAAAAAAAATCATAGTATTTTAGGTGACTAGATAGCATTGTCCAATACATTCCATGAATTCATTCATTAAAAAGGCGAAATCGAGAATGAGATTTTTTTCTCATGGTGAAATTTTAGTTTAATATATTCCAAGCAAAATTAAGAATAAGGAAGTTTTTGTTATATTACATGCTGAAAATTTAGTTTTATTCGTCATCCTGGTTGAAGTTACATTAGAAATGTTTGCTTTCTTTAATCTTTAAAATAAATTTAAAAATTAAAAATTAAAAATTAAAAAATTAAAATTATATTTGAATTTTTTTTAAATTGTTTTATGTTTTTTTGTTAAATATTGTTTTAATGATCGGAAAGAATAAAAAAAATTATATTTAAATTTAAAATTATATTTGAAAAAAATTCTAATTTTTAAAGTTTTTTTTAAGTATGGTTTTAATGATTGGAAAAACTAAAAAAATTAATTGTTACTTTTTTATACAGAAATTCAATTCTTGCCAATCATATAATGAGTTAATATAGTAAAGATTGAGTGAATAACTTAATTATCACTTTAACTTAATTATCTAAAAAACAAATGTTTACATATTTTGAGTAAATAATTGTACAATTAAATTACAAAATAACATTTTAAATATAAACCCTTTGAATTCATTCTAAACCAAGTAGTTGGATATATTAAATTTTTTGAAAATTTAGGAGAAGATTGAAATTTTTATAATTATTTGTTGAATTAATAATTAGAAAAATCATATTATAAGATATTTTAAATTATTTTTTTACTAAAAATTTGGTGTGTTGTTATACATAGGGTTTGATTTGGCTTGAATACATTTTAATAGTATTAATATTATGAATAACCATATAAATAAGAATACTGTGTTCTGAATAACACATATATATGACATATTGAATATTTTTTTCTTTAAAGAATGTGTCAATTGCTTGTATTTAATAGTTAATCAAATATAACAACCACTTAATTTACTTAATTTATGGTTGTTAAACTCATAGTTGAAGTTAAGCTCATAGGTGTATCCTTATTAGAGTTAAGCTAATAGTTATATCTAATAATTAATTTAAATGTTAATATAAAGCTATTGCACTTAATATAACACGTGTGAGTTATCTCAACTCCTAGCTTCTAAATGGAGTTTGACTAAGCCTTATGCACATTAACTTGACTCCTAACTCCTAGATGGAGTTCGACTTTCACATGAGATACACATTATTACGCCACTAAGTGTAGTTATCACATGAGTTCAGAGGATTTTTTTAGGAGTTGAGAGGAGTTTATTAGGAATTCTATTGTCACATGAACTGCACATTACTTCAGCTCCCACTTGTAAATTGTAGTTTGACTAAACTTTGTGCACATTAGATGGGCTTCTAGGTGTTAGATGGAGTTCTAGTGTCACATGGACTACACATTGCCATTAAGTTCAGTTATCACATGAGATCAGAGGAATTTATTAGGAGTTGAGAGGAGTTTATTAGGAATTTGATTGTCACATGAAGTGCACATTGTTTCAGCTCCCACCTGTAAATTGTAGTTTGACTAAACTTTGTGCACATTAGATGGACTTCTAGGTGTTAGATGGAGTCCCACTGTCACATGGACTACACATTGTCGTTAAGTTCAGTTATCACATAAGCTATTATTTATTTATTTATTTTCAACTACCATAAAGTGCACTTATTACATGAGCTATTTTCAATTTTTTTATAATTGTTAATTATGAATTTTGAACCACACCCATAGAATCAATGTGCACAATATAATTGTATAGATGGTAGTCCACCTCAAAATTCTAAGATATAATTGTTATCATTCTAAATTTTGAACTTCATTCTTTTCACGTATTTTTTTAGGGTTTTGAATTTTTACATCAACTTTACATTCCACATGAGATACACCATATGATCAATATGCCAAATATATACCTCTCTCTCTATTCCAAACATATTAATCTTATTAATATTGGTGTTGCTAGTATTATGTATTATAATCATGTAAAGCAATGCAATAAATATATTGTTTCTCAATTTTAAATTAAATATATAGTTTCTCAATTTTAAATTCTTTTTGTTAGTTAAATTTCTTAATATAAATAGTATTTTTTCGAGGTGTCAAGAGTTGTTACTATGTTTGTTTGTTCGATTTCTCAGTTTCAAGGCATGAGCTTTCCACCTGACCATTTGCACCGAACGGACGACCAGCAACGCGTGATGTGAAAGCTCACGCGAGCCAGGTCGTCCGATCGATGCAAATAGTCGGGTGGAAAGGTAACTCCTAGTTTCAATGATCGATGGAAACAACTCCTAAACAACTAAAACTTTTCAAGGTATTTTTCCTATTTATTATGATTATGACGACAAATATTTTTTAAGAATAATTTCTTTTGAAGAAAGAGAAAGTGAGAGTTACGTAGTCTTAAAATTGTATATTGTTTGACTCCTATGTTGGTTTTCTTTCATTACCTCCGGGTTGGCACATTTCAGACATAAACTTTATTCCTCATTGTTACCGAAATATGGTCGATCCCTCATTCCATAACGTTAATTTCAAAATATGCTCCATCTACATATTTCATCCTTAATTTTAATCATGCTATCGATTAATATTTTCCACGTGGATTGAAACTGGGAGGTGATAGTATGATGAAATTTTGGTTTGTTGTCTTATCTGCATCAATTTGCACCTTATCTCTCCACCAATCAGTTTGGTGTGTTTGGATTGTTTGGTAGGGTTAGGTTCCAAATTCCTGTTCATCAAATAGTAAGAAAATGTAACACATTAAGAATAAAGACATGTTTATTTTAAAAAATCATAAATATATATATTTATATACCAATATAGTAGTAAAGTATTATTAAAAAACTTTAATCTCTACCCAAACACTTGAGGTAGTTCTCAATGCTCATTATCTCTCACTCAACAGGGATAAACGACTTATTATTTCACACCAATTTACTCCGAAACGCTCTGTAATTAGTTGTATGAGGATATTAAGGGAGTCAATGGCCCTTGAGCTTATCTTGATTGCTGATTCTTTTCATCCAAAGGGCAAGGAGCCTTCGAAACCCTTTGTAATTAGTTGTACCAAGATAGGTGCGAACAAGAGAGATTAAGGGAGTCAATAGCCCCTAAGTTTATCTCTATTGCTGATTCCTCCATCCAAAGGAAAAGAAGCAGAGTCAAGAGTTGACTCTGCTCCTTACTGGTTGGATAGAGAGAATTAGCCCAGTCAATAGCTTAGACAATGGCTTTCCTGAAGACAGGTTTTGGTGAGCTTCACAACGAGCCAAAAATGATTACCCTCACCATAGTGGCAAGTTATTTTTACTCATTAAACTAGTGCTTAGATATAAAATTATTCTTAAATTATAAGAATAAATAACTCAATAGAATATTATTTAAAAAAAACTTTCTAAATTGATTGAATGATAACAAAACATAATATAAAATCTTTATATAAATAATTTGTATTACTTCATATTTTGAAATTTTATAAGTTTTGAATGTCATGTATAAAAATTTAAGATAAAACAATTGCATTTCAATAAATTTAATTTCTTCAACTACATAAATCTATCCAAATATACTAATGGTTATAATTAACCACAACCACAATTAATTGATTTTATTATACACATTCCATCATATTTAACACCATAAACAAATAAATGGAGTTCCATTCAGATCTATGCACTGATATAAAATAAACCAGCTATACCACGCCTGACATTCGAGAACATAATATGTTCTTTGTTGTTTAAATTTATTCTTTTAGTTAATTTCAATTTTTTGTTATTATTTTCGGTATTTCTTGTTTTAGGTATTTCTTGTTTTTGGGGTGGCGGGGCCCATCAAAAGTATGCCGAGTGGGTACTCGTTGGATGCAAAATTTAATTCCGCGTCCAACGAGCTCTCCCGATCGAAATTTGAGTAAAAACATAGGGAGATATGTCGAAAATACGAACAAAAAAGTAGTTTTCTCTTTTCTTCCTCTAAAATTAATAAATATTATTTTATTATTTTAACTATTATTTTATTAATTATCCTTAGGAGGCCCATTTTGAGTTGAAATTTCCTCTAATGATTTTTCTGATTATGGAATTACTAGTCTGGCCCAGGCACAAAATTTGGATGGGACTTCAATCGGTTTGAATTACTAGTATTCGGTGACTGAGCTCTACTTGGGAGGTGTGTGGGTCGATCAATGGTCTTCTTTTATCAATGGCCTGTATCACGGTGGAATTAGATTGGGAAATTACGAGGACTCTTTGCTCTGGATGTTTGATAAAAAGCTGGGAATGGTCTCGGCAAAAAAATCTTATGAGCTTATCGTGTCTGAGCGTATGCATTCGATAAGAGACGATCTTCTCCCCAATATTTGGGGTTTCAACATTCCTCAGAAACTAAAATGTTTCATTTGGATGGCTGTTAATGATAAAATTAATACTTGGGATAGCTTGCACAAGCGGGGTTGGGTTGTCCCCAATACATGTTGTCTCTGTAAAATGGATGAGGATCGGTTGAACATATCTTTGTTGGCTGCTCCTTCATGAAGGAGGTCATTCATGGCTTGGGGAGTTTGTGTGGAATACATTTACATTGGTCTGCCTCATCTCTTTCTGGAAATCTGTCTACGTGGGTTTCAAAAGGTGGAAAGATCTTATATCTGCCTTACTTTTTTATATGGAATCTCTGGAAGTGCAGGAACAACGCCATTTTTTATGATAAGGAACTCTTTATCCCTAGACTTTGTCATGTGATCTTGACTAATATTGATTCTCATAAGGTGCCTCAAGTAAACAGACTCACAAGATTAGGCACATTGGTGACCCCCACAAAAAAAATTTCCTTCGTTTTTTTTATATGGGGCTGCAGCAGATTCACTTGGTGGTGCAGGTGTCTGTATTTGGTTAAATGAGAAGCACTCTCTCTCTATCAAATTAGGATGTGGGCGTAGCACTAATACTAGAGCGGAGCTTTTGGCACTATGGTAATCATTATACATGGCCAAAGATATTGGGTTGCCATACCTACATATCTTTGGTGATTCCTTAGTGATTATAAACTAGGAAAGGAATGAATCCACACTTTCCATGGTGAACTTAGAGACCTGGTGCATAAACATCATGCAACTCATATCTTTGTTCACCTTTGTGGATTTCAGTCATGTCTTTAGGGAACATAATCAGAGGGAAGACACACTATCCAAGGAAGGTATTAGTATGGCTACAAGCCATCTTTCCCTCACTTAAACATGTGAGGATGAAGTTTTTGGGAAGGTTTCACTCCATCTTTTTTGAAGAGAACTACTATGGTTCTTAGACTATTGTCTCTTAACTCTTGATTTGTGAAAGTTTAATGGTTAAGTTGATTAGTTATGTCTCTAGTGTTTGAGTGTTACAAGCCCTGACATGGATATTGTGTTTGGGTTATTATTATTTTCTGTAAGGACATATGACTGAGTGCCGACTTAACATTTATGACAGGTCCTTTTTGTATATGATGCCCATACTCCGATAGTTAAGCTCAATGGAATTGCTTCCCCCTTGTTGTATTGTTGGTTGATACGGGATCCTTAGTTTTTGGACTGTTGTAACTTGCTGACGTACCTAGTTCCTTTGATTCAATTGAATAGCAAGGAATGTCTTTTTTCGTTTGAAAAAAAACACTTGTCACTTACTTTTCCTTAAAAAGTTATCAGGATGGTCTTGTTTTCTTTCATTGGGTTACTTCATATTTTTTAACCTACAATCTCCTTATGGCTATTTTTGTACATATGAAGTATGGCTCCTTGTTTCCACTGTGATTGTGGGGTCACGAATAGGTATGGTCTTCTTTTGTGATTCATGTCATACTGTAGAATGGTTATCCCAGCCGAAAGGTCTTGCATCTACTTCATTGGTTCTTTTAGATGAATCATTATTGATATCATTTATAGCATTCTCAAATAATCAAGTTTTTCAATAATGAATATTAACATCCTCAATAAATTAACAAACAATTACTTATCAAACAAATATCAAATTGATGTATTAGATTAAAATGTATATATTCTAAGTCATTGTGAATTTGAAATCATAATTTTTTAAAAAGAAATACATGGTCTTAACATTTAACCCACTCAATTTTTACTACTATAAATATTTTCATCTTTTCAAATTATAATTTTAAATACATAGATGCATGCCTCTTAAAAGTTATTAATGTGAGAAAATCAAATCTAATATTGTTTTTAAAGGAAAAAGAGAATATAAAGTACAATTCACTATTGGCAAGGGGATCGGTTGCACAAGGTGTGACAAATATAATATCAACAAGTGGAAAAGTCAACTGCACAGGAGAAAGATACTGACAAGTGTGGTCGATTTGGTCGCATTAGTTAGAGGTTTTGGTCCAAAGTAGTTAGAGCGTTAGCTTATCTGGACCATTTTGTAAAGGTGCAAGCCTATAAATATAATTAAGAGTAGAGTCATTAGGAGAATCACAGTGGTAGGAGAATAATTCCAAGTACTATGATCTGATAAATGTAATTTGTTGGTATGTGATCTACAGATGAATGATTTTTTGGTTTGAGGATTTCGACCAAGGGATGTTTTATGATATTTGAAGCTAATATAAGAAGAACGTTGATGATGGAATTCCTGTCTTTTCTCTGTCAAATATGCAATGGTACGATCTGTGATATTTTCCATGTCTGAATGATGTGAAGTTTTTCTATATATGTTGGGTTTACTTATGTTGACATCTTTATTAAATTGATCTGAATTATGTTGATGTGATATTTAAGTTTACTATGAATGATGATAAGTAGATCTGATGCATGATATGTGTAAACCCCTGGATCTTTGAAGAATATTGCGATAGAGTGAGACATAGTGCACAAGTCCTCTTCCTTCTGCGGAAATGTGGTTCTTGCAACCCTCCCTCAGACATCTTAGGTGAGACTGCATCTACTTCGTAGGTGTTGCTGGATAGGGTAAAACATGTCTAGTCTAGTGTTTAGGGAGATTGCGTCGAAGGGTGTAGACAAACCTGAGGAGTGAACCCCTATCAACTGAATTTTGTCAAAAAATGGTTCTATTGTTGGGACCATACTGGGAGGAAGAAGAGGACATGTTGTGGCATCCTACGAAACCGAATATCCAAGATTGGTTCAAGAAGAAGACCCGAGATTTCACAGCTCAAGAAAACCAGAACTCCAGACTATCACCAGAAGAGTGGCTGGGAAGATATATCTACTCTAATATTCATAAAAAAAATTCGTTGAGTTTCCCATAATTTTGTACGAGTGGTTGGCACAACTTACACTCCAAAAAGGGAACTTCCAAGGAGGTGAACCTAATCAGTGGACCCCCGAACCAATCCAGCGGATGCAAAGGGTAAACAAAAAATATTAAAGAGCTGTCAAAGTGTGGATTGACACCATTTTGGAAGGATATATCATTGAGTTTGTTGTCGACACAGTCAAGGATATATCACTGAGTTTGTTGTGAATATGAAATTGCATAACTTTTAATTATACCAATATTGTTAGCAATGGCATTTGATTCTCCCATCATAGCTTGATTTGCAACTTCTTCTCCTCTCAAGATTGCTCTTTCTTTCCTCTTTCTTTCTCTATCTTTCTCTCTTATTTCTTTAGTGTTAATTTGATTCCTAGTAGATATTTTACTTTGACGCTTTTTTCTTCCCATTGTGATCAAGATCAACAATCCAAATTCACACCTACAACAATATGTAAACACAATACACAATACACAATGCTAAATTTGCATTAGAACACAAGCATTGTTTCAAATTGGATAGCCAATTGTGAATGATAAAATTAGTAAGATGTTTATGTTTTATGTTTATATAGAATTTACTTAGGAATTCGGGTGGGAAATGATGTTATGAAGGTAGTTGAAATGACATTAATGCCATCAATGATTAACTTCATTCCTGACCACTTTTGTATGATTTTTTAACAAAAAATAGACCTCAATCAAGGTATTAGCTCGATCGAGGGTTTAAAAAACCCTTGATCGAGTTTTGGTTAAAACCTCGATCGAGCTCCAGAGCTCGATCGAGGGCCTGAAAAACAGAAATTCAGCCCTCTTACAGGAAAATCAATGTTTCTTTGTGTCTTCTAGGGGTGTAAACGCTGCCATTCATGGCACACAACTGAGAGGAGTTCATACTGATAGATTCATCACCGAACCCTCTATCCATTGAGGTATCATGCATGTGTTTTGGCATTCATATGGTTTTTTTTTTAATTATTTCTAAAACTTACACTTAGAAAACCTGACAACAACTTTGAAGCAGCTCAAAGAAATATTAGCAGGGTAAAAAATACACATCCAAAAATTTCAAAAAAATACACATCCCACACATCGACGCGTCGTCTTCAAAAGGGTACTTTTGGTTTTTCAATTTTTTAAAACAGTGAAAAAAAGCTGGGATGGACACACATGTGTATAAAATGATGCTGAAATCAGATGTGGTCACTTTCAAAAAATAATAAATAATTGTGTATTGTGAAATAAATTAACAAAAAAATATGCAGACCAGAATGCATTTTGTGTACATCATACTCGTATATGTTTTTTTAAATTATTAATGTAAGATTGAATTATTGGGGATGGACACGGGTTGCTTATTAACTTCTTCAAATTTTAAAGGTCACACAGTTCATTAAATGAAAATTTTCACAAATTAAATGACATTGGAATATTTAAAAAAAATATCATTGGGAAGGCAACATAATATTCTACAAATTTTGTTTTTTACTGCAAGTCGAAATTCACATGGCATTTATGCGTTTCGAGGGATTCTATCTAGCACATGAGTAAAAAATCAGGTTTTCATCGCCAAATTTTTCCAAAAAGTGTTACCCACCTTCATGGAATCACCTTGGGTTGCAACTAAACTTGTTGAACTACTGGCATATGAAGGACTACCTAACTTGGATGGGTTTATTGATGAATTTGAGGATAAAGTGTCAGAGCCTCAACAACTGTTGGAGTTGGAGGAAGCACTGAAGGCTACTCCGGCGAGATGGTGGGATACACATAAGAGCTCGATTGGAGCACAACAGAATTTGAGCCCAAAATCCGACGGATGTATTGTCTAAACTTCAACAGACATGTTTCTGTTATTCGATAACCACGTTTGTTTTGTTGTCGGTGGGACTTCGTCGTATATCCGACTTTCTTTTGAAACCTATAGATAATTTGACAAAGTATAAAGCTAATATGGAGAAGTCATTCATCCATTAATCGTCGAATTTCTGAGTTTTTCTCGTCGGACGTAGAGTCGAATATCCGACATATAATCATTGAATATCCGACATGTCAACGTCGAAGACCCGACATATCAACATCGAATATCCGACATATAAACGTCGAAGATCCGACATATCAATGTCGGATATGCTACGACCACTACTTATCAAAAGGAAATATTTTCAAATTCATATCTATCTGTAACATCAGATATTCGATGGATATACGTACAAAAACAAGAGAAAGACCAACAGAATTTTCCATCGGTCTTATGGAATGATCGTAGGATATCGTAGGATATCGTGGCTGTCTCCAAAACAGTCGTTTGGAGGACGCGCGGCACGGGGTGAATGAATGAAGTGGTGAGCGCACCAGGCAGACATGAGCGACATCACAAGGAAAACAGTAAGGGAGATCGTGAACCTCATGGAAAATGAAGAATGGAATATTTGGGAGAATGAAAATTCAAGAGAAATAGAAGAAAAGTACGTCATATTAGACCCCCCAACCCAGGAACCTGTTGTGAATTTTGGTTTGTACTACAGTAGGTATAAACCATAACAACCATGGAGTCTTATGCACCCCGTGCGAGATTTTTGGAACATACGTCAATCTTGTTCATATCATGCGGGATGACATTAATATGGCCATGGGTGAGAATTGAGACAGATCAAACTGGAGATTTAGAGCATGCCAACATGATTGTTTTCATCATGAAGAAGAGTGACTTGGTCGATGACACATATCATTCCTGTAGTATATACATGCACCAGCTTATCTCTGACTTCATTCATCTCAGGAAAGAAATTCAGAGCTGCGAGAGCCTCCAAGCTAGTTTCCCCCTCTACAAACAACCTGATAACATGGAATTCACCGACGAGAGTGAACTTTGCTTCACACAACATGGCCTAGAATCACTGAGACATGGACTGAGGAGAGTTAAAGATGATATGGATATTGAGAAGCGTCAGCTTTTCTGACTCAAATGAGAAGTGAGGGAATGTTTTCAGCAGGTTGTAGAGGACCTCCATGAAGTGAGATTGATTCAAAGGGAGAAAAACGCCGCTGATAAATCCCTACATCAGGAGCAAGCCCACGCTATCCAGGAGCTCGCTGATAGACTGAATCATGTCAAGATTTAGGTAGGAACTATGGCCTTCCAAGCCTGAGTGCAAAATGAAGTAGCCAACCAGAACGTTGTTGGTGGAAACTAGGGTTTTGGGACCTCTCTAGCGAAAAAAAACATGTCTTTATGCTTTGTTGTCTACTAATGGGACACTATGTCTGTATATTTAGGAATATATCCATTAGTAACTTAGATTCTCCTTTTGTTTACTACCATGAATTCCATGAACAATACAATGTCAGATTCTCCTTTTGTTTACTACTGTGAATTCCATGAAGAAGATAATGTCAGTAAGTACGTAAGTTACACCTTACATAAGTAAGTACATAAGTTGGATAAGCGATGTTGAACTTTGTATTTCAGGAGTAATTCAAATAGTACTAATACCTTTGTAGATAAATGTTTCTGAGTATATTGATAAGAATGGATTCCAAACTAATATGAGATATCTAAATATATTGTGACCTTATACTTCTTGAGATAGATCTTAATTTTGATCATAGTGTTCCTTGTCACCATTTGGTTTCTATTGTTGTAAGTCTTCATTTAATTCACTCTTGGCACACCTAAGCAACATTTGTTTGGTAAATAATTTGATAAATTAAACATGAGTATGATGACTTACTACAACCATCACTATCTTTCATTGTGCATGCATCTAAGATAGAACTGATACAAATTGTCTCTTTGTCACCTTTTAGACATGTCTTCATTACTCCACTCTTGGAAATTCTTCTAAGGCATATTGGTTGACTATTTCAGTTGCAGCCTAAGCATTTTTATTTCAGAAGTAGATCACCTTGAAAAACATCTCCTCTAGCTAAATATTGTGCAATGCTCTAGATAAAAAAAATTATCCTCCTGTACGTTATGAATGTTATTGGAAGTTTATCTTTGTTGCCTAGTCATATAGAGCACAAGTGTGAAGATAATCTAAAGTTGGCTTATGATTTTGGAAGTAATACATGAGCAAACTTTTTTTTATCTATGTTCAATAAATATATGGCCGAATGATTAATTAGAAGGATCTTTGTTGCTCATTATGTACTAGCTCATGATCGTTGTTAGTATTGAAATGAATGTCTTTGGTTTGATTAAATGTTATTTACATTGAGGTAATGGTTGAGAATATAGTTGCTTTGGACTAAATTGAGCTTATAGTCAACATCATAGGATCTAATTTATGGTTTAATTAATAAAGACTTACAACACAAGCTAACTCTTTATCAGGTTAATCTTTGTATTTAAAAACAATGGATGACATAAAACTTGTTACATACCTTTTAATCGATGTTTTCTATTGTTTTATGCTAATTCAATCATACTTATGAGAAAACACCTTATATGATATTTTTTATTGGTCTCTACTCATACAAGCATACATTAGGATATGTACAATGTTAGGTTATAATAGCTTGGAGATTCTACACATAATGGAAGCATTTGAGTGTTATCTAATTTCTGGTACCAAAGTATGTTTGGTATCTACAATTGTAAAGGGATAGAAGCACAGGTTCTCAGATTTTCCAAAGCATGACATGTACATTTTCCATTATTTCTACTAGGATGAAGTGAGTGATTATGTATTAATTATGCATAAATCAAACATAATAATTGTATATTAGTTCTATATGAATCAAATATTATAAATAAAATATTACCTATTTGTAAAGAGTGCATATTTGAATCAATTAAAACAATAAAACAACTTATGAAAAGAAAAACCACATAAGATTGCAACTAGAACAATTGGTAGCTTTTGAATCTCGTTTCCTGTAGTCCTTAGTAGCTCCGAGTGAGATTACTGGTTGTGTTGTAGCACAGTCTATTGGTGAAACAACTACTCAAATGATCAAAAGCCAAGTATGGCAGACATTGCAGAAAAGATGAACCTTGAGTTTGATGATGATTTGACATGCATTTTTAATGACAATAATGCAGAATTTTTTTTCCTTGTATACGTATTATGAATGAAGAGGTTCCTAAAGGGGAATCACTAGACCACAATTCTGAAGATGATATATTTTTGAAGAAAATTGAAAGTAACATTCTTACAAAATTGGATCTCACAGGAATTCCGGATATTAATAAAGTTTTTACCAAGTCTGGAAAAATAAACAAGTTTGATGAGAATGATGGATTTAATCCTGAGACAGAATGGATGTTAGATACAAAAGGTGTCAATATGTTAGCTATGATGTGCCATGGAGATGTGGATGCTACTATAACAACAATTAATCACTTGATTGAGGTTATTGAAGTGCTTGGAATTGAGAACCATATTTCAAAGAGAACTTGTTGCACAAATAATGATGGGACCCACGTAGATATGAAGAGATAAGCTGTACATCCATACAAATAACTGACAGACTGTATATTCATTTTCCTGAGATGTTCTTCATGTTCTTCTTCTATCTTGTAATAAATCATTATGTCATCCAAAAATACTATAATGAATATATCAAAAAATTCTTTGAAAACACCGTTCATCAAACACATGAATGTAGCTAAAACATTCGTCAATCCAAAAGGTACTATTGTATACTCATAGTTCCCATACCTATTCTTGAAGGTAGTCTTATTGATATCTTCATCCTTGATGTGTACATGATAGTAACATGACCTTAAGTCGATCTTTGAGAAAATTCTAGCTCCACGCAACTAAACGAACAAATCATTGATCGCCAACAATGGTTACCTATTCTTAGTATTAGCTTTGTTTAGTTGTATGTAATCAAAACACAACCCCATTGTTCCATATTTTTTTTTGTACAAATAGAGTAGGTGCTCCCTATGGTGAAACACTAGGGCGTATATAACCCTTCTTTAACAACTCTTCCAATTGCAATTTCAATTTTTTTTTTCAGTTGTGGGGTACTCATTCTGTGAGGATCTCTAGAATCTAGCATTGTTCTTGGTACCATGTCGATTGTAAAATCAATGTCTCGTTTAGGAGGTAGCCTGGGAACTTTTGGGAACACATCTTGAAATTTTTGCATCATAGGAATTTATTCAATGCGAGGCTCCATATCAGTGGATAATTCTTCCACATGGATCAAATACAATTGGTATCCATTCCCGAGACATTTCTTCTTTTGTATGGTTGAGATTTGTCTTACTAAAATCGGCCTTGGAATTCCTTTAACCTAAATTATTTTACCATCCCCATGCAGGCACACCATACTTTTATTATTACAGTCAAGAATAGCATGATGCAATTCTATCCAATCTATTCCAATAAACACGTCATATTTGATATGACACTCATTCATTTCCAAACAACAATTTTTAACCAAGGTAATTTTCCTTTTCATCAAGGTAACCAAATCTCTACAATTTACCCATATGGCCACTATCTCTCCCAACCTTGTATCATTAAAAAGCTACAATTTCAAAACCTACAAATGTATGGAAAATACATTTAAAGACTAATTTTGGTACCTATTAGTGCAAGTATACCTATTAGAGCTCTTTTTTATCACGGTGACTTTATCCGTTGTCTAAGAATCCCTTGTCAAGGCTTAAGCAAACTTCTGGTTTCAAGGTAGCCCTATTTAGGGCTTAGAAGAACATACTATTCTTTGGTGTCACAACAGACTCTCAATAGCCCTTTAAGATTCACTACATACCTATTTAGGGCTATGTCAGACCTCGACAACCCTAATAAGAGTCTCGACATCCCTATTTAGGGATTTATTAGAACTCAACGGCTTGCTAGGGATCTCAACAGCTCTTCTTTGGTGACTTGGTGGCCTATTTAGGGCTTAGTCAAACTTTGGTAGCCTTTTAATGAGAAAACATTAGGCTTCTAGGGTTTGATCGCATATTAGTGAGGTCCTCAACACTGGAATTGCACATGTATTGACTGCATGTACCATCCCATGGGGTCACTGATACAAACACCATGGGTCATATAAAATACTAATTTCTATATGGGAAAGTAACATTTAGCTTCCAAGTGATTGTTGAGGCAATGCATATCTCATTGGCCTTTCGTGGCTGGGTAAGATATAGAAGTTACTTCTATGGATAGCTAGGTGAATGGCATTGCCAATTTCCCTAGTACCTAAGTCTAGACCATGAATGGAATATTCTTCCTACATGTTAGATGATGTTTACGGTATTGGATCAAAGGTTTACTGTATTGGATGAATACTACTTACCTGCACGACTATTTTTCATCAAACCAAGGCCTTCTTTCTCTTAATATTATTCGTAATAAACACACTAGAGAATTAGTAGGTTATGGTTTCCTGGAGTTTGTAAGGATGCAGCAACCCAGATGGCTCTGCAAAATTACAATGGTGTACAGATGCTAAATGCTGAAAAATTTTACAGTCTAAATGATGAGCACTGGTTGTCATTGATGACAAACCATAAATGACAAAGGAAGTCAAAGATTGATTATATGGACAAAGAAGGATGATGACATGGCAAGAATGACATTGGATGTGGGCATTGGAGACATTGGAAAACCTAACGATCCAAATGACCCATTTGGTGGTCATTTGTGTCTTCATGATAAATGAAGTCCACATACTTGATAATAAAGGTAATTAGATGATGTGGGTGGATTGAGAATACCATGCACTTGAAAAAAGAAGCCTTTTGAACCACACATTAGATGGTTTAGTAGGATTTAAGAAATGAAGATAATGTGGAAATTTGGGGTCTTGGAACCTTTGGGGATGACCCTAGAGAAAAAGAAGATGAAGGCACTCACACCATATGTAGGATAACAAGCCCTAAAGGCATATAAAACAAGCCTTAAATAACACCAAGTTTGACCATCAAATTGATAATTCAAAGACAAAATAAAACACTAAACCACACTCTCACCTTATTGAAGTTGACTCAAATTTAAATAAAAATAAAAATCCTTTATGATAGGTCAACTCAGAAATTAATGGAAACCAGTATAAATACCCAGTGCACTTCATTTAAAAAAACCAAAATTTTGAGTTCTCTGAAATAGCGAACTGTCTGAGGAAATTTGGTTGCTATCTGAGGAAGTTTGTGGAGGATAGATGGAGCTCTGATTGTGCTGGTTTCAAGAATATTTCGAGGGTTGCAGTAGAAAAAACACTAAGGAAATTTCATGATGAAGATGTTGTGAAGGTTGACCATCATCCCCAAAAGTAAGTCAATTACACATCCAACCAAAAGCACATAATTAAAGAGATTGTAATTTTTCGTTGGATGTTGTCTTTTGCTACCATGGTTAAAATAAGAAAAAATCATAGCCTTGGTCAATGACCAGAGAATATTTCTTGGTTTGAATTGATGGTATTGGTGTAGTTTTATGTCAACGATACTTTTAGATTCCATGGTTCAAGATTATTATATCATCACACCAAATTCAAAGAATAATGCCATAGAGGTTCCCTTCTTGTATGCATCAGCTATTTAGAGGAGGAACATTACTAATACAAGGGATGGCAGGAGATCCCGATGTAGGTGTGTGCAAGCCTTGTTTTGTACCAACAGACTCCATGACAACATTGACGTGGAAGGTCATGTTGCAAAATGACCTTTTACTTTACAACCCTAAAATGTTGGATATGTGTTACACTACTACTAGAAACTGGGATGATGACTAAAAATCTGAGTAATGATGAGAGGAAGGGGAGTAAAAAATCACAGTAAAAGCTTGCAGGAGATAGATTGCATCCTCAATCAAGAGAAATATATGTGGCATTGGAAACAATGGTTGCAAGATGAAGGATGCATGGTATGTGGTCAAGACAAATTCTGTGTTGCCAGAAGCTAAGAAGGAGATGATTGAAAACATGCTTTGTAGTCACAATGAGAAGCTAACCATTTCTTTTGGTATTATTAGTGCAAGCCCTGGAATTCTATTCTATGTAGGAGTAAGCTACTCTTGTAGCAAATGGACCCTCTTTCCAGCCACAAATCTGATGACAATCTGGCAGAAATTTCATGCATGGGCATAGTTATACCATGTTCTAGGATCCATGCATATGGGGGCACAATGCTTATACATATGGGTATTGCCCAATTCTAAATTTATCCAGATCATTAAGGTTTCAATCAGAAGTTTGCTTTCATATCAAATATTGTGAAGTGAGAAATTTGCAAGAGATGAAAACCATTTCTATCATTTTAAGGATGGTTCTTGTAGATGTTAGTATTGTTTCTAGTTAGAAAAAGCACAAACCATAACCTTATTTAATGTGAAAACTACCAACTTGATCATGGTCCTTCCTTGATTTAATACTTTTGGTCTAGTCTTCATTTATGTGTTCAAGATAATGACTTATTTGGAGAAGAAAGAGCTTTAATATGGTCTTTGAAGAGAGAGTGCATCATCTTTTCGAGTTTAACTATACCAATAAATTGACAGCTTTATTCTTAATTTGGACTTCATATGTTTTAAAATTGAGTTGAGAAAAGGAGGTTATGTGATTAATGTGTGCAAGCCATGCGAGCACCTTTCTTTGGTACAAGGATTTAAAGAAGGATTCGGTAGCTATAACTAGGAATTCCTAACATTCAGTTATGGCATCCTCTTTTTTCTTTGGTTGTAGATAGCTTCTCAGTTCATCCAATTGCTATATGATGAAGGGTGCAACCACACATGAAGAGAAACACATCCTCTTTTCATCAAATTTGAAACCTATTATTTTAATCTCTTTCATAATACTGTCCTTAGTACCTGATTGAGAGTTCATAATACTTTCATAATACCTAACTGAAAACAAATTAATTGCACTTGCATTATTTTGAACCGTAATCATAACTTAAGTTTCATGCCATAGTGACTTTTCACGTTATCGGTGAAGACAAATAATTTCAATGGTCTAGAATGACCGAAGGAAAGCATCATCAAGTTGTATTTTTAACCTCCATATGAAACTACATGCAAACTTGTTTCTTGTAAGAAATACCAACTTTCATCGATGCCCCAAGGAAGAATAATTTAGTTGATGATGGAAGCTCACATTTCTTAAATTTATAGACATTTAAATTAATGATGGAATCTAAAAGTTAATAAATTAGAGAAATTTTGGTGTTTGGAATACCATTGAAAATCTAACCCCCGTATTCTCTACATCTTCACACACCCCTTCTTCAAAAACCCTCAAAAGAAACCAATGTTCCATACTAAGAAAATCATTTACCAATTCACCATGGGGTAATCATGTGATGATTTCTCTCTTTGTGCAGGTTGTTATCTCACCCATTCATAGGCGTTCATAGAGTAAAATTCACCCTAAACCAAATCTAAGAGATTAATTTTTTGCAAAATCATTTTTCCATTCGCAACATTGAAACATTAAATTTTTTTAGAGTAATATGGGGTTAAATGGAAGGTATTTACCATTTTTGGGGCATTGTAAGCTCTTGAAGACCTCTGCGACCTCTTCTATGTGGCCTCTCGACCTCTGTTACCTTTGATACCTCGACGATCCTTACAAAATCTCTGAAACCTCCATGATCCGGGATTGGTAAGGTAACTGAAAACGCAGTCTCTTGTCGAATTTTGCAACCTCTAGGATCTATGCAGCTTGGTGAGGTAAGTGAAAATGGATTTGGGCGGCAGGGGAGGTAAGTGAAAATGCATTCACGCGGCTAGGAAGGTAAGTGAGTTTGAAATTTTAGGTTTGTTTGTTATGTTTTATATTTTTATATTTTAATTTAAATATTAAATATGCTTATTAATTTTTATTTTTTATGTAAATTTTTTTATATATTTAATATTTAATGTTTTTATATATCTAATTTATTTTTTTATGTAATATTTTTGATGTAATGTTTTTTTTATATATTTAATAAGGAAAATCAACCTAATAAGGATGATGATAGTGATCACTGTGTTGATCTCATATGAAATGATGATGACGATGATGATGATGATGATGATGACAACAACGACGATGATGACAATGATGATATTGATGATGATGATGATGTTAATTATGACGACGACGACGATGATGATGATGGCAATCACCATGTTGATCTCATATGAAATGATGATGAAGATGATGGTGACGACGACGACGATGATGATGACTACGATGACGACGATGTTGATGATGATGATCCATATATATGACAACGAAGATGATGATGATGTTGATGATGATGACGATGACGATGATGATGTTGTTGTTGTTGATGATGATGATGGTGATGATGATTATGTTGATTATTATGTTGATGATGATGATGATGATGATGATGATGATGATGGCGATGATGATGATGATGATGAGGATGAGGACCACGATGATGATGATGATGATGCTGATGATGTTGAGAAAACACCAAGACTAGATATGGAGATGTGGTCCAATGTATCCTCTACAGTTGCAAGATGTAGTTCTAGCTGAGAGGAATTGAAGATATTTCCAAAGTCATATTGTTCAACAACATACCCCATGGTGGATAAATTAATGGTGACTGATATGGAAGAGTGGTCCAAGGTATTTTCTACAAGTTCAAGTGGATGGTGCCAAACGTTACGTTGGTGGAGTAGTTAGGCATAGGAAGGAATTTGAAGACATCTTGATTGGTGGCACAATTAATTGTATTTGATTTGTAAGTGTGGTAAAAAATGATCTTGTCAATGGAATCAAATCACATCACCTCAATTGCATCAAATAACGCATGCCTATATGATGTTATTCATGTTAGTGGACACCATTCTTTATATTCCAAAAACATATTGTTGAGTTCTAAACAATATTTGTACAAAACATCCTTGTATTCCAACAACCCATTATTAAGTTCTAAAAATTTGTTTGTAGAAAACTTTGTTTTCCTTTGAGGTCCATGTGTGCTAATGATGTCCATGTGTGTTGATGATGATGATGATGATGATGATGGTGATGATGATGATGACGATGAAGATGATGATTATGAAGATAACGATGATGATGATGATGATGACGACGATGATGAAGACGATGATGATCATGGTGATGTTGATGATGATGATCATCATCGATGATCATGGTGATGTTGATGATGATCATGATGAAGATGAAGATGATGATGAAGATAAAGATGATAATGAATATGAAGATGAAGATGATGATGATGTCGACGACGATGATAATGATGATAATGATGATGATGATGATGATGATGATGTTGATGTTGATGATGATGATGATGATGACGATGATGAAGATGATGATTATGAATATGACGATGATGATGATGATGATGACGATGATGAAGACGATGATGAAGATGATGATAATCATGGTGATGTTGATGATGATCATGATGAAGATGAAGATGATGATGAAGTTGACGATGATGACGATGACGATTATGAAGATGATCACGATGATGACGACGACGATGATGATGATGATGACAACGATGATGAAGATGATGATGATCATGGTGATGTTGATGATGAGCATGATGAAGATGAAGTCGACAATGATGACGATGATGAAGATGATGATGAAGATGAAGATGAAGATGATGATGATGTCGACGATGATGATTATGATGATGATGATGATGATGACGATGTTGATGATGAATATGATGATGATGATGATGGTAATAATGATGATGATGATGATGGTGATGATGATGACGATGAAGATGATGATGATGAAGATGATGATGATGATGAGGATGATGATGAGGATGATGATGATGGTGATGATGGTGACGATGAAGATGATGATGATGAAGGTGATGATGAGGATGATGATGATGATGATGATGATGATGATGATGACGATGATGATCATGATAAAGATGATGTTGATGATGTTGATGATGATGACGACAATGAAGACGATCACATTGATGGTTCTAACGATGACGATGATTATTATGATGATGATGATGATGTTGATGATGAGGATGATGTTGATGATGAAGATGATGATGACGATGGTGTTGATGATGAGGATGATGATGTCGATGATGATGATGATGATGAATATGAGGATCATGTTGATGATGATGATGTCGACAATGATGATGATGATGAATATGAGGATCATGATGATGAGGATGATGATGATGATGATGATGATGATGATGATGATGATGATGATGATGATGATGATGATGATGATGTTGTTGTTGATGATGACGACAATGAAGACAATGACATTGATGGTGCTAATGATGATGATGGTGATGATGATGGTGATGATGTTGATGATGACAATGATGTTGATGATGAAGATGATGATGTCAACAATGATGATGATGATGAATATGAGAATCATGATGTTGTTGATGATGAAGATGATGATGATGATGATGATTATGGCGACTATGATGATCATGATGAAGATGAGGATGATTTTGAATAGATGATGATGACGAGGATGAAGATGATGATGATAAATAGTTGTCAAATTTCAAATGAGTAGTTGTCGAATTTCCGACGAATAGTTGTCAAATTTCCGATGAATAGTTGTTGAATTTCCGACTTGGGCTTGTCGCATTTCAGACAAGAAAGTTGTCGAATTTTAGATGAACTATCATTGAATTTCAAATGTACAGGTTTTCAAATTTCAGACGAACATGTTCGTCGCAAAACCTACAAGGTGTAAAGTCAAAAATTTGATGACTCTGCAAGATGACAATTTTTTTTTGAAACGTATCGTGTTTTTCATCATTGCAATCTGACACAATCGTACTTTACGTCAAATGTTGTTGGATTCTGTCGTCGGATGTTGGGCTCAAATCTTGTTGTGGAGACTGGAAAACATGTTGTGGATTAATGAAATTCCAATTTGGGGAAGCAGAGAACTACCAAGGAAAGAAGTACAATGGAAGGAATGATCCCAATGATCATCTAGTTGCATGTCAAACTGCATGGGTATTCAAGACCAAGGAGGAATGGGTATATGCGTTTGTTCATATGTCTGACGAAATACCAAGGAGATGGTATGTATTAGTAGAGTTGCAAAGGGATATTACATCATTCAAATAATTGACTGTTAACTTCAGTCATATGTTCAGTTTTGAAAATGATGACCCATTCATACAAAGTGCACTTCAACACATCCGCAATATCATGTTGGCAATAGTCCCAGTGTCATTACCAATATGATTGCAGGAGACACCAGTAACACAATTAATGACAAAATGCTACAATGTGACGAGAGATCTTGATGATGAGGAAGATCAAAGATATATCAACATTGCAGAATTGGAGGGAAGTCGAGATATCACAACACCAAAAATACCAACCGATAAAGTCCACCAACCACTCAATATATGAAATGGAAATATTGGGATGACAAAGGACCTAAAGTTCACTAATGTAGGAGATTACTGGGATGAGGTGACTATGGCGAAGATCACTGACTTGTTGCATAAGTTCCAGGATTTGTTTCTGACTAAGTTTGCTGAGATGAAAGGGATTTCAGGAGACTTGGGAGAAATGAAAATCTCTCTAAAGCTAGATGTGAAACCAGTGAAGAAACGTCCTTATCGATTGAAACTGTGGTACAAAGAGCACATCAAGGCCGAACTTGAAAGGATGTTGGATGTTGGCATCATCGAACCTATGGAAGAGTCAGAGTGGATCATTCCAATGGTTTTTCAAGACAAGAAAACAAGGGAAGTTTGGATTTGTGTCGACCTAAGGAAGCTGAATGACACAAGTCTTCGTGATCCGTTCCCAACACCATTCACTAATGAGGTACTAGAAGGAGTCAGAGGACAAGAGATCTATTCGTTCACAGGAAGATTTTCAAGTTACCACCAGATAAAAATTGCGAAGGAAGGTAGACACAAGACCACTTTCATAACGGAGTGGGGATATTTTTAGTACACAGTGATGTCGTTTGGCCTCAATAATTCACCTACGCTATTCTCAAGGACAGTTGTCTCTTTGTTTAAAGTCTTCATTCAGAAATTCCTGGCAGTCTACATGGACGACTGAACCGTCTATGGGTCAGTAAAATACCACATTGCAAACCTTTAGTTGATGTTAGAAACATGTCAACAACACCAAATCTCGTTGAATCTGAAGAAGTGTATATTTTTTGTTCCATTTGGGATTTTTTTGGGACATATTGTATGTAAGGAAGGTATGTTGGTCGATCTTTCCAAGATCACAGTTATTGTAGACTTACTGACACCAATGACAGTAAAATAAATAAGGGCGACGTTGGGTCACACAGGATATTATCGAAATTTCATAAGGGGATACACAACAATCAAGGAACCAATGGATAAATTATTCAAGAAGGATGTGAAATTATAATTGAATGGTGAATGCCAGAGAAGTATTGATACTCTGAAGCAAAAGATGGTTGCAGCACTGATATTGGTCTTTTTGGATTCTGTTAGCACCTGATTTGTGCTAAATGGGGTGAAAGGTTTCTAACTCATAAGAGAGGAAGCATGGCTGCAAAATTTTCACAAGGGGAAGCCTTGGGAGAACAGTAATGAGCCCTGGAGAATAAGGGAGATATCTGGAGGAGAATCCAGGGGGGATTTATAAGGACAAGAGAAACTACACTAGTCACGGTTCATCGAGTGGAAAAGAGCCATGGACTTATAGTCGTATGAAGGCCCACCCGTGATTGGCCGTGCAGAAGGGGAGGAATAGGACCTGTCAGACAAGGCACCGAAGGTGGAAATGTTTTCAACGGTCACAATTGGATATCAACGCAAATCGACAGTAAAAAACCATTTCAAGAGTTCCAAATGCATACCAAAAATCTCCTCTCCAAATTGGTGAAATGCTTTAAACCACAGCGATTTGTAACGGTGGAGATTGATTCCTTCGATCTAAAGTGCACTACGAAGATAGTGAGCCAGAATCCGTGAAATGCGTTAAAAGGAAGATTTATCCGACAACGGAGATTGATGTAGGAGCAGATCTATGGTGAAAAGACCGTTTCACCTACCATAAATGCTCGAAAGAAAACCTTAGTTGGGAAAAGAAAAATTCAGTAAATCTCTCCACATCAGATGGCTAGATAGTAAAAAGGTATGTGATCTATGATGGAATTTATAACCTGTGAAGTGGAAGTGTGCCCGAGCTGAAGAAAGTAAACATGATCATGTGAAAATTCGACAGAAGGGATCACACAATTCTATATTTTGGGGCCCTAGATCTACGGCTATGATTGCATCCGATAGGAAAAAGTGCATGGTCAGATAAGAAGGTGAAATATTATAAAATTCGACACGTGGATCCAAACAGGTTATTATTTTGCAACATCGGGAAGCGAGGGTTTCAAACTGTGCAGACCGTGCCACCTTAGACAAGGCTCAGAGAAAGTTGTCAACCACCCTGGTACTTTTTCTTATAATAATTTGTTTTCTCACAGATGAATTGGAGGATTTAGAAGCTCAAAAACTTGAGTTTCAAGGAGATGAAGAAGCCCTAACAGATAAGGATGTCAAAGTATTCGATAGTATCATTATAAAGGATAGTATAGAATTCGCTCATACTAAGTTAAAATTTCTCCAATCACAGGGAATTTACCCCCATGGGGTGTTCAGTTCCTTCTTCTACTACTTTTTTGTTGAGAAAATACCTAGCTTCCTTGAATTTATAAGCTGGTGCATGGGAAATTATTCCCCGTCTGAAGTTATGATTATGGTGTTAGAATTTTATCATTCAAGCTAGCGTTATCCTAGGATCTTTAACTGAGAGAATAACATGCACAACAATAGACATAAGAGACAAGAGACACAAATAATTTTCCTCGGGGAAACCATAAAGGACAAAACCCTGCAACTTCCTCAGAGATAGAATGAGCACCAATAGCAGCAGTAAAACCTGAAAGCATAAAGATGATCTCCATAGCTTCTCTCTCTCTCTCTCTCTCTCTCTCACTTGAGAGAGATAATTCTCTCTCACTCATGCGCCCCAATGAGTGAGTGTGTGTGTGATAAATAGAGAGGCTCACTCTCTATTTATATTCTTTCATTCACTTAATGTCCACTTTAACATGTCGGCCCCACTTAATAATTACTTACTAGCACTGACATCTCTAGGAGAGTCTAATAACCCTAGTGCCCCACAACTGTGGGGACTTTTCCCTCCGATCAACAAGGAGGGTTAACCTTGACACAAATGTGGGGACTATTGCCCCGACTTACAATGGAGGGTTAACCTCAATGAATTTACATGACTTGTTTACATTATTGAATCTCCCAATTGGAACATCGAAGCATGACATGACTCAATTACATTACAGATACTTCCCGAAATAAACATCGAGGTACGATATACAAGTGAATACATTACAAAGTTACAAATACATCAACACTCCCTCTTAACTAGGAAGGTATTCTCTCGACACAATTTATCAGCACAAGTCTTCTTCTCTGTATCATCTAGATCATCATCAAGTCATCTTCGTCTTCAAGTCATCTTCATTGTTAATTCATCTTCATCAAGCCTATATCATCACTGGATCTGGATCATCATTGGATCATCATCAAGTCTGGATCATCACTTGATATGGATCATCACTTGATATGGATCATCACTGTTGGATCATCATCAAGTATGGATCATCACTTGATCTATATCGTCACAGCTAGATCATCATCAAGTCTGGATCATCACTTGATCTAGATCGTCACTGCTTGATCATCATCAAGTCTGGATCATCACTTGATCTGGATTGTCACTACTGGATCATCATCAAGTCTAGATCATCACTTGATCTAGATCATCATCAAAGTTGGATCATCGTTGAATCATCATCATCATTACTGCTTCTACTATCTCAATCAAATTGTGCTATCTCTTCATTCTTCTCGTCACAAGAAGTTCTATAGAGCCAGCCCTTTTTCATGCTGGTTGTAGGCCTAGCCTTCATGTAGGTCTTCAGCGCTTATATATGATCCTAAGTCAGAATGGCCCGCCCATCTCTTACATCTAACCTCATCTTGTTAGAAAGGCATGCCCAACACTCACATCTGACCTCATCTTGTTAGAAAGGCCCAGCACTCACATCTGACCATGTGTAAACACATCACACCAGAATGGCTCAGCACTTATATCCGACCATGTGCGAACACAATGCATCGGAAGGGCTCTGCACTTACATCCGACCATGTGCAAACACACTGCATCGGAAGGGCTCTGCACTTACATCCGACCATGTGCGAACACACTACATCGGAAGGGAACTATACTTACATCTAACCATGTGCGAACACACTGCATCAGAATGGCTCTCAGTCCTAGACTAAGGATTCCTAGTAACTGAATAGGTGCCTCCATTATCCTAGATAATGGCATCAGCCCTTATATCTGATCAAGTGGGAACATCTCCCTCAATCACATCATAATGGCCCTGCACTTAAATCTGATCATGTGAGACTACATCCCTCAGTCATATCAGAATGGCCCTCAGTCCTAGACTGATTATTCCTGGTAACTGACCAGGTGCCTCCATTCTCCTAGAGAATGGCAACTCAGCACCAAGCTGAGTATTCCTGGTAATTGACTAGGTTCCTCCATTCCAAGAATGGCATTCAACACTTATATCTGATCATGTAGGAACCAACCCTACAGTCACATCAGAATGGCTCAGCACTCACATCTGACATGGAAGGAACCAATCCTCTCACCATGACAGAATGGCTCAGCCCTTACATCTGACCATGGAAGGAACCTAATCCTCTCACCATGTTAGAATGGCTCTAGGTCTCATCATTTCCCCTTGGAGGGAAACTCAATATGGAGAACACCAAGCTTCTCCCTGAAGTATTCAAACTTCACTATGGCCAATGGCTTCGTCAACACATCAGCTATCTGGTCATCCGTCGCAACATACTGAAGCTTCACTGCTCCTCTCTACACCATATCCCTGATATAGTGATACTTGATCTCATACTGAAGTAGCACCTCGAAGTGCTCTTTCTATCAATGGCATTGCTTTCCCCAATACGAATTCACATAAACCTCCAGGTTAATCTTCTGATTCGCCTCATAATTGAGCCCATAATCAACTGTACCCTTCAGGTACCTCACTGCATGCTTTGCAACCATCAGGTGAAGATGTCTCAATGTGTTCATAGCAAAGAAAATATATGGTCTCGTATTTGTTAGGTAAGTCATCTGACAATACATCGTGGCATGAACCGACTCTAATGAAGAAACACTCAATAGCTTCAGGTTCGATGCCATAGGTGTGGTCATGGACTTGCAGTCCATCATCCTGAACCTATTCAGGATCTCTACTGCATACTTCCCTTGTTCACACCTCCATGCCTAGAACATAGTGCATAATCCCCAAGTCCTTTATCTTGAACTCGGCAACAAGTCTTCTTCTTGCAAATTTGATGATTTCCTCTCTTCTGTCAGGAACAAGTCATTGACATATAACAAGAGCAACAATGGTCTTCCGCCTTCAACCTTGAAGAAAAGGTTGGAATCCTCTTTACTCTTAGTAAATCCTAGAGTCATCAGTAATATGTCCATCCTGTTGTACCATGTTGAACCTTAGGATCTTCTGTAGTCACTACCTCTGAAGCGGAGCATCATTCCTCCTCTGTCTTTCATACTCTATGCACTGAAACATTATGTACCAGAGTGACAAGTAGCTTCCTCTACTACTAATATTCTATGTATACATCTAGGATAATTGGATACCAAGATCTTCTATCTTGAACTTTTTCAAAATTTCTTCCCACACCCATCTGTGAGCTTGTCATCCTCTATTGACTTTCATCTTCAACCTTGTAGAAAATGTTCAGGCCTTCATCAAGCTCCCCATGTATGTGTTATCCCATGGGTGTCTTCTGAGCTTGTACAAGGACTTCTTTCATTTGCACACATGATTCTTCCTGTCATGTGTATTTCTAGTGGCTGCAAATGTCTCTTCATAGTCTATGCCTCGTGCTACGAATATTTATTTGCATCCCATGATGTTTCCATCTACTGCATAATGGAACTACGAAATTCTCTTCAGGTCTCTATACTGCATCCTAGACATCATTCTTCTTGAACTAGTATTCTTGGTTAATTCTTCATAGCTGGAAGGTTCTGCATCAATGATGTCACTGCATTCATCATATTATTCTTCATCTTGAACTGTCGTTACTTGTTCTTCGGAACAAGTCTCATCCTTCTTTGCTTGTAGGTGATTGTACGCGATCTTTCCTACAAGTCAAATACATTTGTATGGTCAGAAACATTTCATAAGGTATATTCATAATGAAAAAATCTTATGCATAAATATATTATCATGCAACTATTTTAGCCAATACTACATTCATCCATATCTCACAAAAAGTTTCTAGATGCCTTCCATCTCTACCAGGACAACATTGAGATTGTGCACTAATCCAATATGTCAGCAAAGAGGTTTCATTCTAGATAAGTAGCAATGAAGAGTTGTATAGCACCATGAGCTACTTACCCATCACATGCATATTAGTAGTATACTGCAAACATTCTATCATACATAATACATCAACTGAATATAAACAAATGCATAACAAAAACAATATCATGAAATGACAGTTGAATACTTATATTTATTTGTTTCGTGGGTAGACTCTTTCTTGATCCTTCCGCTTCATCATCTTCTTCATTCATGAATTCATCATTTCTTATCCAAATTCTCAACATGGATAAGAGGTTCTTCAAGAATTGAGTCCTTCATATTCCTCATCGCTTGAGGGTTCTTCTTTGGATGGTGACAACTTGATCTTCAGTTTCTCCCATCTTCTCTTCTCTTCTTATGAGTCGAGCTTCTTCTTATTCCCAGAGTCTGCTGAAAGTAATCACTTTCTTTTGGCACACATTCCTAAAATGAATGAATCCCATGATCCTGGAAGGCCATTCAAGGTGGTTATCACAGCTTCTGCATTCTCCACTTCTTCTTCTACTGCTTCAAGTTGTTCTTTGATTAGAGAGACCCTTGTAAAGTATGACTATATGGTCTCTGCATTCTGGATCTTCACATTCTTCAACTGGTTTCTTAAGGTCATATTTCGATTTATGTTCTTCCCTTCAAATATCTTGGTCAAAGAATCAAACATATTTGGTGTCTTTAGGGAAGACACTTGTGGTACAAGTTGATCCATGATTGAATCAGCAATGAACTTCTTGGCCTTGACCAAGTTCTTCTTGTGTAAGGCTTTGAGCCTCATCTCCCTCTGGAACTGGAACCTCTCTACTCATGTAGGTGTCCAATTCATTTTATTCAGAGAGGTCATATACTTCCATGCTTGAAATTTTTCAACTTCACCATGCTTATCATCAAGCTAATGTGATAGATCACTTTGAAATGAGAATCTCAAATGAAAATAGCAAAGGATTAGATCTTACCAATTTGAGGTGTCTGTCCTGGTTCCGGAGTTGCTTGATCTAGGGTTTGTTAGAGAAACCCTAATTTTCAAAACCTATAATCTTTCAGATCTGATTGGGTATAAAGATATATCTCTTCAAGTTGAGCTGTCCAATGTACTCCTTTTTTGAAAACAGTGGAGGGAAGCTTCCGGAACAGGAAGCCCTAGTTTTCCAATTTCTTCTGCAGAAATGCCTAATATTGTTTCTGTGATATCTATGAAATTACTATTCCTCTATGCCTTAAACTTTTCATTGAGATATCCTCACCTGTCCCTATTCCAACAACATAGGTTTCATCAGAATTGGTTTCACCAATTACGACTTATGATCGTTTTCCCAAGGTGACCTGTTTTAGGACTGTTCAGAATAGCGAAGTTGTATGGACTTCCACGTGTCATTGTTTCCTCTTCTGGATCTGAAACTTGGACCATAGAAAGTACAGTTCGTTCTTGTTCTGAAACATCTTTAGAAATTTCATTTGGACATTTGTATCCTGAGATATAGCAATTCTCCCCAGGTGTCATTTTTAGGGATGAATCTTGGAAGAGGATGGAACCCTAACTTAGAGGGATCAGATATCCTAGAATATAACGAATGAGGCTGAATTTTGGACATAGTGTAAATCGGGATCTTATCTTCTTCTTGTGAAAGTTTTAGCTCTTGAGCCTTCTCCAATCCTAAGATATAGTGAATGTACCAAAACTTATCAGTTTTAGTATTTTAGGGTTTTTCCAGCCTGGGGTCAAACTAGGGTTTGAATTTCTTGAAGTTTCACCCAATCAAAAATCTTGACCCAGGTCTCTAAACTTCGATTTTGATGAGGAGAGAAATCCTATGCTAGGATCACTAAAAAATTCCTCTTCTGTAGAAAGCCCTAATTTCCCACACCAAAAACTGAAAATGTCCGGAATCGAATTTCGCTTCGACGGAAAGATGCACCCTTCAATGGAGAGTTAGCCTGGCATTATTTTTCTGATGGATTGTGGAGAGAGACCCAAAAAGTAAGAAGCCCTAGATTATGCAGCTGCACAATGTCTTGTTCTCAGGTTAGCTCTGATACCATGTTATAATTTTATCATTCAAGCTAGCATTATCTTAGGATCTTTAACTGAGAGAATAACATGCATAGCAATAAACACAAGAGACAAGAGACACAAAGAATTTTCCTTAGGGAAACCATAAAGGAGAAAACCCCACAATTTCCTTAGAGATAGAATGAGCACCAATAGCAGTAGTAAAACCTAAAAACATAAAGATGATCTCCACATCTTCTCTCTCTGTCTCTCACTTGAGAGAGCTACTTCTCTCTCACTCATGCGCCCCAATGAGTGAGTGTGTGTGTGATAAATAGAGAGGCTCACTCTCTATTTATATTCTTCCGTTCACTTAATGTCCACTTTAACATGTCATCCCCACTTAATAATTACTTATTAGAGCCGACATCTCTAGGAGAGTATAATAACCCTAGTGCCCCACAAATGTGGGGACTTTGTCCTCCGATCAACAAGGAGGGTTAACCTTGACACAAATGTGGGGACTATTGCCCCAACTTACAATGGAGGGTTAACCTCAATGACTTTACATGACTTGTTTAAATTATTGAATCTCTCAATCAGAACATCGGGGCATGACATGACTCAATTACATTACAGACACTTCCCAGAATAAACATCGGGTTACAATATATAAGTGAATATGGACGCATCTAGGTCTAGGATACTGTGTCCCATTAATTCCCTTAATATCTGAAGCAATATGTCAATACCTTCTGAGTTTATCCAACTATACAATGAATATAATTAAGAAGAGATAATTCGTTTCTTTCAAGAATCCTCAGATGAACAGAAGGATGCCTTCCTCAAAGCCTGTTTAAAACCTGAAAGCTAGTTGTCAAACCCTCCTTTCCCCATTGATTTCGACTTGTTCAATGAAGAGACTTAGTCTATAATAATCCTAGCGAGAAATTTTTTAGGTCTGGACTCGAATCAAATCATCACTAAACCCTTGTTGAGTCTGATTTTTACCCTCATTTCAAGCCAAGTGGTGTTAGGAATGTCGAGTCAGTGTTCACCACCCGCCTGTCTGCAATTTGATGAGTTCCTAACCAGAAATATAAATGCCCAGCTGAGTAATTTTAGATAGTCTAGGACCTTCATGTTCCAGTCTATTCTTATGAAAATGTTTTTTTATTTTCAATGATGATGGCATACAACTCCCTGAGATGGTCATGACAAGAGACATGCACAATGACTATTGCAAATTCATGAATTCCCTCATGGCTCCAGTCTATGAGACCCTATTTCAAAAGAGGCTACTGAGACTCTTGCTAGAGATGAATAACATGCTACAATCATCCCTTGAAAGAATATTTGGATATTGGTTCCTCTTAGAGAATAGTACAGTGATCAGGGTCTATGGATTTACTTGCCAACCGTATGTCCTCCCTGTGTTTCTGACACCGAGGGTGTTTGCACTGGAACTAATAATACAAAGCTTGATGGCCAAAAATGAACATTTTATAAGTTCCAGAAAACATGCAGACATTAAGCCTTCCATGGGTGGCTAGCCCTTTTACTGTCAAAAACAAATTGGCTTTGCCAAATGTTGAAATTTTTCTCAAGGAGAAAGGTTTTGACATGGAAGATGCAATCAACTATGACCCACATCACATCATCTCCAGAAAAATACAAGAAAACAAGAGAAAACCCTTTGAACATGTTGAAGTAGCAGGCTTGGTAGAAAGAGAAAATTGGATGCAGCACCCTGGAGAAATCAATTCCGATGAAGATATGCCAGAAAGGTCGACCTTTTCTTCCCTAGTGGAGATTCCTCCTCAACCATATCTCTCTTGCATTGTAGCCACAGCCACATAGATTACACCTCTGGCTAGCTTGTCTGATAAGGAAAATAAGAGAGAGTACTTAGAAGCCATGGATGTAGAAGAAGGAGAGGCAGCCCAAACACCCAAAAAGCAGAAAATTGAAGAACCAGATGAAATCACGCCGAGGTCCAGTGCCAAGGGAAAGAATATTGTGAAATTCAAGGGTTCATCCTCCGCGATTCAAGAATACGCGTTCAGTAGTGTTCCTAAGTAAGTGATAGGAAAATATAAGTCTAAAATTGAGCTGCTAGAAAAATATAGAGAGGCTCGTAAAAAGGCCTTTGAAGAAAGATCAAATTTTAGCGAATATGTGGAAAGACTATCGGGCCAGAAGACCTCCTTGGTGAAAGTCAGATACCCTACTAAAGGCACACTGANAAAAGCCTTTGAAGAAAGATCAAATTTTAGCGAATATGTGGAAAGACTATCGGGCCAGAAGACCTCCTTGGTGAAAGTCAGATACCCTACTAAAGGCACACTGAATCTGGTTGTGATCACGGGTAACAAGGTGGTGGAGTTAAAGGTAGATCCGAAAAGGGTCCGTAAAACTGACATAATTAATTTGCATCAGGGGATAAGTGAATACCTCTATGCTAATGTACTCCAAGCTACTCTAAAAATATCCAAATTGATGACTGGTAAGAAAAGAGTAGAAGAAATGCTTTGAAAGGAGAGAGTGGAAAATAAGGCTTACCAAACCCAAATCAAGAAGCTCCAAGTGGATCTATCTGTAGAAGATAGCCCGGGGAATAAAGGTGTTGCCACTCAAAGGCTACTGAAAGACAAGGAAGGTACTATCCAATTGCTGAAGAGAAATCTAGAAATTCCTTCTGCTCAGCTCATTCAGATGGTTGAGTTGACTAAGATAGAAAAGGAGAGGGAGACCCTAAACACTGAGTTGGTCAATTGTAAATCCAAATTATTCATACAGGAAGGGAACGAGGTGCAATGGAAGAAATATGCAGAGCTCTGCGCCAAGGAAAAGCGGGCCTTTGAAACAAGGCAAGATGATTTCGAAAAAGAGTTAAAAGAGGTAAAGGAAAAATCTCAGGAACAACCAACGCCCGTGACCCAATCATCTGAAGTACCTGATGCATTTGAAGTACCTGGTACAGACTCGTTATCCCAAGCTATGTCCCAAGTAAGCCTCAAAACTATAGAGATAACTAGCCTGAAGAAACAAAATTAGGAATTGATGGAAATGGCTGATGTCAGAGAAGATCTGAAGAAGAGGGTGGAGGAGCGTTGCAGAGAACTAGAGAGTAATAACATTTAAGTATCAAAGCTAGTTTCAGGCCAGGCAGCTCTGATAGTAGAAAAGCACCTCATTTGGGACACGATTATAGTGGAAGCAAAGAAAGTACAACCATACTTGGATTTTATCCAAGATAAGGAAAACACCATACAAACATCCAAAAAACACATCCAGACAGCTCAATTTGACCTTCATAAAAGACCCTTGGACACAGCTGAAAGTGCGATTAAATACCTGAACAGTTTAACAGATGAAGACATCAGACGAGGAAACATCCTGGATAGGATTCCCACCATCACATGGTCCAGAAGAGCAGTTCACAAACACCGCCATTTAAAGATGGTCAAGAAAAAGTGGAATTTCATGCGCAAAGAAGCTGATGATTTTTCTGAGAAGTTTAAACCTCTGGTCTAGAGAGGGTTCCCTTTCTATTGGGAAGAGAAGGTACCAATGTTGTCCTAGAAGGAGTATTACAACAGGTTGGTCAAATGTAGGAAGGACCACAGACAATTCGAAGATATAACTCAGCAATCGCTTTCAGGCACGACCGTGATCAAAAAATTATCTGGGGAGTTTGAATTGTTATTTGATTTCAAAGCTTTGTGCGCTAAGTTGCCAGCGCCTTCCTATCTGGAAAATATAGAGCTAGGAGTGATGGAAGAAGAAATGGTTAAACTAGAGACACCAACGACTAACCAATGGAAAATGATTGAAAACTACAGCAAGTCCGAACAAAGGTTTCACCAAGGATGATGGACTCTAACAACAACCAGAACCTGGGATATAGCTATGAGAAAATTAGGCGAGCAGGGAGCTTGAAGACACAACATCTTTTGGACCCAGTAGAAAACCTTGCCTCCGTCATTTTATGTTTTATGTCACCCATGGGAGGATGCCACGATACAATTTGTTAAGAATTTGTTGCTAATTTTCTAACTGATTTTGGCCCTGTTTTGGGGTTGGTCTCGGGGCCCAAAACACTTTAAATAGGCTCCTCACAGAAGGAGAAAGGGTTGGATGGTTTTGAATTTGCAAGAATATTGTGTTTGTATTACTTTTTGAATTAATATATAGAGCTGAATGCTGGTTATATGCATTTACAGGAATTCTTGTGCGTTTCCAAATTACAGTCTGCGATTCTCTTTCTTTATGTGCATGTGTTTCTAGTTATCTCTTTTACATTATGTTTTCTTCATATTGTAGACTTAGTGTATAATGGTTAGGCATTCATACTCATATGCTCCTTCCATTGTCTACGATATCCAGTAAATATTTCCTCCAAAACTGGCGTAGAATTCATCCCTATGGTGCTCTACACTAGTGGGATGTCATCTTTCTGCCTTTTCCACCAGAGCCCCAAATATAACGACAGTGATTGAAGCACTACCTTGCTCTTGTAAGCATTTTCCTATGCAAACTGCTCTGTTCTCTTGTTATTTTTGACTCCATAGCCCGATATATCCCCATTTTATTTCCAACCACCAATGTTTGATACTTATCTTGTGACAATATAAATCTGGCCTTGTTATGTATGTGTGAGAGATCTGTCTCTGGAATCGGAGGAGCCAGCTCCCTTTCCTAAAGTGGTTCTTCTATTACCTCAGGATCCGCCTTCCTGCAACCTTGGGTGTGATTCTAGGTGCTAACAGATTGGACGAAGGCCTTTCACATCTACTTCGATGCTTCATCAGTCACATTGGGAGTGATTTTGCCTCAACAGGGGAAGAAGCAATTGATCACCCAGTCACATTGGCAAGTCGGAAGTTGTATACTGCGGAAAGGAACTACACAACAATAGAGAGGGAAGGATTGGCAATGGTGTAGGAATTACAAAAAAAATTCCACTGCCTATTGGGGGGACATTTCAAAATGTTTACGGATCATTCAGCACTGAAGTACCTGTTCAACAAGCCTGTGTTGGGGGGAAATATTTGTCGATGGTTACTACTCTTCCAAGAGTTCGATTTTGAGATCATTGTGAATCAAGGAAGGTTGAATGCAAGACCCGATCATTTGTCAAGGATCAAGACAGGAATAATGTTATATATTCAAGTGTTAGGCCTACTCTAACATATATAAACAATCATGTATAAGCAAATAAATACATCCATGGATAAAATATTCATATTTATGCACATGTATTGGATAGGAAATGGATATTTCTATTAATAAAAATAGATATACAGTAGTGAAAACCTCTGTCGGCACTTATTTGACCCCGAGAATCTGAGTCCTCCACTTGGGCCTCCACCACTTCAATCTTCCATCTCTCAATCGAAATCTTACAAAGAAAGGGCAAGTTTCAGAAGAGCATCACCTTGTGCTCCAAAGGGACAAAGGGATGCAGACTCAAGCATAAAAAAGTGAGGCAACAATGGACTATAGTTTCCTTGCTCTCTAATTTCTCCTCCTTAAATGTATCCAAGAGGCTCAATATATAGCACTCCAAATAAGCAAGGGAGGGTTGAGTTCGAGCGTTCTCAAGACATATGGAAGGTCAAGAGTCAAGTTATTTGGGACTCTATGAGGAAAACTCCAAAAACTTTTGGCTTTATGCACATTTCCTAATGTACGTGGGTTTTTGGCTCAAAATTTGCGTATACACACAAGTATAGCTTTAAAAGTCGCGTATACACATAAACAGGTGTTTTTTGGGGACTTTCTTGGAACATCAAAGCATTATATGGGAAAAGGGGGTCCAAAGAGTCTGTAGAGGGACATGGAAGGCCATAAAGGTTTGATCAACCAAGTGTGGTAAAATCATCTATAACAAATTCCCCCTAATGTGTGAGGTTAGAGGGGTAACATGATGGTCAAAATACATTATATCCATCCCAGAAGTGGAGTAATGAAGACCCAGGTGGAAAAACTAGCAACTCATTAGTATAATACAATGATCAATCTTTGCATATGACTATAAATATACATATAGTAGTCCCGAATACATAAGAGTACATTGACCATGAATAGGCATGATATACAAATGTCATGTGTGGTCATTTCCACGTACAATATACAATGATTAAAAATCTCCATAATGGATGAAGATATCTGATATACACTGGAATCTGGTCACGAGAGATGACATCTCATGAATACTGGCATGATCAAGGTGGTAGCATATATGGAATGCCACCAATCTTGGAGGTCTTCTATGCAAACCGCTATGAGTACATGTCCTATCATGTGAATAAAGGTGTCAAGGTCAAACATGATAGTCCATCGTCTGATTACCGATCATTGATGTATACCTTTAACAGACGCAAGATATCCCCTCAATAATGATAATGGGAAGAAAGGTACAAAGTGTAATATAACAAGTGTGAATAGATGTGTTGAGGTCGAGGACATGAAACAATCCATCGATCAAGGGACATTGATGTATTCCAAAAATAGTCGATGGAGAGAGAACCTACCATTGATGATTGTAAGTCTCAAGGAACTCAAATGGACTCTAGACTCCTATTTCAGAATAAATGATCTAAAGTCGATGGAATAGAATCCCTTGGAAGGAGGGCATTAAGGCATCCCCCATCTACCAACACAAGGTACTCAACAACGCTGGATAATGTGGAAGAACTCAAACGAACAAGATGTGCATGAAATAGTCACTGTACCGAGAATGGATGACATGCAAAGTCAAGATAACTAAGGAATGGCCGACTTAGGCTAAAATTCCTTCGAACAAGAGCATAAGGAAAATGGTGACTGAAGGTAGGCAACATAAACTCGATATGTAAACTGGGACATCTCTGTGATGCAGGAGGCATCAATAGAGGCTCCATAGGGACTAGAAGCATAAACAGTCGATGGAGAAAAAATGAGAGTAACGAGTACATATCCTAAATTCATACTAAGAACCCAACCAATGGATGAGATATATAGTGCGCTATTCGAAGGAGACACGACTCGACATCTTCCAAAGATAATATCATTCTCGTCTGTCTTTTTATGTTTTTTTTTGGACTTCTTAATATGTTGAAAAACTTGAAAAAGAATAAAAATGATTTTTAGTATACACCTAGGAGGAGATGAGTGTCGCGGGCAAGCAAACTAGTTCCAAGCAGTGGAACATACCTATGCTCAATGCAAGGAAGCATGTGTAGGACAAGGACACTCAGGGGAAGGTCTCCTCCCGGTAAGGGGTGATCAAGCTACAAAGGGTATGTAAAAGGCTCTTCTTGGCTAGGATTGAGACAAGATTGGGCTACATGGCTTATAACTCTGAATCAGGGAGCCGACGTAAAGCTCAATAAGGAAAGAAAAACTCATGAAATGCAATTACAACTTGATATACAAGGGATTCCCTATGGGGAATGGATAGCATAAAGTTCAAGAGGAGCATGAAACTCTTTCTCAAGTAAATGGAAGGACTATAAGGGACTCCCCAAACCTAAAGGACAAATCTCACCATGGGCTCCAAATGAAGAAAAGGATCTAACTAGGGCAACCATGTATAGAAAATCTCTACCACTCACATAGTGTCACTTCTAGTAGCAGTATGAAGGTTATGTGACATCATAAAGTGGGTTCATACCTAAGGCCAAGGTGAAATGATCATAAGGAAATGCATAATGCAAGCAGATGTGAAGTCCTAACCTATATGCCAGTTCAACATTATACCTGTGATAGGCATGAACAGGTCAAAGTCTTGGTCAAAATTCACTCAAATCAGAGTCCCTACATCACAAAGTTAATCCAAACGGTCCAAAATAGTCAATAACAGTCCAAACTATAGATAAGTGGGTAAAAATTCCAAAAAAAATTCTATAAAATACTGAAAAAATTATTTTTACCATACCATTTGGAATTTTACCCCACATAGTATTTTTTAACCATAAACTTGAGAAGATGATTCCGGGAGCTACAATCCCCAAAATCACAAACTGTCTGGATCAGGTAAATCATCATGCCATCCTCCTTGATTTCATTGCTTTTATTTTAATTTTTAATAGTGAATTTTTATTTTTATGGCACGCCAAAAATGGAAATTTCGGCCCATGCAGAAAATCAAGTGATTTTTGCATATAGGGATCGACATACATTGAAAATCCTTGGATTTCCACGTATCTACGCAGTTGTTTGTAGAACAGTCATGTATAAGGTCATGTTTAACAATTTTTAAGGAAAAGACTCATGAAACTCTAATTTTTTTTTCCAGGATGGGTATTGAGTGGCGTGAACGCGAGCATGAAGACATTGACAGGGATGTGCAAGGCAATTTAATGGCCCAAAAATATTTGAGGGATTGTGGTTTGTATAAATCATGGCATCTTGGTAGCTTGAGAGCCAAGCCAAGACTACTCCAAATGTTGGTAGACTATTGGGATCCTGATACAGAAACATTCCAGTTGGACGGGATGTCTCTCATCCTTGAGGTTGAGGATATATACTTCATTACCATACTATCCCGTGGAGGGGAGGTAGTCAAACTACGAGCTTGTGGGTTAGGAGGTGGCCTCACAATTGAGGAATACATTGTAGTTTACTACCTCCCGAACATGAAAAAGGTTGGGAGTCAGATCCCAATGAACTCGATCCAAAACCTTGGCCTCAAGGCCATACTACTAGCTCTCAGTAGGATTATAGGATTGGCATCCCTTCATTAGTCATCTAGACCATTGATTTTCTACGCGGTGGAATGCATGAGGCCCACCATTTATGATTGGAGTACCTCGCTACTGGGGAACATGAAACAACAGTTGACAGACTGCACTATGGGAAGAGTGAGAAGATGAAACAACTTTAGGATTTCATCACACCCAGCATAGTCAATCAAGCAAGCTTGATCAACAAGTTCCTTACTTGGGGTATTAAGTGGTAAGCCTTGGCTTCTGGTGCAGTGCTGGATTTTTGAGCTATTGCTCAATTTTCATGCAAGATCTATCAAAAACCTTGTTTTTGAGAGATTTGAGCTTCGTCCCATCAAGAGCTCGGATACCATATTAATCTGTCACAGTTATCTAGGGACTAAAACACAGTCTCATCAAAGATTAATAACAATAAGGCATGAAAATGGTGTAATAGTGCTACAAAATGAGTAGCCACTCTGTATATTCACATAAAGAATGAGTAATATAGTACAATGATCATGCTACAAGCATGGATGACAAAGCAATTTGAATTGCTAAGGAGTTCATTCAAATTGAATGAGTGAGTCTAGCTTAACTGAATGTAAGCCACAGTCAACACTCAAGTTAACCACTGATCAAAACCCTAATTGACTCAACTGAGCCCTAACTGAAGTCGAAGTGCAATAAATGACTGAGTCTAACTGAAAGTAGCTCAGACACATGTCACTGCAAGCTAACCAACAAGTGGTAGCGCATCAATGACTCCAATGAACCCCGATGAGGTTAACTGAAGTGTAACTGACCATCAGAAGTGGTTGGAGGTGCTCCTGTTGACTCCAGTTCATTAAATAATCAATAAATAATCAATTTAATGAAGGAAGGTGCCTTCATTGCTCTGTTTAATTGATTGTAACCATCAGTTAGCAATATGGGGCATTAATGACACTCAGATCACCCCCAAAGTGCTCCAGGTAGCCTCCTTGACTGAAGGTAGGCATGGGTGTGCTCATGTTGATGTCATCTAGTGCTCCTTTGATGTCAATTAAGTCAATAAAACTTAGGATAGTGGTTTAACTAGGCCAAATTGACCAAAATGGGTGTGTATGGTGGTAAATGTCTCTAACACCCCCCCTTAAGTTATAATCAGGAGGAGTAGAAAACATAAAATGCATACTAAGGCCCTGACAACTAAGGCCATATGCCACCCTGTACAATACTGAAACTGAAACAATGCTAAAAAACAAACTAAGTGAGGAAAAGAGGGAAAAACCAGTGGGAAAACCCCCCCCTCAAGTTGAACACTGAAATTAGTCTGATCACCCTGATGGACTCACCCCCAATAGTGAACGGAGGTAAGTGAACTTCTTTTCTGAAAATTTCTTGGTGAAGATGTCTGCAATCTGCTCATTAGTCGGGCAGTATTGCAGAATGATGGTCCTGTCATGCACTAGCTCTCTGATATAGTGCATGTGTATATCTACATGCTTGGTCCTCTTCCTGGTAACTGGATATGTGGATATCTTAATAGCACTTTGATTGTCACAAAAGAGGACAGTGGACAAAGTACTACTGAGATCAAACTCGGAAAGAATGCCCTGCTACCAAACTGCTTGGATGCAAACATTCACCGCTCCTTGATACTCGGCCTCTGCTGAAGATAATGCTATGGAAGCCTGATTTTTTCTATACCAGCAAATGGGGCCACCACCAAACATGAATACATATCTAAAATTAGACTTCTGATCAATATAATTACCCACCCAATCAGAATCTGTGTATCCAACCAACTCTAGCTCGGAGTCTCCAGCATAGTGAATGCCGTAGGTCCTGGTTCCCTGAATATACTGGAGGATCCTATTGGCTACCTTCCAATGAAGATCATGGGGCTGCTGCATGTATCTTGATACAACATTCATGGCATAATAGATATCAGGCCGAGAATGTGTCAAGTACAACAAGCTACCAATCAGCTGTCGATAAATAGTGCAGTCCATGGGAGGTGTTCTTTTTCCTTCTTCAAGGCTGATCCCTGAAAGGAAAGGGAATGGTGCAGGCCTACATTCAGACATGTTAAGCTTGACTAACAGGTCTTATATGTATTTGGCATGAGTGACAATTATCACATCAGAATTTCACTCAATTTCGAGCCCCAAAATTTGTTTTAAGTGCCCCAAATCGCTCATTTGAAATGCATTGTGGAGAGCAATTTTGATGGCTGAAATAGAAGCAACTGTGCTACCTGTGATCAGTAAGTCATCAAAATATAAAACAATAATAATCAAATTACCATCATACTGTTGTATATATATATATTTGTATCTGATCTACACCTTTGGAAGTTTTGCGAGAGAAGGAAGGCATCCATCTTGGAATACCACTCTTTTGGGGCCTGTTTTAACCCGTATAGTGACTTCTTTAGCTTGCAAACCAAAGATGGATCAGAGATGTATCCTTTAGGATGCTTCATGTATATCTCCTCATGAATATCTCCATGCAGAAATGCTGACTTAACATCCATATGATGCACTTCCCAGTGCTTAGATGCTGAAATTGCCAAAACTAGGCGGATGGAGTCCATTTTTGCAACCAGTGCAAAAGTCTCATGGTAGTCCACACCTTGGACCTGGGAGAAACCTTTTGCCACTATCCTTGCCTTATATTTGTATGTGCTTCCATTAGAAACAACCTTGGTATGAAACACCCAATTGCATTGAACCAATTTCCTTCCCAGAGGAAGAGAAACTAGCTCCCAAGTAGTGTTTTTCTGAAGAGAATTCATCTCTTCATCCATGGAAACTTGCCATCTTAGATCCTTCCGAGCATGGTAGTAGGATTTTGGGTCTGAACTAATCATCAAATAACAAATTTTGGACAGAAAATTATTAGGACAAGAGAGTGCAATACCTGCTCTTTGGAAATCAAATCAGGTTCTCCTTGGTTCATCCGGATTTCCAATGTTATCTCCTGCGGAGGAGAGTGTCTGTCGGGCCCATGTGGGAAGATGATTTTGTACTTCAGGTTCTGATTTAGCATCTGATGTTTTCTATACACTGATATCAGAAATTATAGGATCCAAATCAGGGTCATCAAAACCAATTTCATCATCCAAATATTCAGTAGAATAGGAAGGAAATTCAACAGTTTTCTCCTTCACTAGTTCCACCTCCTGAAGAGGCCCATCGAACTTGACACTCCTTTCAATGATGATCTATTTTGTTTTGATATCCAGCAGCTTGAAACATTTTGATTCATTAGGATACCCAATAAATAGACATTCTATGCTTTGCGGTTGCAAATCCGTTCTTTTATCAAGTGGAATTCGGGCCCATGTAGTGGACCCAAACACCAGCAGGTTCGACACATATGGCTTGTGTCCAAAGTATGCTTCGAAAGGGGTATTCCCTTTCATGGATGAGTGTGGCACTCTATTCTGAATTTATGTTGCAGCATGCATGGCTTCAGCCCACAAATTTGAAGCCAACTTCTTTGATTCCAACATACAGCTGGTCATCTCCTTGAGAGACCGATTCTTCCTTTCCGCTACACCGTTTTGCTGGGGAGTGTAGGGAATTGAATGTTGGACCTGAATACCACTTTGGGAGAATATGTGTAGAAACGCATTACTGACATACTCCCCACCATTATCAGATCTCAAGATCTTGATCTTAAGCCCATAGGCATTCTCGATCAAGGCCTTTAGTTCAGTGAATTTTTCACATACTTCAGACTTCTTTTTGAGAAAGAAGACCCATGTGTACCTTGAAAAATCATCAATAAAGGTCAGAAGATACCTTGATCCATTCATGTATGTGACAAGCATTGGACTTCTGATATCAAAGTGTATCATACCCAAGATGCATGTAGCTCAGTTTGCCTTCCCTTGATCGAACTTGTGCTCAGGGTGTTTTCCAACCACACAACCCTTGCAAATTCCAGTGGTTGCCTTGATGACCGGGAGGCATTCAACCATGGATTTTTTCTGTAATTGTTGCAAATATTTGAAATTGAGATGGCTGAACCTCTCATGCCATAGCCTACTAACTTCATTTCCATGAGTTAGCAGTGCGGTGGGTTTTGCATCCGCCACAAAGTGGGAAAACTCATGGGCTTTTGCATGATAGTTTGCAAGGCCTTTAGCAACAAGTTTCCTGGATGCAATTTTCGTTATCTCAACATCATTCAGGCTGAAAGATACTCTCTTAGGAACTCCTATATGTGTCATCTGATAGACACTAAGGAGATTTGATGCCAGAGACGGTACACACAAAACATCTAAAAAATATCCATTCTCAAGATCAACCGTACCTTGTCCTTCTGAAATGATGGTGGAGTCATCTCCCATGTGGATGGGGATGGATTTGCTGGTCTCCAAGGATGAGAAGGAGTCTCTTTCATCTATCATGTGGTTCGAAGCTCCAGAATCTATCAAGATTGCTTTGGACTTTGAAGTGCTAGCCATGAGGGCATGACCTCTTTCATGCTGTGGTTCCCGATCTTGCTGATCTCTCCTTCGAAAGCTTTCCTGAAGATTGATGTGATTTCTCTCAAGGAGAGAGGTACATTCATCAATATTCTTCTTCATGCAGGCATGTTTAGGGTGGAATCCCTTCCCGCAGTATGAACACTTGACTTTTTCCTTTCCATGATGCCCTTTTCCTTTGTTCTTCTTTAAGCCGGAAGACTCATCATGTTGTTGGTTTTCAACTTCAGGCTTAGGCGCTTTGAATTTAAGTTTTGGGTTCTTCTGCTGCTTTCCTTTACCCTTTAGATCTTTGGGCCCTGAGACATGTAGGGCTTCATCATGAGAGGATCTGATGATCCCCATCTGGACAAGCTTATCATGTTCACTTGTTAGGGACTCAATGAAGGCATTGAGTGTAGGCATCTTCCATCCAGAGGTTGTGAGCTTCCCCGCATGGAATGCAGAGACAAAAACTGAATAATCAGCTCCAAGTTTGGAGAGTATGGCAAGGATGAGTTGGTCATCCTCCTTCTCCACTTTGCATTGCTTCAATAGTAAGACAATGTGCTTGAACTTTGTGAAAAAATCATTCAAGGTCTCGAAATTGGAAGGCTGGAGAGACATCAATTCATTTTCGAGCTGGTAAACTCTCAAATCATCCTAATTTCCATACAGGGTTTCCAATTTGTCCCAAATTTCCTTTGTAGTCTTCAATCCCGAAAGATGGAAAAGAAGATCCCAGGAAACAGAGAGGCACAAGAATCTGAATGCTTCATCCTTCTTGTTCAAGAATCGAGCTTTGTCTGTCACAAAATCAAGCTCTTCTTTAGTGTCCATAGTGACCCTATAGAGTCCTTTGGCATGTAGTTGGATCTCCATATCTCCTTTCCATGAGTGGAAATTGAACGGAGTCAAAATATCTACGGAAGAAGCCATCTGAATCTGCTTGAGCGAATGCTTCACCTGTTAAAAACCTAAAAATCACAACAAAAAGGGAAATGTAAGGTCGAACATCCTGCACATTTTAGGCTTTCATCACACCCAGCATAGTCAATCAAGCAAGCTTGATCAACAAGTTCCTTACTTGGGGTATTAAGTGGTAAGCCTTGGCTTCTGGTGCAGTGCTGGATTTTTGAGCTATTGCTCAATTTCCATGCAAGATCTATCAAAAAACTTGTTTTTGAGAGATCTGAGCTTCGTCCCACTGTGAGCACTGATACCATGTTAATATGTCATAGTAATGTAGGGACTAAAACAAAGTCTCATCAAATATTAATAACAATAAGGCATGAAAATGGTGTAATAGGGCTACAAAATGAGTAGTCGCTTTGTATATTCACATAAAGAATGAGTAATATAGTACAATGATCATGCTACAAGCATGAATGACAAAGAAATTAAAATTCCCAAGGATTTCATTCGAATTGAATGAGTGAGTATAACTTAACTGAATGTAAGCCATAGTCAACACTCAAGTTAACCACTGATCAAAACCCTAATTGACTCAACTGAGCCCTAACTGAAGTTGAAGTGCAATAAATGATTGAGTCTAACTGAAAGTAGCTCAGACACATGTCACTGTAAGCTAACCAACAAGTGGTAGCTTATCAATGACTCCAATGAACCCCGATGAGGTTAACTGAAGTGTAACTGACCATCAGAAGTGGTTGGAGGAACCCCTATTGACTCCAGTTCATTAAATAATCAATAAATAATCAATTTAATGAAGGCTCCTTCACTGCTCTATTTAACTGATTGTAACCATCAGTTAGCAATATGGGGCATTAATGACACTCAGATCACCCCCAGAGTGCTCCAGTTAGCCTCCCTAAATGTAGGAGAAGGCTAAGTTATCCTCCTTGACTGAAGGTAGGCGTGGGTGTGCTCATGCTGATGTCATCTGGTGCTCCTATGATGTCAATTAAGTCAATAAAAATTAGGATAGTGATTTAACTAGGACAAATTGACCAAAATGAGTGTGTATGGTGGTAAATGTCTCCAACAAGATAGAGATGTTGTGTGTTATCATTATCAGCACCCTGCTCCATAGGATTAGAGGCCTAGATGTTCTTTTTGTTGTATTGACCATGTAGTATATTTCGGTGGCTCAGAAAACCCATTTTTGTATTATGACATTATGTATTATGACACCACTTTTTGGACTATATTTTAATGAAAAATTCTTATGATGATTAGTTATTTATATTTACATATGTAAATCTGTTGTGAATGATTCATTGTCTGTGTATCAAATGCCAATCTAGTACATAATGTGCATATGAATCAACAACTTGATTATAATTTATTGGAATGTGAATGTATGTAATGTTCTGTAATTGTCATTCTAACAACCTTACTCTCAAGAATCTTCGTAATAAATTCATATCTCTAATATGATACACGCCATTTAACTGTAATACTACTAACTGTGATTCAAGATGTACCTCAAGAGACCGAATACCATGAGAGATGTCATCACGTAATAACTCAATCATGGCACTATATTCAACAATATTATTAAATGAAGGCCGTAGACATACACCTCCTGTAGAAAAAACTTGAACCGTAGGAGTATAAATCACCCAAGCAGCCGAAGCTGAGTTTTGAGTGTGGAGGTTGGCATCGTCAGCACATCCTACATATACCGAAGACTCTTTCGACATCTACCACAACAAACGGAATCAATTCAACCAACTCGATCACCATGAGGGAACCAAAACTAAACTATGCAATTGTACAATAATATACAAAGTATCATCCTTGGTTGAGAATTACGAATAGTATCTTTTGAGATAGAGCCCATTTGTAGGATCCACCAAGGCTGTACCCTCATAATACACTAGCTCGTAAGAACCTTTCTCTAATACTCGCTTGAACATGTAAGGCCCATTCCATATGGGTTTAAAATTTCCCGCCCCTAACGGTTCACTGGCTTGGTCATACAAAAGGACCAAGTCACCTTCACTAAAATTCCAGGGACAGACAGACTTATCGTACTGGGATTTAACATGGTTCTTATTAACTTCAAGAGTGACACTAAAGCATCTCGACGTTGATCATCAAGTTGTTCTAAGCGGACCAGACGTTCCTCTAACGCAAAAGTTTTTGTCAAAAGTTCCATAGCTAGCTTCAAAGAAGGCAATTCGCATTCAATAGGTAAAATCGACTCCACCCCATGCACCAACTGATATGTAAAAAAATTGATGGCAGTATTAACTGCGATTCAATAAGCCCACAAAATAGGATATAACATGATATGCCAATTGGTATTTCTTTGTGTGACAGTTCCTTGGAGAATGGACTTAAGTGACTTATTCACTACATCAACCGATCCATTCGCTTAAGGATAGTAAGAAGAGGAATGCTCTTGCTCAGTATCCTAACTTCAAATATAACTTAGCCATCATATTATTTTGATAGTTCCTGCCATGGTCACTGACAAGCTCCTTTGGGATACCAAAATGGGTGATAATCTAATTGAATACAAAATGTGCGGTTGTCTCATCGTTGTCTTTGATAGTGGGCATAGCCTCTTCCCATTTTGTGGCACCACTTGACCGCATTGACACAAAATTTGAAGATCAACGACGAAAAATAACTTGCTCTCAAAATATTTTGAGTTGTAGAAATCCCAGATAAATGACCACCACATTCCCCTCCATGACAATCATTCACCATAGACTCAGCCTCTTCATGGGTTAAACATCGACGCAAAATGGAATCAACCCCGCGACGATACAAAGTGTCGTCAACAATGAGGTAATTCTTCACTACATGACGTAATCGTTGAGGTTCATCTCATGAGAGGTGAGAAGGAATCTTCAAAGTTTGCAAATAAATGATAATATCCCCATACCATGGGTCCATAGTTGAAATGAGAAAGATGATCTCATCAACGAAAGAGTCCTCATGAATCTCTCCTTCATCCAAATTAGGAAAATCATATATGAGCTCTGCAAAAATTATCGACTTCTTTGATTTTTCCAAAACAAACTCGAGATCAAATTCTTGCAATATCACAATCCATTTATTGTATTTCCACCCTATCATCCGTCTGGTGAGGACAAATTGAAATGGATTAATGTGTGCCACAACCATAGTTTGGCGAAGAAGAATGTAATGCCTCAAACATTGGATCGCATGCGTAGTAGCTAGGGCTAGCTTCTCGACATGAGTATAATGAAGCTCCACATCAATGAGGTTTCAACTAAGATAATAGATTTCATGTTCCTGAAGCTCCTCATCCTCATGAACCAAGATCATACGAAACGTCTCTTGAGATGCGACCACATGTATAAACAAAATAACGGCTATAGTTGGGTGGACTAAGCACGGGGGCCGATGCCAAGGATTTCTTTAAAGCATCGAAAGACTCTTGGGCTCACTCATCCCAAATAAATGGTGTGTCTTTCTTTAATAAACGCATGAAACCCTTAGTTAAAGTGGGAAAATTGACCATGAATCTTCGCAAGAAGTTCTCCATCCCTTGCAAACTCTGAAGATGTCTAATATTTGTTATATTTTCTTAATATTTGATTATATTATCTAGGATCTTTATCTGAAATAATAACAAGTAAAAAAAATGCATAAGATATAAAATATATACAATTCACAAATATTTTCATTGGGGAAACCATAAAGGAGAAAACCCTGCAAACTTCTTCAAAATAGAAAGCAGTAATAAGAAATGTTCAGAAGCTATCTTTCTCTCCTCCTCTAACTGTCTCTCTCTCTCTCTCTCATGCACCTTAGAGAGTGTGTGAGGTGTGTATATGTGAGGGAGAGAGCCTCCCTATTTATACCCTTTCAATTCACTGACCAAATATAAGACTCAAGCCTACATGTCATCTCACATGGGGACCTCTTCTCCTAGAGAGACCATAATTACATATTACATGATGTTACACTGGGGACTATTTCCCCGACTTACAACGAAGGTTGTACCTCAAGGTCTAGACACAATTTATACATCCCATAAAGGGGTAACACACATTCCCAATGGGGTAACAACAACATAGAATGATAATATACATCAAAGTATATTTCGAAGTTACAAATACATCAACACTCCCTCTTAACTAGGAAGGTATTCTCTCTCTACACAGTCATCAACACATTTAGTCAGGTCTTTACTGCATCATAATTATCACAGAGTCAGAGAGTCTTCATCATATTTGCTGCCATCATCTTCTTATAATTTGATCATTGTCCCATACTATCTGTCATCAGAAGTTTCTATAGTTCCAATCCTTTTTCATGTTGGATGTAGGTCTGGCCTCCATGTAGGTATTCATCATCTCTGTGAGCAGGACATCAAGTAGGTACATCCCATGACTTATTATATGCCTCTTGCAAGACCTGTAGGATCTTTGAGGACTGATTATATGCCACTGCATACCTGAAGGAGCATCCCAGGACTGATTACATGCCTTGCAACACCTGTGTACCCTACTGTTACCTCATCATCTTCAGATGATCTCATTGTCACATGGAGCACAACCCAGATACACATAACATAGCACTCACATCAAGGACCATGGGAGGCTCAGCTTGCCACCATGTCTGAAAGGCTCTTAGCACTTACATCAATGACCATGGGAGGCCCAGCCTGCCACCATGTCAGAAAGGCTCAGCACTTACATCAATGACCATGGGAGGCCTAGCCTACCACCATGTCAAAAAGGCTCTTAGCAATTACATCAACGACCATGGGAGGCCCATCATGCCACCATGTCGAAAAGGCTCAACACTTACATCAACGAACATGGGAGGCCCAGCCTGCCACCATGTCGAAAAGGCTCCTAGCACTTACATCAATGACCATGGGAGGCCCAACTTGCCACCATGTCGAAAAATCTCTCAGCACTTACATCAACAACCATGGGAGGTCCAGCCTCCCACCATGTCAGAAAGGCTCACATGTGTATCTGCATCTTCCGGACTTATCACTTCCCCTTGGAGAGAACATCAATCTGAAGAACACCAAGCTTTTCTCTGAAGTACTCAAGCTTCAATCTGGCCATTTCTAGCATACAATCACATCAGGACTAATTAAGCCCAAGGATAACCTGCGATCTTCTCCAGGATTGATTACATTCGAGGACAACCTATAGGACTAATTGCGTCTGAGAAACCTATGAGCTTCTCCAGGATTTTATGCTCAGACAACATGTCTCATTGGATATGCTAGAACTCATCACTCCCTCTTTCGAGAGATCTGGATCTGGATCACATACTAGAGCTTCACTCCTCCTCTCTGCATCATACAAAAATGCAAGTATGATAAATCAAATCAAATAGTAGCTTTCAAAATAAACATACTACCTCACAAATAGTCGATCAAGTGACAACATATTTTTCCTCACCTGTACTCAACGCCATGCAAGAGTGCATCCTTCCAAACTACTAGCCCATACTGGATCTCAAACTGAAGAAGAGACCCAAGGTTCTCTTCTTCTCAATGGCACTGCCAATCCGAATCAACATAACCATGCAGGTTAGTCTTTCGATTCGTATCATACTTTAGCCCATACTCAACTATACCCTTCAAGTACCTCACTACATGCTTTTCAACCAGGTGAGCATGTCTTGGATCCATCAGGAACTGGCTCAGGTTGTTCACAGCAAAGCATATGTATGGTCTCATATTCATCAGGACCATCAATGAACAAATAATATGACGATACATCATGGCATAAACCATCTCTAATGAAGCATAACACAAAAGCTTCAAGTTTGATTCCATAGGTGTGGTTATCTCCTTGCGTTCCAGTATTCTGAATTTATTTATAATCTCCACTGCATACTTTCATTGACCAAGGAAAATATCATTCGCATTCTTCCACACCTCCATGTCTAATAAGTAGTGCATTTTCCCTAGATAATTCATCTTGAAATCTATAGAAAGTCTCCTTCTTGCATCTTTAAAAAGTTCCTCTTTTCCTGTCAGAAATAGGTCATCGACATTTCACAGGAGCATCAATGGTATTTCGCCTTAAACCTTGAATTAAAGGTTGGAATCTGCTTTACTCTCAGTAAATCCTAGAGCCATAAGTAAGTTGTCCATCTTGGCATACCATGTCAAACCTGAGGATCTTCTGTAGTCACTCCCTCTAAAGCGGAGCAACATTCTCCCTCAGCCTTTCGTACTCTATGTATTGAAACATTCTATAATGGAGTGACAAGTAGCTTCCTCTACTACTAATATTCTATGTATTCATCTAGGGTCACTGGATACCAAGATCCTCTATCTTGAAATTTGCTAAACAGTTATTCTCGCACCCATCTGTGAGCTTGTCATCCTCTATAGGCTTTCATCTTCAACCTTGTAGCAAATGTTAAGGTCTTCATCACTCTAAGTGTTCTTCAAGCTCCTCATGTAATTGCATGTTCTATCCCATGGGTTCCTTATGAGCTCGTACAAGGCCTTCTTTAATTTTCACACATGAGTCTGCCGCGTCATGTGTCTCAACTCCCAGTGGCTTCTCTACATATACTTCCTCCCTTACTACACCATTTAAGAATGTTGTATTGATTTCAATTTATCTATCTCCCATATCATACCTGTACATATGGATCTAATGGAAGTGTACCTCGTCACTGGTGCAAATGTCTCTTCATAGTCTGTGCCTTCTTTCTTTGAGAAGCCTTGTGCTACGAATCTTTCCTTGTATTCCACAATGTTGCCATCTACTGCATGCTGGATCTTGTAGATCTATATGGAAGACACTACGCACTTCCCTTCAGGCCTTGACACTGCATCCTAGACATCATTGTTCTTGAAATGGTACTCTTTTATCATAGTCTCCTTCCCTTTCTTCTTGGTTACTTATTCATAGATGGAAGGCTCTGCATCAATGATGTCGCTCAATAGTGTCACATAACTAGAGTGTTTCTGAGGCATATTTCTTTCTTTGGAAGTCTCGTCATACTATTCTTCATCTTGTATTATTTCTCGTGCCCAAGGTGGTCTTCATATCTCGAGGTGGATCTACCATTCTCTTTATATTCTTTTGAAGCTCTTTCTTTCGCCATGGTGTCTTTGACCCCGGAATATTCAAGTTCCTCTTCTGAACTATCGTTACTTGTTTTTTATAATGAGCTACAAGTCAAGTTCATTTGTATGATTAGAAACATATCACAATTTCCAAAACATATTAATAGTGACAAATATATGTTACATAGCCATGGGACTATTTTATCCAATGCTAAAACATTCATCCATATCATGTATACATACAGTAACTTCTAGATGCATTCTATCCCAATGTTATTAAGAATGTGTAGTACTCCTAATATTCTAGTAAAGAGCTTTCAATCTAGATAAGTAGCAATGGAATGTTGTACACCATCATTGACTTCTTACCCTATATGTGCAATTCAGTAGTATAAATGCAAAATACTCAAACATCAACTGAATATAAAAAAATGTATAACTAAACAATATCATGAAATGACAATTGAATACTTATCTTTATTTGTTTTGCAGGTACACTCCTTATTGATCCTTCAGCTTCATCATCTTCTTCATTCATAAAAACATAATTTCTTATCCAAATGCTAAGATGGATAAGAGGTTCTTCAAGAATTGAGTCCTTCATATTCCTCATCACTTGAGGAATCTTGTTTGAATCGTGAGAGCTTGATATTCAGTTTCTCCCATATTCTCTTCTCTTATTATGAGTCAAGCTTCTTCTTGTGTGTAGCATTCACAGAGTCTGTTTAAGGTAACCACTACCTTTTGGCACAGATTCCTCAAATGAATGAATCCCATGATCTTTGGAGGCCATTCAAGGTGGTTATAACTGTTAGAATAATCCGTCAGGATTATTGTAAATAAATAATAGGAATATGAATAGATAGGAAGGCGAAAAGGCTGGTAATCAACCGCCTCATGAAATGTATAAATATAGGCATTTGCATTTGAATAATCAATTGGAATCGGGAGTTATTACCAACAAGTGGTATCAAAGCAGGGCTGTCTGCCATAACTCCTGCTGCATTTCTGCCCATTCCTGGCATTCTGCTTGTCATTCCATTGCCAGACTGCTCCAGCAGTCTGCCAATCGAGTAGCAGCGTTACTCCTTCATGAACCTGCGTTTATTCTATGCTAAAAAGTTTGAATGAGCTATACCTAACCCTAATTTTTCTGTGTATTGCTGGGGTCGCCTCTCACTCTTCTCACGTTCTTCTGAGTCCACTTCAAAGACGACTTGAAGCTGTGGCACTCCACAACGAGCTGCTCAAATTCCAGTCAAATAACATTCAACCAGAAAATTGTTGTCTGTGGTCATTGCTCTTTCACCTTCGTACACTTGAAATGACACTGTTGTCTGATTGTTGTTAAGCGCTGTAGTGTAAAATTCTGCCCAGCAGTGGTGCCTCCACACAGTAACTTCCATCCTGAGTCATACTTCACATATTTCCATCTGCATTACTTTCTTGTTACTGTTAAATATCATTTCTGTTTATTGGATAGGGAAAAACTACAGAAAACATTGCCCAAGATTTTGATTAAACACTTCATTTAATAACTTTTCATTCAAAGAGAATGACGGGGCTACCTACTGTAATTTGTTGGAGTTTTAAGCTGTCAAATGCTGCGTTGGAAATGAGGGCTGATGTGTTGAAGATTGAGTGCTGAAGACTGCTTGAAGGCTGCGACTTGAAGATTGCATAATCTTTTATGCTGAAGACTGCTCCTACGTGGAGACCTGCCTGGAGAGTGCCTACGTGAAGAGATGAATATACGTGACTTGCCAAGGTGACTGAGCCAGAAACTGCTCGTGGAGATGTACGATCCTGTTGAGTTCTTTTGTCGTTGTGAACTGCGACCCATTCATATATATGCGTTCCACATATTTTGTGTGCTGGAGAATATCTGGTATCTCCTCCATATTACTGCTGCGTTGAGTATATATCCGCGTTGAGATTGGAGATAGCTGCGCTGCGACCTGCGTTGAGATTGATATATATACATATATATTGCTGTGGCTGAAGTATTGGAGAGTGAACCAGAGCGTGAGCACGACTGCATTGAAGGCTGCTTGCCTGCTGAAATTGTGAGTGCTGTCTGAAGACTGTAGACTGCGTGAAGCCTGAAGCCTGAGCACCGTGGAGCTGTGCTCTCATACTGCGTGGAAGCTCGTGACTGCTAGCGTTGGAGGTAAAGCCTGTGAGGTTATAAATTATTCAAACAAGAATGGAAGATGGCAGATGGTGCGGCTATTCCACTATTTGCAGATTAAGATTTTAAAGACTGCGTGGAGATTTCTCCTCCAGTAAATGATGTGCTGGCTGCGTGTTGATTTGGTAAGTTGAAGAGCTGCCTCTTTGCATTGAAGCGTAACCTGTTGGCACTTGTGATTGAACGCTCTTGCAGTTCTGAATCCTGCAGCTACTTAGTGAAGCATGTAGAGTATGGTAAGTTTCGGTGTCGCTTTCTCAAATTTGTAGGCTCTGTCCATAGCCTGAGTTTGACATTAGATGCACATTTATCTTTCCATACGACAGGCTGAAAAGTCCAGTGTTTTATCCACTAATTATCATATGGAA
>LPNX011103550.1:90882-242815 GCA_001517045.1 Pseudotsuga menziesii
AAATAACAATCTCTTATTCTTCTTCGATTATTTCGTCATAGCATCGAACACTTCCTTTTGGTGTCTTCAAGGATGACACATGAGGGATGATATGATCTTTAATATAATATGCAATGATTCTCTTAGCTCTGACCTTAGCCTCATCTCCCTCTGGCTCTTACAACTTCCTTACTAAAATACTGATCCAATACAATTTCTTAAAGGATCACGAAGGTCCTATACTTCCATACTCAGAAGTTGTCAATTTCACCAAGCTTATCATCAAGCTGGGTGTGATTAGTCATTTTGAAATAAGAACCTCAAATGTAAATAGAAACAATTTAGATCTTACCGATTTGAGGTGTCTAGCCTAGTTCCGGAGCTAGCTGATCTAGGGTTTGTCAGAGAAACCCTAATTTTTCAAACTTGGAAGTTCAAACTTCTGATTGGACATAAATATTGGCCTCTTCAAGGGGAGTTTTCCAATGTACTTATTTTTTGAAAACAATGGTGGAAAGTGCCCAGAACAGTAAACCCTAGCTTTCCAATTTCTTTTGCAAAAATGTCTGAAATTGATTCTTCTGTATCTACGAAATTTCATATCCTTACAGGTTGAAATTTCTCACTGAGGTATCCTGATATGTCTTATTTCCAACCCCATAGGTTAGAGTAGAAATGGATTCTCCAAGTGGGACTTAGTCCTATTTTCCCAAGGTGACGTTTTTGGGGATTGTTCAGCATAGCGAACTTGTATAGACTTCCACGTGTCACTATTTCACATTCTATGTCTGAAAAGCGTGCAACGGAAACTATAGTCAGTGGCCTACCTACAAAATATTTCTAAATTTCGTTTGGACCTTCCTAGCCCGAGATATAGAAAATATCCCTAGGTCGCATGTTTACGACTGTATTGTGGAGGAGGCTGGAACCCTGATTTGGAGGAACCATATCTCTTGAAGTATAGCGAATATGAGGTTGAAACTTTTACAAAGTTTACAACACGAATTTCTCTTGATCCTGTGAAATTTTAGGATTCTAAGCCGTCTCCAATATCGTGTTATAGTGAAAGTTACAATATTACTAAATTCAGTCTTCTAGGGTTTTCAGGCATGAATTAACCCTAATTTCCATTAGCTTCCATTGCAGCTGTATTTCGGTTGTACAATGAAACTTATTTGATTCAATAATTTATACCACCAATATATGCACCCTAGTGAGGTGAGTTATCCTAGCCCTCCTTGCTTTATGATATGTGTAGAGAACACCTTCAACTAGGAAGCCCTAGTTCCCACAGCTGCACAGTGCCTTCTTTCAGAGAGGCTCTAATACCATGTTATATTTTCTTAATATCTGATTAGATTATCTAGGATATTTATCTAAAAGAATAAAAGGTACAACAAAATGAATAAGATATAAAAGCTACACAATACACAAAGATTTTCATTGGAGAAATCATAAATAAGAAAACCCCGTCAACTTCTTCATAATAGTAAGATGATCAAAAGCAGTAATAATAAATGTTCAGCAACTATCTTTCTATCCTCCTCTGATTGTCTCTCTCTCTCTCATGCTCCTTGGTGAGTGTGTGAGGTGTGTATAACTGAGGGAGAGCACCTCCCTATTTATACCCTTTCAATTCATTGACCAAATATAAGACTCGAGCCTGCATGTCATCTCACATGGGGCCCACTTCTCCTAGAGAGACCACAATTACATATTACATGATGTTACACTAGGGACTATTTCCCCGACTTACAATGAAGGTTGTACCTTAAGGTCTAGACACAATTTAGACATCCTATAAAGGGGTAACACACATCCCCAATGGGGGTACACCAACATATAATGATAATATACATCACAATATCTTCCAAAGTTACAAATAAATCAACAATATTATGCAGGGGAGACAACTAAAGTATTTACTCAACCTTTAAAGGGTCGACCCTAATACCCTCCTTGGAAACGATGAACCCTAGTAAGCCACCTAGTCTCACGCAAAGGATGCACTTTTTAGGATTGAACCAAATTTGATATCAACAACATATTTCAAAAACCAAGCGTAGATGGTCAGGATGATCCACCGTCAAATAAGAGTGGGTAGCTAAATCATCGAGATACACTTCAATCAATCGCTTAAGTTCGTGAAAACCAAAGGTCATAGCCCGTTGAAAAGTAGCTCCTGCATTTTTTAAAGGCCGAAAAGAATTTTTCGATACGCAAACGTACCCCAAGGAAAAATGAAATCAATTTTATGTTGATCCTTGGGTTTAATATGGATCTGATTATATCCTGAAAAGCTGTCCATAAACGCGAACACCTCGCTTCCTGCACACTCATAAAAAATTTAATCAATAAATGGTGTGGGGAAGTTATCCCTAGGACAAGATCGGTTCAAGTCTCTGAAATCAGTGCATACACATATCCTTCCCTACTTCTTGTCAATCGAAATGGGATTTTACACCCATTCAGTCAACGGAACTGGATAAATGAAGCCAGCCTTAAGAAACTTCTCTTTCTCAGCCTTAATAACGGGTTCTTTCCTAGGATTCATCGCACGCACATGTCGTTGAATTGGTTTAGCATCTAGATAGGTTTTAATTTCATGTTCAATAATGTGAGGGTCAATTCTCAGCATCTCCTCATACGACCAATCGAAAACTTCTCAGAATTGTTTAAAGAGATTGGTGTATGCTTCAACCTCATCGAGCGAACAATCCTCCCCAATGTACACATTCTCAATCTTTCCAAGAGTTCAATAAATGTTGATAGGCATGGTAGGTGAGGAATTGGCCATGTTCCCTTTGGCATACTTACTAAGAGATCCTAATGGGACCACGCGCCTACCAACTTTCTTGGTCAAAATCACCCTATAGTCATCACACTCTATATGATCAAGCTTAGGAAGAAAGTAAGATCTATGATGAAACTCTCCCCAAGGTTGTTCTAAACCAGACATAGCTTCATCTATTGGAAAAATGTCATCGAAGCAGTCATGCAAGTGAGATGATGCAACCTCCCAAGCAGGTAGTGCATAAGGGTCCTCCTCCTCTGTCTGCGAAGAGGAAGGACTAGGATATACAACAGGACCAATATTAGCTTTATAAACCACCAATGTTGTATATAACGACATGTATGTCTTGGAAGGTCTAGAGTCTTCACACAGAGTACTCGGAGAAGGGAGAGTCCAAGGATCCTCCAAATGCGAAATACGAAAAGGAACCAAATTCAACAATGACGAATTTCTACCAATACTAGAACCTATCATGAACTAGGGTGGGATAATTGAAAGTTCCCATCAACAAAGGATACATTCCCACCCAAACATTCTCAGTTTCCAGCTGAGAATGATCAATGACTGGGATAGTAGCTCCCGACGATGCTCTCGTACCGGAATTATCAAAAGATCTTTGATCGATCGTAACAATCCTCCCATCCAAAGGAAAACAAAAAACCCAGAAGAGGGATAACGTGACCACTTGCATATTATAAATCCAGTTATCTCCCAGTAAAATATTATAGTCGAGGGACGCATCAACCACCCAAACCTTGATCGCTACGGTCTCCCCCCCTAGTTGGACCTCAATGGAAGGGAGTATACCATGGTTCCATATTTTGACAATGTAGGAGAACCTAATCCCTTCCAATAAGATAAAGACATCATGGAAGATGCATCTCCTTCATCAATCACCGTGCGCTTGATGGTTTTGTTCATACACTCTACATGCACTAAAAGAGACACATAGTAAGGAAAGCAAGGATAGACTCGATGAGTTTCAAATTTAATCGTTGAGGAAGGATTCCCATAAACCACTCCAAGAGTAGATAGCAAGGCCTTCCTTTGCAAAGGGAAAGTCTAAAGAACTTCTAAAGTAGACTTCTCACAAGTATTCTGGCCCAAATACTCAATAATGGAATAGTTCTAGGCAGCTCAAGAATTAGGATTGTGCCCTAAACTCTTTAATACTCCCTTAGGAATGTGAGGTGGAGCTTCAGGCTTGTCACTACGCTTATCAATACGCAAAGGTCTCTCGGGTTGAGCAGGTTCTTTTCCTAGGTCAGGTTGCGACGAACCACAATCTTTGCATCACAAAATTTTCGGCGAACATCATGTTGATGCAACCATGGCCACTTATGATCTTCAGTAGGTTTTGACTCCCACCAGAAGCACTTCCAGGTTCCATGGTCCTCGAATTCATATTTTGGTTTTGCAGTAAAGGATCCGTCAACATAGCTGGGTTCTATGCGATGAAATTCGAGGCATCTTCCATACGAGGGAACAAGTGAGTGAGGTGATATTCCACACAAATATTGCAAGGGAACCTGAACTTACGTTTATACTTCTTGTCCCCCCCAGCATTACTATATTTCTTGTCATCATTAACATTTATGTTCCTATTCCCACCCTTTCGGTTGTTCCTACCTTTTTTCTTATTCCGTCCGGGTTGTTGGTTACCCTTTTGGTTTGACGATTGCACGTAAAGTACATCTATCATTTGAGTGGGATGAGATGAAGACGTAGCTTGTCTTGACACTCGTTGGTTAATAGAAAACTTATTCATTTGATTTGTAACCGAGTCTGCAGGTTTAACACTTGCAAATCCAACAATGCCATCAGCATGTGGCCCAGGTTTGAAGTTAGGATCGAAATTGGATCGAGTTGTGTTTGGAATTATCTCATATAAGAGCCCAGACTGAGCATAAATCAAGTCTAATTGCTGAGCTCGAAAGATAGCTTGTTCCTCATTCATCATTCCATATGTGGAAACATCCTTCGCTATATAGGGAAATAACAATTTGAGGAACCACTCCAAAAGAAACTCAGGTGGAATGTGAGCCATAATCAACCGCTTCGTCTACGCCACTCTTAAATATGATAAAAATATGGGTGGTTTTATCATGCTGAAATGTCGACAAGAGTTCAGTACTGGAATGGTAACATACAGGTAGCTAAAAGTGATTGAGAAAGGTCATGGCTAAGTCATTAAATGTCTGACATGTGCCCCCAGTAAACTCTATATACCACTTCGTCGTGGGACCCGTGAGGGTGCGTTGAAATAGTCTTAAACGAACAGAATCATGATTCAATGAATTCGAAGAGAACCATAGGTGGAAAATCGTAACATGCTCACCAGGGACAATTTTAGGGGCGAATTTTAGCCCAGTGGGCTATTTTTCCATGTTTTTCTCCCAAAAAAGATTCACTATTTTGCATTTTTTGAAGCCCTATTTCGCCCAATTTTGATGGGGTAAAATTTGTTCACCCTAAAAATCGCCAAATTATTATATAAACGATATAAAATCCTTGGAAATTAAAATATTTTTTGAAAAATATTGCCAATCATTTTATAGTTGGCGTTTTAAGAATTGGTAATATTCGCCGACATTTATACACTTTTAAATAAGTATGGTTCCTTAAAATCATCCCTGTTCCTCACCAGTATTACCTTTGAATTTTGGAATGTCCGAAGGAAGCTTGGGAAGGAAAACCAGCCATTTTGGATCATGAGACACTGAATCATTAGTCAATCTTGATAAGTCAGGAAAATTTAACGTCAGTAGGAAAGGAAGCCTAGGCTGTGGCATTTGGTTCCACACTCCCTGATGAGGTTGGTTCGTGTAGGTCTGATTGTTGTAAGCCCCATGTACTTGGCCAGTGGGATAGTAGCCTCCTCTCGTTTGACCCATAAAAAGGTGCATGGGAATATTGTAATTAGAAATACCTTGATACTGGGTGCTATGAAGCCATAGTTGTAATACAGATAAGCAGATTGAGTCCTGGACCCATAAGGTGGTGTATTAGGTGGTATATAAGGTGGTACACACCCTACTCACACATAAGGAGACACATGACCTTGTGAGAATATGGTGTGAGAAGACGCGGGAACAACATGGCTAGCAATAGTTCTTCGGCCCGAAGGGCCATGCGAGTTAGGGGGAGGATACATCGTTAGAAACACATTTGAAGGAACAGGTACCGGAGACGATGGAACATGGGATAGGATATAATTTTTGTTCCCAATATTCACATCTCTAGGGTTAATTCCACGAATGGGAATACTGGTACAAGGCCTAGGTTGCATGTCTGAGGATCCTACCACTGCAGGAGTGGAAGGTGAAATATGAATACTACCAAACCTATTCTCCTAGAAAGGAATGGAAGTGCCCCCAGCCGTAGCACTAGGTTCAACACCAGATCTAACATTGGGTGTCGAAACAATCTCAAGAAGGTCTGGCATGCCATATCTAAATGGGCCAGTGCTAGAGGGTGTCAGATGAGTCTCACCGCTTGGAATATGTGAAAAATATCGGTGGTTTGAGTTTATATAATATGGAAATTGTGATAGTACATTATGTGATGCCCCAACCTCAAAATGATCGGGTTCTTCCGGATTCCCTTATAAACTGTTAGGTATAGCCTTTTCCCCATGGGTGAAGAAGGAGGATGCTCCAGGATCTCAGATGTATGACTCATGGTTAGATCTATGTGTGATTCAAAGTGAGTAGCATTCCGCCCAGATTGTTTGGTTCTCTTCCATGAAGGAGGAGGAGACGTAGAAGGCGAAAGAATTTCTAAATGACAAGAACGAAAGAGTCCCGTGCTCGGATCCATGATGAATCAACAAAAAATAAAAAGACACAAACTAATTACGCACCCTAAAGCAATATAACGTACACATATCACACTCCTAAGAAAATTTACAACCAAAATACAAGCAAACCAAGGGGAGGATATGCGAGCTCTCGAATGCAACAGATATGCCTCACCTAGGAGAGGATGGAGACTCCCATACACTACAAGTGGAGGTGTGTAACCAATTATAGTGGCCCTTAGCTTCAACACGTAAAGCAACTGTGTTGTCTGACCCCTACCTGGCCAGGGCACACACAGAATAACCTCTGCAAGTACCCCCTGCGGTACCTAGGCAAGGAAACTAAGTTCACCCCAATATAACCAATGCTTGGGTGGAAAATTGCAAGCGGGATTGACTGTATGGGCAGGGTAGCAAATCCCAAAGCTCGAAAGCACCAACCAGTACCTCAAATACCCCAGATACGAATACGATCCTGGAAATATAACCGACTCTCAAATAAAGTGGCCAGGGGCTATCCCAACCACAATCATGTACGTTTCCTCATTCTTAACTCTTGTGTAAGAGGATCCTCCCGAGAACACTAATTATACCGAGGATTTCACTCTCTCACCTGGACAGACACCTACATGTTTCATTTAGTATTCTTGAAGAATTAACTCGCAATGAACTATTCCAAGACTCTAAATCCTAATCTTATTGATGTACCCTATCAAAGAAAAATGTGTCATTCATTTTAAATTAAGCATTGATTTTAGTGGCTATGATTAATCAAAGGTAAATGACCGTGCAACCAATGATATTATGAATCAACAGTGAAATACATGTGCACACCTAACAAACAATGCCAACTGCAATTTTGTCTAAATGAGAAAATGAGGTATGCCACTACATGAGATGCATGTTTTTCCTTCAAATGATAATGCATCCATTTCTAAATGAAATAATTACTATAACTTTAGTAAGAAAACCTAATACAAGTACCATGCAAGTGCAAAATGAAAAAATGCATAAGTATGCCAAAAATAAAATATTTTTATATTTTTGAAATAAATGAGATATAAAAGTATCAAAACGATTCTACAACTCTTAGATCCTACAACCACTCACAGGCAACAACCAAGAAAGGCACTAAGATAAAATAAATCTAATGTACTAATCCCAAAACAAAAAGGAAAAAGATGTCAACAACAACATCTAATCAAAAGCAACTCAAAAAGGGTCTCTAATAAAAAACAGAGGCAGTATACAGACACCAACAACATCCAAGAAGACTCAGCAACATTCAAAACTCACCCAACAACTCTCAATCAACCAAATAAAACTCAAAACAGAGGCATACGTAACTATTCGTAGAAAACCTACGTATATATGCTGAAATTCAGAAGAAACCCGCGTGTATACACAACTGTGAAGAAAAAACTTGTGTACAGGAAGAAATAAGGGGAAAAATGATAAGCTGAGATCAAAATTACTTCAACCAGACACTAGAGGGTAAACCTGCTTCTAGACCCAAAACATAAACTCAGAGAATAGAGAGAAATTCAAGCACATTGTGCACCCAATCCCCAAAGAAAAAACAAGGAACCTCCCCAGCGGAGTCACCAATTCTGTTATGGAGAGAAACTTCCTATGGCTTGGGGTGTACCACAATAGACTAAATGACACCAGAAATCAATCCTTTCCAATATGCAATAGCAATAAAGACATCTAACACTAAGGGATATGAATTGTACCTTCTTCCGGACGGTTGATGTAGATCCCCATTGATTTTTTCCAACACGCTTGCATTCACAATTCGCTCTCAACAACAACAAACAAGATAAGCATGTTATATATTCAAGTTTTAGGCTGACTCTAGCATATATAAACAATCATGTATAAGCAAATAAATACACCGATGGATACAATATTAATATTTATGCACATGTATTGGACAGGAAATGGATATTTCTATTAATAAAAATAGAGATACAATAGTGACAACCTCTGTCGACACTTCTTCGAACCCGAGAAACCGAGTCCTCCGCCTGGGCCTCCACCACTTCAATCCTCCATCTCTTAATGGAAAGCATACAAAGAAAAGGCAAGCTGGGGAAGAGTGGTACTGTGTGCTCCAAAGGAACAAAGCGATGCAGACTCAAGTATAAAAAAGTGATGCAACAATGGACTATAGTTTCCTTGTTCTCCAATTTCTCATCCTTCAATATATCCAAGAGGCTCAATATATAGCACTCCAAATAAGCAATGTAGGGTCGAGTCCAAGTGTTCTCAAGGCATATTGAAGGCCAAGAGTCAATTTATTCGGGACTCTATGAGGAAAACTCCAAAAACGTTTTCCTTTATGCACATTTCTCGATGTACGTGGGTTTTGGATCAAAAGTTGTGTATACACGTGAGTATAGATTTTAAAAGTCGTGTATACACATAAACAGGTGTTTTTTGGGGAATTTCTTGGAACTTCAAAGCATAATATGGGAAAAGGGGTTTCAAAGAGTCTGCAAAGGGACATGGAAGTCCATAAAGTTGTGATCTACCAAGTGTGATAAAATCAGCTATAACAAGAACAACATGTAATAGATTGACGGGACAAACACCATTCAAGTTGGTCTATGGCCAAGATGCAGTAATTCCAATGGAGTACATTGTTCCCAGCCTACACATAGCGGCAGCAACATGCATAAGTGATGAAGGAGAGGTTGACACAGTTGTTACAACTTGAGGAGGATTGATTCATCGCAGGTTTCCATTAGTAAGTGGAAAAGGATCGACAAAAGGCATGGCACAACCGCCACGTGAAATTGAAGTACTTCCAACGTGAAGATATGGTGATCTTATATGACAACAAGTTCATGAAGTACCCAGGTAAGCTACAAATGCATTTGTTAGGACCTTATGTGATTCATTTTATCATCGATGGAGGTGCGGTGCAATTCCATTAGCTAGATGGAGAATTACTACCAAATCTAGTAAATGGAAACCGGCTAAAGCCCTATCGGCATAGCCAGGTGTGAAACTATGACTGATAAGGCGCGCAGTGAAAAAGAAAAAGGTGAAAATACATAGCACGAAGCAGGAAATCATAGAAGACAGTGGTTAATAGAAAAGAAACACAAATCGCATCAAGAATGGAGCTTGGTGATACTAGATGAGGTGCGACATAGTCAAATCGAGCAATAAATGCAGTAATTAAACCCGACGAGCGTTGACGTAAGTGGATGAGATGCGCATTTATGGACTATTGGATTTGTAGAATCGACGACGGATTTGGTCAAACTTTGAAGGATTTGGCTATGATGATCGAAATCATTCGCATGAGTGAAACAAAGGCTATAATAATTGACCAAGGGGGCAGGGATTGAACCATTGTGACGATTGTGAGAATCTTAGCAAAGGAAAGTTTAGGAGAGCAACAAAGAGCAGAATAAAAATAGACATATAGCAATGGCCCAAATCATTTTGGGTGGTAGCACATAGGGATCACCATTACAGAATGTGTCGATAGTAGAGGAGAGACCAGAAATCCAAGATGCCTTATCGCAACCACCCAAAAAGAAGAGGGGTGTGAATCGGCCAACCTCTCTACAACGAAGAACCAAACCAACCCATAGTTCAACCATGGCATCAGGGGCATAAGTTGATCCATCGACAACAGGAGCGGAGGACTCCACATTAAGGAAAGGACCAACAGTTGCTGACATTTCGAGCTATTTACCACCGCGGAAGCCAAACACACTAGTAGTTTGTATCACCAAGAACCGAAGATTCGGTATCAATATTTTGACCACACTGATAGGGGAGCATGTTGCAATGAACATCGTTCTGCATCTGTAGAAGCTGTAGTACAACAATCATGATATTCTGTTGTATCCATAATGCACCAAGTAGACTTATGTGCATCAAGCGCATGGTAACATCGGTCTTGTCACTAGATAACTTACGCAATGGGAATCGGGGTTATAGCAGTCAAGGTTGTTGGTCATTACCCACATGCTGCATTTCAATCGCTCGGTGGAAGTGAACACATGCGTGAAGTAGTTACTATCGTGATTCCATGGAGGTTATCTATGGTTGGATACGAAAGTACCCATAACGATCAACCTAATCTGATAGATCACTGATATTCCCAAGGTAGGTGTTGATCTGTTCCAGTATTTTAGAGGTAAAGACAACGACAAAAGGATGGCTACAAGGCTGAAGAAGAAATATGATGTAGTTCGTGGCAAGATAGCATATGTCATTAAAATTATTAATGAAAAGCTCATTTGAGTCGCATAAGAGGTGTTGGCTGTAAAATTGTGCACAATAATAGACTGAACTAGTGCACATCGGGATTTATCACTTGCGTGGAGCAATGTATTGCAGGATTCCATATGAATTGGCCTCTATTTTGTTGAACCAATTGATGGAAGATGCCATCTTGGAACAGGAAGGAAAAATGTCATTTACTTATTCATGGTTGTTGATACTAATCACACTTGTGGGTTGGCTGGAACCCAAGTATTTCCAAGGGATGGACGTTGAAGCTGTAAACACATGCCGGGGAGCGCGGTATCAAAATATCTATGCACTCAAAGATAAGCCGTGACAAATTGATTGCAATGTCCAATTCTATTTATATTATGATGGATTTCGGGAAGCGGAAGGGAAGGTCCCACACCTTACAGATGAGTCTGTGACCAAGTATTGAAGGTTGGTATGATTCACAATTGGCCCACATGCAATACACATCCAAGAGAGGCATGGTGCAGAGCACCAATGGTTAGCGACGTAGTACAAGCCGACTGATGAAGAGCTTGACACCATTATTGATGAATGGCCATTAGAATGGAAGGTTACGGTCAACATTGATGAGCTGTCGGACACAAAAGTAGGATTACCACCACTCATTCTACCTGATTAGGCGCAATCAAAAGACTCTGATGAGGATTCACAGGAGGAATCATCGACAACTCTTTTAGATTCAAAGCTGGCGAGGAAACAAGAAGAGGGGCATACAAAGCACAAATTTGAACAAGGAGAAGGAAGTAGTACATCAAAGCTTGCATTTGATCAGGTAAGCTAGATATTGACCACAATCACTACATTGACCAGCGAGAGTCAAGTGTAGGTGAAGCAACACGCTATGCAATATTTCCATGAGGTGAAGGATTGTTGCAATCCTTGACGAATGTTGTACTATAGACAAGAGTACCATAGACAAATTTGTTGTAAAGGGAAGCTGAACTAAGCGTTGGCTAGACAACACAGATAATTGATATTTCGTCGAAAGCACTTTCGACAGAAGATAAATATGTTTACACAATATTGTGTCAATTTAACTCGATCAGCCTCAACGTTAACAAATTACCAATGCATATAGTGACCAAACTATAGAATGCGGCAAGTCATGAGATCCAGGACTGTGAGGTGATAGTGCATGACCAATTGGTCAAGTCGCAAGAGTAGATAGAACATGAAGATGCAGATATGGAGCGAATGAAAATCGATCAAGAGACGGTGGTGAATGAAAATACAAATGCGATTGATGACAAGCAGCAACTGGAGAAGGAAATAACAGTCGCAAGTGAAGAGATTTCAGACATCGCCATGGAGATTTTTACAGAGGTGAAGGTATTGTGACTAGGAAAAATATTCACCGAATTCAAGAAGGATAATGAGGAGATGCAAGAATGTGTCATACCGAGTACACCACCATAACAGGTAGCAGAGAATAGAAGTAAAGTAGAAGAGGCAGCAACACAAATAGAGAAGCTGGAGAATGCAGCCCACTCCATTATAGAAGCAACAACACAATTTTGGATGAGCGTGGTTCAAGACAAACAACTGCAACAATTAGGTACGCAGCTCACTGAGGAAGAATCACAACTGACAGCATTGAGGGGATCACTCAATACGTTGCCCCCTATTTTGTAGATGCCCAAGGAATCCAAGTTGAAAGTGTTGCAGTAACGAGTCAACAAGGCACGGGAAATACAACATCGGAGGACTATGTAGTTAGATCAATTCTAGGAGGACACAGAGCAGCTGGAACTTAAAACTAGGGAGGGATTTGCGAACACCAAGGAAGCACGAGCTAAAGTGGTGCAGGTGTCCGAGGAGCACCCAACAAAACAAGAGGTAGAGGAGTGTACAATACTAAGCGCACAGGTCAAGGAAGAGGTTGAACAGGTTTGGACGGAGCATGATAGTTTCAAGGCCAAGTTGAACGCACCATTTATGTCCAGTTGACATAGCTCGAGGACGAGCCACAAGTTTTTGTTGGGGTCCTATTGGCAAGGGGGGATCAGTTGTGTAAGGTGCGTTAAAGAATATATTGACAAGTGGAAAATTCAACTGTGCAGGAGAAAGATACCGACAAGTGTGGTTGGTTGGTCACATTAGTTAGTTGTTTTGGTCCAAAGTAGTTAGAGAGTAGGCTTATGTGGACCATTTTGTAAAGGAGAAATACTATAAATAGAATTAGGAGTAGAGCCAATAGGATAATCACTGGTGGTAGGAGAATAATTCCAAGTACTATGATCAGGTGAATGTAATTTGTTGGTATGAAATCTGCGGATGAATGATTTTTTGGTTTGAGGCTTTCGACCAAGGGATGTTTTATGATATTTGAAGCTAATATAAGAAGAACATTGATGATGGAATTCCTATATTTTCTATGTCAAATATGTAATGGTGTGATCTGTGATATTTTCCATGTCTGAATGATGCGAAGTTTTTCTATGTCTGTTGGGTTTACTTATGTTGATGTCTTTGTTAAAATGATCTAAATTATGTTGATGCGATATTTAAGTTTAATATGAATGATGATAAGTATATCTGATGCATGATATGTGTAAACCCATGGATATTTGAGTAATACTACGATAGAGTGAGACATAGTGTGCAAGTCCTCTCCCTTTTGCGGAAACATGGTTCTTGCAACCTTCCCTCAAACATCTCGGGTGAGACTGCATCTGCTTCGCAGGTGTTGCTAGATAAGGTAAAATCTGTCTAGATCGGTGTTTAGAAAGATTACGATCAAAGGGTGTTGATAAACCTAAAGATTGAACCCATGTTGACTGAAGTATGTCAACATTTACCATCACTTTAAAGTATAATCATGTAGATAATAATAAAGGATAAACGATTATATATAATAAATTTAACGTTCTAATACTTGAACATTCTTATTATTAAGTTTTATATTATGTTTCTATATTAGAAAACTTCAAAGTAGAATGAAAAGGGATTATATACACCAAATTTAATGAAGTCTATATAAGTTTGATTTTATTTTTATGTTAAACATATAGATGAGACTTAAATATTGAGGGACGCAAAGGGGATTTAGTGGATTTAACGGATTTAGGTTATTTTACCTTTTTACCTATGTTTATTAAATATAATTAATTTTGAAAATAAAATGTAATTATTGATGTTTAATTAATTTACAAAATAGATATACAATTTAAAAAAAGTACTAATAGTTGTTGATGAAATTTGATAGCATCATGGTAATGGGTATTTAGGACATTCAATATGTTATAGGAGATGGGTATTGTAACTTTGCACATTCAATTCAAAACACATAAGATGGGTAATGCAAGTTGTATGTTTGAGCCTAGCTAACACAAGCAAAAATACATTCCATTTAGAGGAGGATTTGACAAAGGCCGAGTCCATGTTAGTGTTGGATAATAGCCAATTGTATAAGTTGGTTAGGTTAGTTTATTATATAAGTCAATATATGCATTTCTCTATTTGCATGTCTATTCTATATATGTGGCTAAAATTCTAACAATGGTACTTTACTCATTGATTATAGGCTAGAATTGATAAAAGATATTTGGCTCAATATTCCACCACATATTGATTATTGAGTCAGTTTCCTTCTCATGTATATCGGATTCATATTGTATGCCTAGAGACAAAGAGGAGCAAAAACCAACCACAAGCAGTGGAAATCCCACTATGCAAGAAATTGTTGCAACCCTAATTTTTTAATGACATTGTCCTTATGTGTGAGCTATTAAGGCTCTATAGGAAATCTACTATGTATGTTATAAATCACACATATTGATGGGCATTGGTTTGTGAATATATAGACATGGTTTGTGCTCATGCAATGTTGGTATCTTAATTTTTTGTGGAGTTGTTATGTTTTCTAGTTCATGAAATTAAGAGAAAGGACTCTTGAATGTCTTGCAATATGTAATCATTATTAAGGTGTCATGGCTCAAAAAATAAATCATTAATATTAATTATTTGTTTCTTGGTTTGGTGGTTCATGAAATTAAGATAAAAATCTTTTGAACATGTTAAAAGGGATGAATCATTACTAATAAAAACCTATTTGAAATTTGTGACATGGTATTGGAGAAAAACAAATTGTACAACTTTAAGTGATACATGGTCCAAAACATTCTATGAGTAAATGACTAACTTCTCAATAGTAATATCATCTACCATGGTAACATTTCCCAACACATTAGATATTTTGAGTTATGTAGGGTTTAAGGGTTATATGTGACAATGAAAATCCATTAGTCCTTAACTATGCATATAGGATGGATTGAACTTGAAAAACTACAACAAATTGTGGATTAAAACAATAAAAATGGCTTTTATTCCATGAAAACATAAATAATAGATTTATTTTTACAAAGGGGTTTCAAACACTTATCCATGTGGTAGATTAACACCATAATACAAACACTTATCCTTATGACTTTAATACTTGTTTATATGGTTTGTAACCAATGTCCCCCTTAAATATATATTTTGATTCATTGGCTCCTAATAGTTGGCTATTTTATTGAATGTAATTTAAATAAGTTGGATTGAGTGTTTCCATATGTAGAGAAGTTACTCCCAAAAGTAGTTTTGGTGAAATGATTCCAAAAGCAAGTAAGTTGTAAATATTCCAATTTAATCTCGTGGGTTGATCAGAATTGAACATATTATTTTAAGATTAAGACATGGATATCAAAGTATGAGCATATAACAAATGACTAAAAAGAAACAAGCATAGGCATATAGAATTAGGTGTGAAATCTCATTCAATTTTCATTTAGAGAATATACATATAAATACAACATGGAGTGATACTTGGTTTCATATTCCAAGTCATCCCTTGGACCCCCATTACTATTTGTCTTCACCTAATCATAACAAATTAGGTTCCAACATCCCCCCAACTAATATGGAGGGGTTTATTGAGTCCAAGTAGAGAGATGAAATATAGACATGCAAATGGCTGAAGGTGCTCTCTGAATCAAAATTTAATAGGATTTGATTTATTATACTAAATGGGTGGTTTTGGATGACCACAAATTCTGGAACTTGGTGCTCACTCTAGTATTGGATTAGTGGTTCCCTCTAGAACCTGGTGCTCACTCTGGTAATGGCTTAGCGGTTCCCTCTGGAACTTGGCTGGAAGGATCAATGATTCCCTCTAGAAAATGGTAGTTTAAAAAGAACCAAACACTGATGTCTAGTAGAAGAAAATGTATTCTACTAAATGGGTGGTTTTAGGAATACCACAAACCAAATCATTCTCAAGTGGAATATGGATCTGACTCTGGCTCTGTCTGTAGTTCTGACTCTAGATTTATGGATCTAGCTTGAGGCTCTGGCAACTGGAACACGGTATTGGCTATGGGTATATCTCTATTTTAGTATTTTTTGTTCCCACTCGCTTTTTTCAAACGGGAAATCATTCCTCCCTGTCAAGAACAAGTGTGAAAAATATAGAATTTCTCAACTACAAGATGTGTCATTAGTTGTGAATGAACTCTTTGGTATGGCATATATATCGGCTTGGTTGTTGAAAAACATTTCCACAAAGTAATCCATACATAATGAATATTCTCTCTTGCATGTTATTCAATATGAAACATATGTTTGAAGAATTAGTATGCTTTCCACAATGCTTACATAGATGGAGATCAAACCATCAATCTTTCATGTGACCAACTCTATGACAATGTTGGCATTTATGAATTTGATGCAAATATGAAGTAGGTGAAGATGAAATTTCCTGACAAAGTCCAACACTATGGAGCTTGATAGATTTGGAATAATCAGAAATGTGAAAATTTACTTCCTTTTCATATCCAAAACTAGTTACATGCTTGTTGTGAATGATTTCTTCCCAAGGTTTGATGATAGGGATGGAAACTACAAGTTAAACTTATGTATCAAAAACTTCGTCTTCATTTTTCATTTGAAGCAGTATCACTAATTTGAATATGTGAAATTGAATGTGTAGGTTGCTTATTTTTCTAAACAAGAACAGGTTCATAATGTTGATTATTTTGTTGCATTTCTTCATGTTGGAGTTATGATACAAGCTAGAGAAATTGAATTGTATCTTGTGTGTCTTGTCAACAAGTTAGTACATATGTAATGTCCCCAATTTGGATTCCCCTGTTTGCGATTGGATATGCTTTCGAGCGTGTGTTAGTCAAGTTAGAGGAGTGTGGCTATGTTACCAAATAGCTCATAGGAGTTTTATGGGGCCTATTCTAGTCCATTTATCCTTATTTATCATCAATATCATTTCTACGTAGCTCATTCATGGTTATGTTGCGTTCCAGTGATTTCTGTAAAGTGGGAGAATTGTTGGGCATAAATTAATTAATGGCACTAAATGTGTTATTTGGGGCATTTTATTTTAGGGAACACCTTAGTGTAATAGTTCGTCGGAACCAAGATGAAGAAATTTAAATGATGGGAGGACAAAAATAAAATTAATTATTTATTTAATGTCATCGGGCAAAAAGTGATTTTATAAAGTGACATTGAGTAATAAAGTGACTATTGACAAGTCCATTTTATTATTAAAAGGGCCAAAAATGTAATAATGGAAAAAAATGGTCAACATGAAAATAAAAGAGGGAGAAAACCTCACTTTTCATTCATTCTTGTTAATTGTAATTTCGAAACATGAGATCTCTAAATCTTTGGATTTCTCTTGGACAAAACCCTAAGAGAGAGGGATTTGATTTCGATAGCGAAACTATCTACCCTAGTCGATTTGGAGGAGATATCATCTAGATTCCTCACTTGCACTTCATTATCGAAGAAGGAAAAAAAGCTTATTTACAGATCTAAAGATATTTAAGAGCTTAAATCGATTATGTAGCCATCTCGATTCCATATTATGTAGTCATCCCCATTCTATAGCCATCACGATTCTGTAGCCGCTTGTAAATCTATAGTTCTTGATTATATAATGTATGTCATTCCATAGTCGTTGCATTCTGAATCTACTCACCATTCTATAGTTGTTTGTGATTTTGTAGCTTCCCATGATTCTGAAGTTGTCCATTATCTGTAGTTGTTCACGATTCTGCAATTAATCACACAATTTTGGGTACAAAGAGGACATTACAGCCATAAACAGGGTCTACAACTATGATTTTTTCCTATGGGTTAGGAATGAATGGTTTACCTTATTTTATACTGTTGTTACAACCTTAAAGGAAAGTTTATTGATGGTTGTTGTAATAGATGATCTAAGTTCCTTATATTTGATGGTTATGATATATGCTTTCTCCATATTAAGTACAAATAGATACATTTATATGTGAATTAATTTTCTAAGTATGTTTGACAATGAGGTCTAGAATATACCATCAAAGAGACATAAAAAAACAACAAACAAAAAAAATCATCCCATACTTAACAAGGAACATCACAACAAATTGTAGGTTTTGCTTGTTGATTGAGACTATGTCATAAACAATGGTGAGTATTAGAGTTTTTAGTAACTATAATATTCTTCCAATCTAATCCGAGTAAGGACGAATAAAACACACAAAGGTTTTCTTACAACTCCACCCTTTCACAACAAGACTCCAACCCAAAAAATGAAGGGTGTTGGGTTCTACCAAAAGTACAACTGAATTCAATTCAACTCGATTTTTTTGAGACACAGAAAACAATTGCAAGTACCAAAATACAAGTGAACTTACAGAAATGATAGTTTGCAAGTTACAAATTGATATTAAATTTGAATTTGAATTTGATCTATGTCGCCCAGGTGTTCAATGGGGACAACATGTTTGGTTGACTAAGTCAAGTTTTGTTATCGTGGAAGCAATATAGAATATGTCAACAAAGTAGAACAATAAAAAAATATAGCACACACATGCAGGAAAAATGCAATAATTATGAACCAAAAGATCTATCGGTATTCCCCTTATGTTACAATAATGTATAAACTTATATAAAGTGTTGAGAATGCTTGTGTGTATGCTCGTTATGTTCAATTACAAGATACGTTGTAACAGTTGAAGTATTGCAACCGTCACAGTCGACTGGAAGTCAAAGCAACAATCTGCCAAAGTTGGTATTGTTGGTGTGCAGTAATTGGTGTTGATGAGGCATGCCAAAGTCACCAGTATTCGAGAGTTATGCTATGATTGATTCCACCAGATGCAGTAGTTGGTGTCGATGAAGCATGTTGGATTCATTGATCTTTGACGAGTTATGTTGTGATCAGTTCTAATGGATGCAATGGTTGGTTTCAACAGTGCATCCGGGAGTCATCAATCTTCGACGAGTTCTAAGAAGTATACTAGGACTAGGACAACTAGTCAAACAAGCCAATCAACTTCCTAGATGGATCAATCCTCCTTCCTTAAGAAGAAATGGTCCCCATTTCATTCTCAGGCAGATGAGGAAATTTATTGGTCAGTTAATCAACATAATACCACTTTCCTTGGACTAGGAATTGTCTTTCTTTAGCTACCTGAAACAACTAGGGAATTGTTTGAATCTTTGTATGGCGTAGTATTTTTCCTATGATTGTGTCACAAGAAAGAGGATCTCAAACCTTTGGATGTATGTCTTTAGGTTCTGTTATCTGCAAGTATGTTTGTTCTAGCAATGGTGCATGATATGGTTGAAGTATATCCACGTTAAAGACTGGATGCAGACCTAGGTATGAATAAATCTTGAGCTTGAAACCGTTTTCTCCAATGTGCTCAAGAATAGTGTATGGAACAGTGAACCAGTATTTCTTGAGGTGTAACCAAACCCAATCTCGACCTTGAAAAGAATGACGAATACGATGCTTTTCATTTTGGGCCTTAGCTTTCACATTACCTCAGTGTAGCATTTCCTGTGCTTGTTTCTAAATGTCACAAATTTGATCCATGAAATTAAGCGTTTTCTCAACTTCTCGTTGTCCATCATTAGTGTCATCCAATTGTGTCGAAGGAATGATCAATTCAATAGGTGTTGAGGGTTGAAATCCATACCAGATCTCAAATGGATGCTTGCTTGTAGAGCTATGCTAAGCATGATTGTAATTGTGATGAATGTATGGGATATTTTCATCCCATGTTCGACGATGCTTAGGGTTATACATGTTGAGTACTTGTACAACCAAATGATTCATAACTTTTTTTTGTCCGTCTATGTAAGAATGGAAGGATGTCGACAAACAAAACTACATGTCAAGTTGATTCTAGAGGGTTTTCTGAAAAATGCTGACAAATATGGAAATTTACGTTGAAAACAATAGTTTTCGGTAGGCCAAAATGCTTCCAAACATGTGTTACAGAGAGAAACTTCCTATGGCTTGGGGGTACCACAATAGACAGTTGACACCAGAAATCAATCTTTCCCTATATGGAAGAGAAACCAAACATCTAACACTAGGGAATACCAAATCGTACCTTGTTTCGAACAGTTGAAGTAGATCCCCATTGAGCTTTTCCAATTCATGCTTGCATTAGCAATTTTCTCTCAACAACAGCAAACAAGGAAATCATGCTCTATAATAATGTGTTAGACCTACTCTAGCATATATATCCAACAATGTATAAGCAATTAAATACATCCATGGATTCAATATTCATATTTAGATGCACATAATTGTACAGGAAAATATATTTATATTAAAAATCAAAGATTACAATAGTGACAACCTCTATCGACACGTCTACGAACTGAAGAAACCGAGTCCTCCACCTGGGCCTCCACCACCTCAATCCTCCATCTCTTAATAGCAAGCTCACAAAGAAAAGGAAAGCTTGGGAATAACACAAAGTGCTCCAAAGGGACAAAGGGATGCAGAATCAAGTATAAGCAAAATGAGGCAACAATGGACTATAGTTTCTTTGCTCCTCAATTCCTGTTCTTCAATGTATCCAAGAGGTTCCTTATATAGCACTCCAAAAGGGTAATGGAGGGTCGAATCTGAGCGATCTCAAGGCATATGGAAGGCCAAGAGTCGGGATCTTTAGAATCATATGAGGAAAACTCCAAAAATGTTTGGGCTTATGCACATATCCTGATGTACACGGGTTTGAGGTCAAAAGTCGCTTGTACACGCGAGTATGGGTTTAAAAGTTGTGTACAAAAATAAACAGGTGTTTTTTAGGGATGATCTTGGAACATCAAAGGATAATATAAGTCCATGGGGTCTAAAGAGTCTGCATAGGGACAGGGAAGGCCATAAATATGTGATCCACCATGTGTGGTAAAATCAACTATAAGAGATGCCCCCTAATGTGTGTCAAGGTCAGAGGGGTGACATGATGGACAAAATACATTATAAAATCCATCCTAGAAGTGGAGTAATGAAGAATCGGGTGGAATAACCAACCACTCACCAGTACAATACAATAATCAATCTTTGCATGTGACATGTGTGGTAAAATCAGCTATAACAACATGTTTAAAGAGTGTTTAAAGAAGAGTTGAGAAGTTTGCTACGTTGTCGTCATCTTCCTGTAAGGAATGAGAATGGCCATCTTGGAAAATATATCCATTACAACCAAGAGCATGTCATGATTATTCTTCATGACATGTTATCTAGTCAATTAATCCATACAAATAGATTCCCAAGGTCAATTAGGATTTGGAAAGGGCGTATATAAGACTTTTCGTCTGTTAGGTGCTTTAGAAATGGCACAAACCATGCATGATCGGATATACTTGTCGAAGTTATATTTAATTGTAGGCCAATAAAAATACTTTTGAGAAATGACAAGGGTCATCACCACTCCAAAGTGTCATGCAGTATTGTTGTAGTGCACATCCCAAATGAGATTATGTCTGTGCTCACTTATTGGTAACCAAAGTTGTCTGAGATTGTATAGTAAGGCGTCTTTCAGGAAATAGTCGATGGTAGATGAATTGTTGGTATGAATTTTTCGATATAGTAATGAAAATTTGTTGTTTACTTGATACAACTGAGGCCAGGTGGTAGTGTCATATCCCTGCGTACTCATCACTATAAGGAAAGTAATGGGTGGTCGACTTAGAGAATCATCTGCAGCATTGGAATTTCCTTTCCAATACTTAATTACCAATTGGAATTGATTCAGGTAAGTAATCCACTTGATTTTTCAAGTTGTGTGTAGCTTGGAATGAGATAGAGCAAACTGTAGAGGCTTATGGTCGCTATGAACAATTGTTTCCTTGCTAAGAACATAGTGTTTCCATTGCTAGAATGCTTGAACAATAGTGTACGGCTCCTTCTCATATGTTGAAACCCTCCTAACAATTTCATTGAAGTTTTCTAAATTAAAAGCAACCGGGTGACCAGACTATGTGATCACCGTGCCTAAGGCATATTCTGAGGCGTTCGTCTCAATATCAAAAAGATGATGCAAATCAAGTAACACAAGTACTATTGCAATACATAAACGGTGCTTAATTTACTCAAAATATTGTTGTTGTGTTTGGGTCCACTTGTAAACAATGATTTCATTCCCTTTAGTCAATTGATTCAAGGATAGGATATGTGCCTAAATCCTAGTACGACTCGTCGATAAAAAATTGCTAAACCAAGAAAGCTTCTTCATTCATGAATGTTCTAAGGAATGGGACAACATTTGAGGATTTGTATCTTTTCTAAGTCAGCGTGAATGCTTACAGAGTTGATTACATACCCCAAGTATTTGATGTTTTTCATGGAAAATGAACATTTGTACATATTCAAGTATACAAATGAACACATGTCTATATTCAAGTAGATTTGATGTTGTCGGAGGATGTCGAGGACTTGTTGAAGATGTCGAACATGTTCCTCCCATGTTCTATTGTGAATCAAGACATCATCGAGATAGACAAGGACACATTTTCCTATAAAAGGTTGCATCACATCATCCATGTATTGCATGAATGCATGTTCATTAATTAAGTCGAAAGGCATGACTAACCATTCAAACAATCCTTCCTTGGTATTGAAAGAATTCTTCCATACATCTAAGGGCTCGATCGAAATTTGATGATATCCCGACTTAAGATTGAGTTTATTAAACAATTCAAAACCTTTCATACAATTAATAAATTCATCGATTCTTGGAAAAGGGTATTGATTATTCACCGAAATATTATTGAGTTCCATGTAGTCGATGCATTGTGCCAAGTCCCATATTGCTTCGGAACAAGGGATAATGGACTTCCACGAGGAGAGGATATGGGTCGAATATGGCCCTTGTCAATCAAATCTTGGATCTGTAGAAGGATTTATTCATTTTCGATAATGGATCTCCTGTAAACAGATGTGTTAGGTAGAGAATAACCATGAGCAATTTCAATGGAGTGTTTTACCTCACAGTGTAGCAATACTCCATGGGGTGATTTGAACATATTCTGGTATTCTTCAAGAATGTTGTCAATATTTTGTTGGTATCAGGAATTGCATTTCTCAGTTGGTCGACAAGTTGCTCCAGTCTTCCTGGAATGTTGGGGATTGATCATGATTAATGTGAATTTGTGAGCATGGTTCATCAAATTTTTTGCCTGTTTAGTAAATGCCATTTCAACTGTTGGTGTCAATCATTGTTATGGTATTCCATACCACTGGTTGTGAATTTTTACAATCACCTTCTATGGTTGTGACTGATAACTTCCATGTCGATCCCACAAGTAAGGTTTCCCAAACAATGCATCGCAAACAGAAAGAAGTGCCACATCACAGAGTACTTCATCTTTGAAAGGATTAATGAAGTAGTCGATCTTGCATTGTCAAGTGATTCTGATTTATTGTCCATCCTTAATCCAACCAATATTATAAGGATAAGGACGTGGTGTTGTGACAAGAGCTAATTCTTCACAAGTGATTTAGAAACAAAGTTCTTATGACTACCATTATCCATAATCAGATGTAATGGATTATTCTGAACCCATATCTTTGTATGAAACAAACACTCTCCTTCCTTCTCATCAATAATAGTCAAGTTTATTGGAGTTGTTGATGTTGATGCCAAGAGGGTCAATGATTCTCTATTGGAATCCACGATGGATTTTTTAGATATGTCGAATGCATACTTATTTTCTAGAAATGTCTTTCGATCTTTTCATTCAGATGCGTCATACTAGGATGAGTTGTTTTAATCACACCATTTCTCGACGGGAGGTTTCCTAGTGTGATCCCTCTTGTCTTTCTGAGAGTGTTGCTTGCCCTAATATTTCCTTGGCGTAGTTGGTTGGGTAGGGAATTTGAACTTATCTAATTTGGATATCGACGAATACTTCTTAGCGTATCATCATCATTTCGATTTAGTTGCGAGTCATGCTTTTCCTTTATGCTTGGCTCCAAGCTTGATAGCATAGTTTAATGCATTCACAAGCATATTGACAGAAAGGAACTCCATATCTTGTTGAATGCATGGGGATATACTGCTGACATACTTCAGAATGAGTATTTCTCTTATTCTCAAACACAAAGTCTAGCCATGAGTCGATAGAACTCATTGGTATAGCTCTGCACAGGCTAGTCTCTCCACTTCCTTAGCTGCTTCCACTTCTTATACTACTGCTCAAGGTATTTGGGTGGATAGAACTCTCTTTGTACATGCTTGATGAATTTATACCATGTGTTTATGGGTTTTTATTCTTTGTCCATATTTGTTGATAGATTCTCCAACTAGCATTGCACAGAATTCGACATCTTTAAGGATGCAATAGTGATGTTCTCAGCTTCCGGGAGTTGATTCACAAAGAATTAGGATTTCACCTGTTGTACCTAGTTGTCGATAGATTCAACATCAATATTCAATATGTCCAAGCTCATTTGAACCTTAAAGGGGATGACTTTGTCAGAGGTGTATCATGACATTTTTCCTTCTAAAGTCGAGATAATTCACATGAGAATCTCACAGTCCACCATCGAGCCAGTGCTTGCTCTATGATTTGCTCCGTATCTTCAATTAATTGGATTTTTTCTTCTTTCTTTGAAATCTTCGAATGAGTGTTTTGAATTGGTGGATAGTCAGAATTTTAAGGTAGTGTCTATCCATATTGTTGAGTTTGCAAGCATGTTTGCATAGGCATAAGTCAGGTAACTTCGCAAGAAGTGTCTATGCAGAAATTACGCAAAGTGAGGCTGAAAAGATTGAATACCATATGGTAGCTCTAATACCAAGGATTTGTTTCACCCAAGTGTTCGACAGGGGACAATAGGTTCGACTAAATGAGTCGAGTTCTATTATGGTGAAAGAAAATATAGAATATGTCAACAATCAAGAACAATAAAACAATACGACACACACACACATAAAAAATGAAAGAATTGGGAACCACAAGCTCTTTTCTTATTCTCCTTATGTTACAATAATGTACAAACTTATGTAAAGTGTTGAGAACGCTTGGGTTCCTTCTCGTTATGTTCAATTACAAGAGACGTTGTAACGGTCAAAGAAGTTCAACCGCCCTAGTCAACTGGAAGTCAAAGTGATAATCTATCGAAGTTGGTATTATCGATGTGTAGTAGTTGATGTCGACGGGGCATGCTAGATTCCTTGGTATTTGATGAGTTATACTATGATCGGTTTTTCTGTATGCAGTAGCTAGTGTCGACGGAGAATGATGGACTCATCGGTATTCAACGAGTTATGTTGTGATCGGCTCCAACATATGCAATAGTTGGTGTCAATATACCATGCTGGAGTCATCGGTCTTTGACAAGTTATGTTGTGATCGGTTCCAACTCATTCAATAATCGGTGTTGATAGATCATGTTGGAGTCGTCGGTCTTCGACGAGTTATGTGAGAAGCCGACTAAGACTAGGCCAACTAGTCAAACAAACTAATCGACTTCTTGGATGGATCAAAATTAATGAGTGATTCACCTCATATTTATTCAGCGTTGATACCTTTGATGGGGTGTCAAATCCACTTCTCAAATACAAGTGTACTCAAATGCAACTGTACGCAAAAGACGAGTCTTCAAGAAACGTGAATGGTCAATAATAGCACCATATTTCATTTCCAACACTGTATTGGTTTAAATGTGCACTCCCAACACTTGGACCAAGGTTTCAAATCCATCAGATAGCAAGTAGGTATCAAATATGAGTGTTGATGTCACTAATGGTCAATATACTCTTCTTTGCACCAACAAATCTTCAATGGAAAAAGTAGCTGTATAAATCCAGATATAGTTTCAAAATAGGACCAAAGTGAATTTTGGTGTGGTGTTTTTTCTAGGAATTTTAACAAATGGTAGTCAATCTCTCGATTTCATTCTATTTACATTATTTTCACACAAATACAAGGGAATACAAATAGTTATAATTGCAAAATTCAATGAGAGATACCACACAATGTGTATCCTAGTAACAAATGTATCACCAACACATAGAGATAGATGAGCTTGCAAGGTCTCGTGACACTATCTATTTGTACCTTGCTTCAAGATTGGATTTTTATGTTTCCTCTGGGTGTGTCTCGCAAGTGAATGCATATTCAACAACAAGGAAAAATACTATGAGATAAAACTATGCAATAAAATATGCTTAGAGTACAATATTCTGCTCTCGAGTTGTCTAATCTTGGGATACGAGCGTCAGTGCATTGGTGAGGAGCAGAAATACTTTGAAAATAATACTTGAATTCACAACATTTATGGTAAGAGTTTTTTTGTAGTTCTCACGGTATTTGTTCTTTGCAGATGTTTGTCAGCTGTAATCTAATTTGAAAATTAACAATAGCACTCAGAATATAAACTACCACACAATTAAGTTTAGCTGCATTGTAAATAGCTGGCCTCTCTCTTTGTGGTATTCTTTTTAGTGAACCATATGGGAAACTCATGCAAGCAACTGCAATTTCTCACATTTTCTCTAACTCTTGATATAATAATAAAAAGAATATGTATATAGAGTTGTCTAGAGAAAGAACCATTGTTATACTACCGAACAAATGCCAAATGGATAACAATGTGAATTGCATAGGCATACACAAAGGTAAAGGTTATTGTCACTTTCACAAATTCGAGGATGAAACCCACAAATACCTTGATGATAGTAATACAATTTGTTAACCCTAACATATTACTATTTGTTAACCCTATCATATTAGATTCAACATATACAATAATAAATGGTATAGTAACATTAATAAATATCATATATAGACATTGATAATTGAGAAAAACACATATAATTTACATAATTTAATTGCTAAAATAAATTTAAGAAAAAAATCAATTAAAAAAACTTTCATATAAAAGATATATAAAAAAAATGCAATGTTTCTCAGATTTACCTTATTTCAAACCAGTGGCATTTAAAAAAAACATCATAGAAAATTTACGATGCCTCTCAAATTTAACCCAATATACCAAACAATTGTCACACCAAATTTGGTTTTTGCAAGGAAACTCCAGACTTACTAGCTTGCAAAACTTAGAGCATAACATTGTCCAAGAACCAAGGATTTGTAGACAAACACATTCTGAAGTAAACTCACGGAAAAGATAAACAAGTATTGAGGATTAAAACATTTGAGTCGCAAAATATTGAGGAACTCCTTTTTTCCATGTTATGGCAAGTGTTTTATCGTTTTTTAAAGGACTATATACATGCACAAAGTGTTGAAAAAAGATGAGAATCATTAAGCACCATGCATTATTTTTGCAACGCAAAAGTATTTTTGTGAAGATGTGATGTTAAAATTTTAACATACTATATTCTGGTAGACAACATATAGGATTTGACCACCTGGATGCGGTTGATTACGTGCCACAAAGGAGGAGAGAGAGCAGTTGTAGGGACACACAGTTGTCCCCCAATGTCACTCCCCAGACCTAACATCATTAAGTCCTCAATGAAGCAAGACGTCCCCTCCCTCAATACTTGAGGGTTCGCCAGGTTAATTATGAGAGTTGACTTCCCTTCCGTCACTCGGTACGATGCTTTATTGTGCGAAGTAATGGAAAAATTATTGTGCCTCAAGTTATGTGTATCCCTCTTATGGGCATCTCGTTCTACGCCTATTACCTCATTTTCTCCTCCCTACGCAATTTAGTGAATGTCAAACATTCTGCAAAGCCTGTGGCGACTGTGAATCGAGCTAGCTTCCATCCTCTTGCACGTGCCCTCTCAGTCAACATTAAGAATCCTTACCACAGCATGCCTCCGGCTCATCTGAAGATGTCTCTCAAGTTACGCGCTACTTCAAGGAAGGGACATGGTGGCCATGGAAATTCCAACGAGCATTCTAGAATTCTCACAACTCAGGCTAACATGGAAGGCTACGACGTTGAAATATCGGATTATCTTCGTCAGCTTATGGATGATGGGAGGACGAGTTCATGGGCTCACACTCCATGGCGAATCAAACAGTTCTTCGTAGGCGCAATTTCTAGGTGGTTAAGAATCTCTTGGCTCGACTTATCCTCTGTCTCACAGGTACCCAGAATAATCTCTTGGCTTCCTCTTTGATTCCTTCAGCGACTCCCATGGACATAGAACAACAACCTCCTCCTCCTATGACGTCCATAGTGATCACAATGCAAGGAAAAGAAGCCATCAACATTGCGGCAGATTATAGGAAAACAAAACTGCTCTCAGTTAAGAAGAATCCCTCCAGCAACAAGGAGGACACTAGCAGCAAGGCTAAGATCTCTGGAAAAAATGACGACCAAACATCTCTGAACCCACCGACTCCCCCAGCGGATGGACGAACAAATTCACAGCTTGGATGAACAGCTTTGGGGTTCCTATTAAGGAAGAGAAGCCCTCCAAGCCATAAGTTCAGGTTCCTAGGTTTTCTGTTTTTTTCTATTTGTCATGGTCAATCTCGGTCTAGACACACCAGTTAATTACAACAGCGATACTCGGTGTTTTTGCTTCAACACTATTAATTTTTCTATCATTATGGTTTGGTTTCCCTTTTACAAGGAGGATCAATTTGACTGTAAAATCCTGAATTCCCCTGAGGGGCGGGTCTCAACTTTCTCTCTGCTACATTCTATTTGCATAACTGCCATCATGCTTTGTATTTTTTACTGTATTTTTACTTTGATTCAATAGATTAGTCTCTGAAATTACAATAACAAAAAAACATATAGGATTTTATGTTGGATACAATAGGAAGGAGTTTGGGCTTTTATTTTTATTAAAATTCTTATTTATTTTGAATCTTGGGATAAAGGTATAGCATGTATTTCATTCCAACTTGTATTTTGGAACAGCAAGTATACAAGAATCCACAGTGGATACAATATGAAGGATTTTGGATTCTTATTATATTTATTTTGAATCTCTAAACCCTAAATTCAACCTACATACTTAGGAATATCAAGAATTTGACAATTTTGTGTGTACATTAATCCTCCAACTCTAAGAAAGAAAGTTTGATAGCCATCTTAGACCTAATTGAACCTTTCTCGGTAACTTATCTCAATAAAATCCTATCAAGAAGTTGATTGTGTTGGTATGGAATATAGGTAACATTTTTGGTGGTAGCATAATTAAATACAATGTCTAATTATCTCAGACGAGTGCATGTTTAACTCACTAGAGCAACTTAAAAACATGTCCAACGTCAAGCAACAAGTGAGAGTTTAATTTGATAAATTCAATATAGCATGTTTGCTAGATTTTTAATTTTTATTTATTTTTAAAATTAAGATATTATAAGGAGGTCATCAACCATACTCTAGAATATCAAAAGTATCTCTCTTAACTAGTTCAAAGAAAAAAATTAATATAGCCAAGATAAGAACGAACTCTCATGAGCTCCATAGTGAAACATGTCGTTGGACAGTTCCTTAAACACCATGGGTGGAAAGGATCTTCCGTCTTTGTGAGAATAGGAACATTGAAGATGAAAATCACTTCCTCTTAGAGTGTCCTGCGTACACCCACATTAGATCTCAGTTTCATAATCTTTGTTGCAATACCGACCTTCCTAGCCTTTTAACTTGTCAAAATTATAGTGAGCTCGGGGTGCTTCTCACCAAGCTCTTTGAGCATAGGAATACAATTTTAAAACAAACTAATTAATTTGTTTCTTTAGGTCCGATAGACCAAAGTTTGGTCTCACTAGACGTCATCATCATCATCATCATTTTATTAATATTTCTAAATTAATGAATAAAATAACTAACTTTAATTTATTTAAAAATGTTTTCTAACATCATCATCATATAGATTGAAAATGAAATAATAATAATAAAATAAACATTACACTCTTTTATTTTATTTTATTTTATTTTATTTTATTTTATTTTCCACAAAGTATTTGTATAATATAAACTATTCAATATTAAAATGGACTGATTTAATATACACTCAGACTCGTAGCTCAGCTCATTAGACTAGTCTAAATATGTTATGATTCATGTTGTTTCAGTAGTTTTTGTTTAACAACATTTCTTACAATTTTCAATATTTAATCGTTTGTTTGTTTGATAGAATTTCGGATTATTTGGTCTACCCGTTTTGCCAATAGAAAACTGTGAGAGCTGATAGTATGGATACAATGTATACTCATTTATACCATCCATCAGGAAGGAAATAAATAGGTGTAGCCTAAGAGAGAGTTGGTTAATTTTTAGACACTTTGCATTTTTTTCAGTTAAATTTGGGAAATTAGGTAACACTATTTGTTGAAAATGAAATCCACAAGAAGTTGTCCTTATGGGTGTTGGGATTAATCAATAATGTTTATGTGCCTTAGGCTGTGTGGGATTCTTAGCGGTTTGTCTGGGTTATGATATTGGAGATTTTCAGTATTAAAATTGTAATTTTTATTGTAAAAATGGATCTTATGATATTGGAGATTTTCAGTATTAAAATTGTAATTTTTATTGTAAAAATGGATCTAGAAGCACTCATATTATGTAATTCCAATTACTAAAAACTATCTTTTAAACAATTTCCACTGAATTTTGACCAAAAAACTGACAGAATTTTAGATGCAAATAGTATAGAGTTTAGCTTACTAAGCCTAAAAGATAGATGGACAAAGCTTATAATGGTTCAGTTGTGATGATTCGATGAACATTGGAATTGTAATATGGCGCACTGCAACCGAACGAAATGAGATTTATAAATAGAGATTTGAGATACAGAGCATTGTACATTAATTCATCATTTACACCTACTATACAGGCGTCATTTATACAGCAACTTTTGGTTTCAGATACGGAGCAATTTAACTGAATACTACAGCATTTACAGCTTCTACTATACAGCGTTATTTATACAACTTACTTTCACTATACAGGTTATTATTTACAACACCTACAGGCTATTTAGCTGGGCTCTGTGTTTCCCTACTCTGAATACATGTTCTTCACCTGTTCGTTCATCTATGTGCACAATCCATCTGCTCTTCTTGTTGTTGCCTCTAAAAGCATGAGAAGTACATCTGTTGTCAGGAATTATACCCATGCCGTTTTGTGTTTGAGATGAGGAGGAATTATAAGTACCGATTCTCGTCACCTCTATGCCTTTGCCTATTGGAAGAGTAATAGATTTGGCACCGGGAATCTTTTTGAAGGTCCTGTCATAGGCACCTGTGGTCGTCCTATCTAACAGATTGTTGGCAACAACCACAGCTAGAGAGGGATTTATGTTCAAGAGCTGAAACAAGCTGGCTGAGCAATCTTGTGTGAGCTTGCAGTCAATGAGACAAAAATCTACATTCTTGTAGCTGGGAAGCAACTCCTTGGCCTCTCCAATAACGAACTCAGTTGTGTCTTCCAATCCAAATTCCTGCATTGCCTTCACGGAATCGGCCTGCAGTGTGTCTGGCTTAGCAGGCAAAATGCAAACGAGGCGACCACAGGTCTGCCGAGCTGCAGCTGCGAGGGCTATTGTAGTTGTTGATGGTGCTGAAGAAACCTCTACAATAAGCTGTGCATTCATGCCAGCTGCTAGAGCTGATATCAATTCAGTGCTCTCAGGTTCTCTACTCTTCTTCATGCATGGGTGCTTTTTCTCCCCATCCAATTTACACTGCATCAAAAATTAGTGTCAGATTCTTAGATCATGCTCTATCTGAATCTCTCCAAGGATATTCTTAGATCATGCTCTATCTGATTCTTAGAGAGGACTTACCAGCTTTACTGTTTGGAGATATGCATTGACTGCATTCACTGGAGACCATCCCATGGTGATAATGAGGCCCTTTTCACAGAGTCTGAATTTCGGACAGGATTACAGCAAACCTGCGAATTTTATGCAGATAAAAATTCTGAATTTTCAGCGTGGAACTCTATATAGAAAGTCCAGAATCCCCAGTTTAAGAAATGAGAATGGCCCAACAGTATTTGAATAAGGGAGCAAGGCCTTGGATTATAGGTGGTTGGACTTTTGGGACCTTATCTTATGCACGAGCCGAAAGTTGGCCTGAATTCACATGAAGCTGGCCGCCGCCCTCCCACTAAAAGCCAAAGCTCATTGAATAACAGCTAGATTCCCGTTATTGTTTGAACATAAAATTAACTAAAAAAGGAGCTCAATATTTAAGAGACCGCTTTTGTTTAAAATCGAAATGCACCAAACTATTTCTTAGGTTTAACGTGACGGTTATGCGGCGCTTAGCTTGTTTTGGAATCAAAAGACGGTACCAGGTGGTCCCTGTATCTGGTTAGGCGGTGCGAAAGCTACTGGAAAGTTAATTTAACCACCCCATGTGACAACGATAATTGCGTATGATTGATTGATTGATTAATGGACTTATCATTCGTCGTATTTAGACAGTGATAACCCAACAAACCCACAAGCTCCACGAGTGGGTGATCAAAAACCAGCCTGCTGCGCAGGTTTTGATGCGACAGGGGCTGCTTTTATGGGCTGCGTAGTAGGCGGTTGGATCTCAAACACGGTTTTGATGCCGGGCTGCGCAATAGGTGGTTGGAGCTCAAGCTGTTTGAGATTTAACAGCCTATTAAACAGTAGTTGTGGCATTAAAGCCTGTGCAGCAGGCTGGTTAATTTTGGCTGCAGGAGTGTACATGTCACTGCTGTGGAAAAGAAACAAAAATGTACATGTCACTGGAAGTGGATTTGGGTCGTTATGTTATTTATAATCAGGAAGTGGACTAATAAATAGTAGAAAAAATTATGGTTAACTTATGGTGTGTGGTAAAAGATGGAGGATGTGTTGTATGTATATTTATTATTTGATTTTTTTTTTTTAAATTTGGTTGAATGGCACTTTTAAGGTTGTTCGAATTGAATAGTAAGGAATCCTCAAAATTTCTTTGAAATTGTTGAAATGACACTTTAAGGATGTTGAAATTGCAATTGATTTGTTTAGAATTCTTCTTTAATGTTTTGGTATAGAAACCTGTGTCAAATTTTAGTACTTGATTCCACTGCTCACTCCATCATCACGGGGAATTCTGAGAGGATTGGAGGCAACATCTTCTATAAAAGAGTAATGGAAGACTATTGGTTAACCAAGGAGTTCAAGAGTCTATCCAATAATCTCCTTATCTCTTAATTTCGGGATGAGAGGTTTCCAAATTTCACTAATAACGAGACCATCATCTCTATTAAAAATTTTAGGGCGCTTTTCAATTTCCACTGCCTCTCGAATGCATCTCCTAATGTAATGATCTTCAGTGGATGTGACTTTGTCCTGTTCAATGCAAATGTAACTGTAGAGCTTTTTGTTCTATTATGCATTATGTTTGAATAATGCTCTTTTAATCTTACCTTTATGGAATGACCGGTCTCACCAATGTATAGTTTTCCACAAGAAAAGGGAATAGAGTAGATCCCCTTTTTTAAATTTGAATCCACTAGGTCTTTAGTCTTATCAAGTAAGTTTTTCAACTAATTCGGAGGAGAGAAGATAGTCCTAATATGTTTTTTCTTTGGTACCATGAATATCCTATCCGTAGTTCCTTGAGTGTATGGTAGGAATATCACCCCTTTGCTTTCATCCTTTTTGTCTGGGTTCTTAAACTTCTTTTCCAATGCCTTCTTGAAGGCTCGATTTATGTCTCCAATGTTGTAACCATTATCTTGAAGAACCTTGTGGAGATGATTCAATTCTTTGTCTAGATGTTCATTATCCGCAATTTGCATTGCTCTAGTGCCAAGGGTTTTAATGATACCAAGTTTTTGAGAATGTGCGTGGTGCGAAAATGATACCAAGTTTTTGAGAATGTGCGTGATACCAAGTGTGTGTCTTCTTTCAGTATACCTGGTGGGAAAGAAAACCATTGTTGTTTCTCGTGATGAGCACATCAAGAAAGGGAAGCAAATTATTTTATTGAATCTCCATTGTGAATTTGATATGATCCGTTTGGAGATTGAGGTGGTTTAAGAATCGATCCAGGTTTTCCCTCCCATGCGGCCAAATGACATTAGTGTCATCCACGAATATTTTCCAGTTCCTTGGTTTTAAGGGGAAGGAATCAATGGCTTTCTTTTCAAAGTGTTCCATGTAAATATTGGCCACTACTGGTTAAGATTGTTGAAATGACAGTTTAAGGTTGTTGAAATTGCATAATTGGGGTGCCTCAAGAGTAATCGAGAGCATTGAATCCATTTCTGCAATCAAAATCTTAGTTTGAACAATGAAAATGGCAATTTCAACAATCCAAAATATGTAAATTGTCTACTTTTTAGCTTTACTCTTTTAACTTATTATAGTGAGATTTTAATAGACCTATATTGGAAGGAGGTGATGTCAACAATAATGGGTTTTTAATGAAGTTATAGCAAAGTTCCACTAAAATGTTTGATGGTTAATTCAAACAATGGGGTTTTTAATGAAATTATGGTTAAGTTCAATTTTTGCTAGTTAATTCAAACAATGGGGTTTTTAATGAAATTATGGTCAAGTTCAATGTTTGGTGGTTAATTCAAATAAACACATGACAACAACACTATAATGATGATATCTAAAGAGAATCTTATGAGGACTTCTAGAATCGGAAGATATTGATGGTTAAACATTATGTTTTAAGCATGTTTTTCTAGGTAATTGGCATAACTCAATTAAAGGTTAGAAACCACTTATTCAATTGAGATGAATAGTTCATCATACAAGAGATAATCATCACATCAACAATTTGTTTGAACAATGATGACTCATTTGCTTTGATGAGTATTTTGCTATGTTGAATTGGTACCTTTAGGTTGCATGTTCAATCCCTACTTTTGTCTAGACCCCCCAAGCACTAAGAAACCCATTTTTGTTTATGCAAGAAAATTATATGATATTTTATATGTTGACCACGTCTGATCTTTTGCAAGGCCAAGAAAAATTATGAACTTAGTGTGTGAGGATTGGGATTGTTTAGTGTTGTTTCTTATACAGGCCAAAGTCATTATTAAGTATAGAAGAGGAGAGATTGGTATACCAAATTTCCTAAATGCATTGGATGGAAGAGTCATACAATTTTTATTCATTTGCACGACGCCTTTCATAGCCATGGCGCGAGACATTTTCCCTTCTATTCTTTAAATGATAGGTCACAAATCAATCATAATTAGCCCAACCCTCCTAGTCATGAGTATATGTAGAGGAAGAATCTTCTAGGTGTTGAGAGACTTGAGGCTACTTGTAGAAAACATGTACAAGAACAAGTAGCATCCTTGTATTCATTCGTTAAGGAAGAAGCAACAAATAACAACTAATGTTCAAAGAGTCTAAGCACCATTAAGTGATTGGGCATACCCATCATGCAAGTAAAACAAATGATCTTGTTTATGTGGTTTTAATATCTTTGATTTTTCCATATAAGGGTAAATGGTTGATTTACCTTTTTCTCTATTTTTTCTTTTCTTTTTCAAAGACATGATAGGATACATGAAATATTTCTATCTCCTCCTCTTATTCTCTACATCTTCCTCAGCTTAGTTTGTCTACAATTAAAACTTTGCCTCATTGAGACACCGCTATATTCCTCCTACTTTTACCACTCTTCCTTTGTAAATCATCTATGTTTATTGATAGTTTTCATGATCGATTGTCCAACCTTAATTTATCCCTAGTTTATATAACTGATCTTTTAGTATATCAGTGTTACTGAAGCAATACACACTTTGCTCTCTAATAGAGAGAAGAAAAATTATATAACAATAATGGATTTTTTTCTTGTATTTTCTACTAATGTTTTCTCATCGAGTGAATCTCCAAGCCTAGTCATATTGATGTCCAAAATCCAATGCAACAAAAAGTCTGTAATGATACATAACTAAGATAGAGATGAAACAATTATCGTGCCAACTAAAACTTGAACAGAGAGTGAAAATTAAGAGTTTAACACCTTGTCAATCAATAGATAAATTAACGACATCAAAATACAAACCACAAGTTTATTTTTTTAGTATGTATTAATTATAATCCTTCAAAGAAAGAACCAAAATTGCATCAATATACCATACTTGCAATATGCAAAACACCAAATATCCATTACTCTAATGAGCTACTCACCAGAAAAGAATATGCACCTCAACCCACTTTATTATTGCTTGATCTATAGTTTGTTTAAGATCAAGTCTCTTTGACAGTCCAACATATGATTCCAAAGAAGACAATTATTTGAAAACTCAAGCTACATGATGATATCCTTTGTTTTGTCACATTTAATTGCCCCGCGCTTGACCTCGATATGGGCATCCATAAGTTTTCAGATAAAAATTTTGGGATTTTCATCTCAAAAGCCAATGTGAAATGTGCTCCATCAAATGAGATCATGCTACATTCAAATATCAAAATAACATCTTGGATGGGAAAGTTTCATTAGTTAAAAATGTATAAGATCATCATACGCAAGGGACATGAAATTGCTCATCTATGAATAGTTGTAATTTCAAATCTTACAAGAGCACTATTTCTACAAAGCTACAATCAACTTTCTATGTTCAGAAGAATGCATTATCAATATACTTCAATTTCTTTGAAACAGGTCACCACGTTTTAAGAAGATCCCCAGTGTTCCATTTCATCATAACATAGATTCATGGGATTGATATGTAGTAATCCTTTAGATAGGTTTTATGTTCCAATGTTAATATTGAATCCTTCTAAGAAATTAGGAATTGTTGTATATAAGTTTTTTTACCATTGGAGGTATGTGTCATCACTGTGCTTGATGATAGTTGTTGACAAAACTACTAAGTCATAGCCAACAATGTCGACATAGAGAAGATGGTGAAGATCTTGAAGAGGACGCATCTACTTTCTTTTTGCAACATATCCACCTCGTATTTTCTTCAAGCTTGGTGCAAGTCAATGCTTCCCTCTAATTTGTAATAGAAATCTAGAAATGCAATAATCTATTTACAAGGAGAAATATTCAAGATACATTCACAACTAATTATGTTGTGGTGTAAAAAAATAGAACATAAAAAATCAAATCAGTTTCTACAATATATATCTTTTATTTGTAAAAACTGGTATAAATCATAATAATTCATGTTCTTCTAACAATTGAATGTTATTTTTCCTCTAAAATATAATGCATATGCCTGCATTAAAATGGTATTTTAGTATCTAAATGATGGAATTTCTTTAAAAAAATTGCATTGTTGTAAATAACAGTTGATTCTTGTGTGCCATTATTTTTGCATAATTTTTAATGTTAATTTATATTTTTTAAATTAATAAAGTCAGTGAATCCTTGAAATTATGAGATCATGTCTTAAAATTTGAAGGTCTTAACATAATCAATTAGTTTTTTTTGTGTTAATATTGGTATATACTTTTGCACCATATAATTTGTTTTCCATGTGTATGGCAATAAAAAATTATGCCAAAAATAAAACACCTATGTAATTTAAAAATATAAAAATAAATAAGAAATAAAACACCTATAAAAATAAATAAGAAATAAAAGACAACATTTTATTTAAAAATATATGTATTTGGAATCTCTATATATAAATCTATAAGTGTGTGCACTTTCATCAACGATGAGTATGTGGAACATATTTTAAAACCTAGTTGAAAATGGAGATAACTAGAATAGGGAGCTGGAAAAATAAGTGTGATTTTGTTTATGTTGTGAATGTTTGAGAAAAATCAGAGATGCTTGAACTTTAAAACTTTTTTTCAATCAATTTCAGCACATATGAATCTCATAAATAAATCAGCCACTTATGAATCTCATAAATAAGCCACATAAATCAATCAACCATAAGAGACAAGATATACCCTAGGAAAACCCTCTGAACATGGAGGATGAAAAACCCAACAATTCTTTGAGTATGATAGATAGGTTTGCATAGAATGGTTTGCAACACATAAGCATATTGCTCGATAAGAGATGTCACCTCAATAGTAGAGAAGAGAGTTCCAATACAACAATGTAATCATCTGTAATGATCTTGCCAAGTGCCAAACACTTTAATAACAATCCAAAACACCTAACATGCAGAAGGCATCGAATGGGAGGACCTAGTAAACTATTGGGAGTATTACATAGCGCATACACAAGGAGGAGAGTAACTATAACTCCCTCCATGCAAACATTAGCGCCCTCCTTAGCACTAGTGCAAGGTTGTCACTCAGGATTCTTAACCATGCACAAGACATGCACCCTCCTTCCATAATTAGTTTTTAAGTGGATGTTCACTGACTTAAATTGAATGTGAACTAACTGAACTGAATGTGAACTGACTGAACTGAATTCAATCATTAACCGATTGCATGACCACCAAGTTAGGAGGCTAACATATTGTATTTAGTGCTTCACACTTAGTGACATACATGCAAAAACACTTTGCATGAATCGAGGAGAGGTTCCTTTAGTTAACTAAAAACTTTTTTTATTACAACTAATCCATTTATAATTCGATTTCACTTAGATGCATGCACATGCAATTCGAATACTTTATCTTTCTCTATGCTTATCTCATTAACAATAATTAATTACTTCATGGTCCATATGTGTATTAATTACTTTTCCATTTTATCATATCATAATCAAAAGAATTATTCCATACCGATGATCATATATATATTATCCCAGGTCATATAGTCATATGCTAAATTAATTCACTCTAGGGGTAGATAATCTCTAAAGGATATTTATAGCACTAAGTGACCATGAATAGTAATACATCACATAGTATAACCACCTCAACAAATGGAGGTCCACCTAAATGAAAAAATCCATTACGGTCATGACTCTATATAGCAAAAGTCTACAATCTTGATACAACACAAGACTTCAATATTGATAGAACACAAGATTCCAATCTTGATACAACACAAGATCAAAATACATGCATCCCAACTCAACACATGAGGACATATATAGGACTTGATACAACACAAGTCTCTAACTTGATACAACACAAGTTCTATAACTTGATACAACACAAGTTCCTGACTTGATACAACAGGTCCCTAACTTGATACAACTGAATTCTCGGAGAATGACTCCTGATGTTGGACATTTAACACTCCCTCTCAATGAGGGAGACATTCTCTACCACACCAAGCTTATCTTAGAAGTATCTGAACTTCATCACAGACATAGGCTTTGTCAACACATATGCAATCTGCTCATCAATAGCTATGTACTTAAGTTTCATAAATATACCTTTCTGGACCATGTCGCGAATGAAGTGATACTCCATTTCTATGTTTTTTGACTTGTCATGAAACACTGGATTTTCATAAAGCTTCAAACAACTCTGGTTGTCACACCTAATCACTATATGCCCAAGCTTCTCACCGAACAATCCTACCAACAGCTTTCTCAACCACACTAATTCTTCGCAAGCAATACTAGTAGCAATGTACTCATCCTCTGTGGTACTTTAGGTAATTAATCCCTACTTTCTTCTATACCAAGAAATCATAGCAGAAACCAAGATAAAATAGTAACCTGAAGTGTTCTTTCGGTCCACAATGCTACCACCCCAATCCGAGTCAGAATATCCAAGTAGTAACACTCCTCCATTGGAGGAATACCTGAATCCATAAGAAATAGTACCATGGAGGTACCTCAAAACATGCTTTACTGCAACCCAGAGTCTATGTCTAAGATCTACCATGAACTGACTCAAAATGCTAACTACATAGCAAATATATGGCCTCGAGTGTATTAGGTACATCAATGAGCCAATCAATTGTCTGTATAGAGTACATTCCACTGGATTTGATCCAGTCTCAATCTCATAAAGTTTCCTCAAATTGGAAACCATTGGAGTACTCATGGATTTACAATCCACCATGCCAAATCTACACAACATGTCCATAGTGTACTTCCCTTGAGATAGAAATATCTCATCATTTCTCTACCATATCTCAAGGCCTAGAAAATAGTGCATCATACCTAAGTATTTCATCTCAAATTCTGAGGTAAGCTCCCTCTTACACTAAACAGTCAATCTTTCATCTCTAGTGAGGAATAGATCATCAACACACAGAACCAGTATCAAGGGTTGGTTCTCCACTACTTTGAAGTACAAATTTGGATCTGCTTCACCTTTCGAGAAACCCAGTTTCTGAAGGTTGTGATTTATTATGGCATACCATGCTTGGGAAGCTTGCTTTAACCCACATGAGTATTTACACATGGGACTCCTTCCCATGAATCACAAATCCATCAAGTTTCTCAATATAATCCTCTTCAACAACCTCACCATTAAGGAAGGCAGTCTTTGCATCCATCTGGTGAAGCTTCCATCCTAATACTGATGCAAGTGAAATCACGGATTTGATTGTGGTATATCTGGCCATAGGAGCAAATGTATTATCATAATCAATGCCCTCTTTTTGAGAGAAATCTCAGGAAGAAAATTTGTCTTTGTATTTATCCACATTGCCATCTGTAGCATGCTTTATCTTGTAAATCCATATGGAAGTAACAATTTCCTTCCTCTCAGGTTAGGGAAAAACTTCCAAACATCATTCTTCAATATCGACTAATATTATTCTGTCATAGCACCTTTACATACTTGTTTCTCTATAGCTTCTTCATATGATGAAGGCTCTGAATCACTTATGTAACTCATCAATACGTATTAGGTTGCATTCTCTCTCTGGAATAAATTGTTGGTTCTCCATGCTTCTCAACATCTCTTAGTATATCTCGACACCATGTTTCCCTCCTTTTTGCAGGAGGTTTATCAACCAGCTCAACTAGTTCATCAATGACAGGTAACTTTGAATGTTATGCTGAATTATCCCTCTAAACATCATAAGGGGAAGACTCATCATCAGGGTCCTTTGATATAGGATTATCATGCTCCTCAGTCTCTGTATCACATTCAAGCTCTTTCGATCTTTTGAAAGCAACTTCCTCATGGAAAGTCACATCCTGACTAACCTCAATATGTATCTCACCAGGTACATATATTTTTAAATTATTTGGAGGTCTCACTATATCCCACAAAAGTTCCCTTCTTTCCCGAAGGTTACATCTTGGTTTACTTTTCTTTTGGTATGTGAATATATACTGGACACCCAAAAAAAACCAGGTGTGATATGTCTGGCTTCTCACTAGTCAACACCTCTTCATGTGTTTTCTCTTCTAAGATGGCATGCGAACTTTTGTTCTGAGTAAACATTGTTGTACTGGTAGCTTCTTCCCATCAAGAAGCAGAAATATCTTGATCATGTAGCATGGATTTTGCAGCCTCAAAAGCATTTCTATTATTTCTCTTTGCAACCCCATTATGTTGGGGGTTGTAAGGAATTGTTAATTGTCTACAAATCCCTGCATCATTACAAAAATCATTAAAATCATTTGAATCAAAATATCCTCCATTATCATACTTTAAATCATGGATGTGCCTACTTATATGAATTTCTACTAAGGATTTATACTCTAGAAACTTACTAAAAGTTTCACTCTTATATTTTATAAAATAAATCTAGGCCTTACTTGAGAAATCATCGATGAACAATACATAGTAGAGATATCCACTTAGGGAAGGGGGTGACACAAGACCACATACATCATAGTCCACTAAATATAAGATCCCTTTATGTCTTGTATGGATGATATACAACTTCTTTTTAACATTCTTTCCAAGTGCACACCCCCGACATACACTATCATGCACAAAATCAAAACTAGGAATACCTTTCACCATTCGTTGTAAACTAGGAAGTGCTCTAAAATGGAGGTTACCAATCCTCCTATGCCAAAAATCACATGGGATTATAGTATGATGTACCATGGGTGAAATATAACTTATTAGGACCTTGTAGAGTCCCCCTTCTCGAACTCCAATAACAATGACAATATCAATGCTTTGATTTTTCGACCATAAGTATGTTTGAGTCTGCATGACTATGACTGAGAAGCCCTTATATTCATTAACCTAAACTGAAGGTAGGTTCCACTTCAATACTAGGACATAAATAATGTCCTCCACATGTATCGTATCTCTTGAAGTTAGCTGGAAGGATGCGGATCCAACGACTTGGATCAAATATGTAGAGTTGTCCCCCAATTCTACCATGCATGAAAACTTCTTCTCCTTTAGGTTGGAGATTGTGCTTGGATGCACCACTGCCAATCAACCATGTATCCTCACTTCTGATGAGGCATCCATACAGTGTAGAGACAAGATAATTCTCCCTTCTTATCTCTTTCTCCTCGAGTGCATCTTTCTTTGAAGTTTCTTCTATGGCGATAGAAGCATGAACCCTCCCTTCTCTTATTTTCCTTGCATGGAAATATCATGCAAAATGTCCTGAATTTTTTCAATGGAAGCATAGAAGCTTTTATTTGTCATGACTTTTATTGAAATATTTCTTTTTTGCACAAAATAACTTCTTCTTGGGAAAGAGTGGCTTCCTCCCTTTCTTCATTATTTTGGTGTGGGAAATATTCTCCTCTTTAGTGCTTCTTATTTTTCTTTGGATGCACCCTCCTCTCTAATGCAATAATGCCATAATATTTCGAATTTGGGCTTCTCTTATCAGCCATTTACTGCAACCAAGAAATTATCCCATGAGGAATGAATACCATCAATGGCGGTCTAAATAAGGTCCTCTTCATCCGTCTCTACACCGATGCTAGCAAGTTGATATTTCACTTGTTAAATATTTGTGAAGAATGATGCTACGGTCTCATCTCTTTCCATATTTAGGTTGTGTAACTTGTTCTTCAAATCCCTCTTTTGAGTAGGGGCCTTCTAATCATAAAGTTTTTTTATTGTTTCAAAACACTCCTTTGTGGTCTTCAATGGAGTGATCACGGACATGACATTGTCCTTCACCAAGTCATATATGATCCTCTTTTCTTTTGCTTGATTCTTCTTGTATTTGACTATTCCTGCATTAGTGGTAGGCTCCTCCACTATAGTGGTCATGAATGAATCAAGATCATTCTCCTCAAGCATGTTCAACACTCTTTCCTTCCATGTGTTGAATTTGGAAGTACCTTCAAGGTGGTCCTCCCGTCGAATGGAGATCGGTTTCATGGCTGCAATAATTTTCTCAACTCTTCAATACCTACGTAGGATTAGCTTGCCGCACAAAACTAAGCACCTTCACTCCCTATTCTCTAATACCATGTGAATGTTTGAGAAAAATTGGAGATGCTTGAACTTTAAAAATTTTTGTCAAACAATTTCAGCACATATGAATCTAGTAAATACATTAGTCACATATGAATCTCATAAATAAATGAGCCACATAAGAATCTCATAAATCATCCACATAAAGCAATCAACCATAAGAGATAAGATATACCAAAAACCCTCCAAACAAGAAGGATGAAAAACACAAAAATTATTTGAGTATGATAGATATATTTGCAAAGAATGGTTTACACCATGTAAGTAGATTTATCGATAAGATATGTTACCTCAACAGTAGAGAAAAGAGTTCCAATACACCATTGTAATCAACTGTAATGATCTTTCCAAGATCCCAACACTTTAATAACAATCTGAAACACCTAGCATGCATAAGGTAGAAAATGGGAGGCTCTAGTAAACTATTGGGAGTATTACATAGAACATACACAAGGAGGATATTAACTAGAACTCCCTCCGTGCAAACATTAGTTCCCTCCCTAGCACTAGTGCCAAGCTGGAACTTAGGATTCTTCATCATGCACAAGATATGTGCTTTCATTCCATAATTAGATTTTAACAGGATGTTAACTGACTTGAAATGAATGTGAACTAAATGAACTAAATGTGAACTCACTGAACTGAATTCAATCATTAACTAACTACATGACCACCAAGTTAGGACAGATTTCCTTTAGTGCTTCACACTTACTGCCATCCATGCATAAACACTTTGCATGAATCAAGGAGAGGTTCCTTTAGTTAACCAAAAACTTGATTTATTATAACTGGGGATTAACTGAGGCCTTTACAATTTGAGTTCACTTAGATGCATGCACACACAATTCAAATCCTTTCTCTTTCTCTACTCTTATCTCATTATCATTAATTAATTACTTCATGTTTCACATAGTCATATAGTCATATGCTAAAGTAATTCACTCTAGGGGTAGCTAATCCATAAAGGATACTTATAGCACTCAGTGACCATGACTAGTAATACATTACATAGTATAACCACCTCAACAAATGGAGGTCCACCTAAATGAAAAACTTCATTAGGATCATGAGTTGATACAACACAAGTCTATACTTTGATACAACACAAGTCTACAGTCTCGATACAACACAAGACTTAAATCTTGATACAACACAAGATTCCAATCTTGATACAACACAAGATCACAGTACAAGCATCCCACCTCAACACATGAGGACATAGATAGGACTTGACACAAAACAAGTATCTAACTTTATACAAGACAAGTTCCTTAACTTGATACAACACAATTCCTTGACTTGATACAACACAAGTCTTGGAGAATGACTCCCGATGTTGTACAATTAACATATGAATCCCATACCTTTAGGTTTTCCAATCCAATGCTAAAACCAAAGCAATCAACTCATCCACCATGTAGAGTAAAATGGACAATCGTACCAATTTTTTTTAATTTACAAGAATGTACATGCATTAATAATGTGGATGAGTTAATAATGCACATGCATTTTTTTACATAAAATTAAAACTATGCAAAACTCCCTCACCTTGGCATGTTTCAAAATGAAAAGTTTAGCACTAAAACCTTATTTTAATGGAAAAGGACCTATTTACCTCTCTTTGACATATTCAATGCCCCTAGACGCACCCCCTTTTCATAAAAATTCCTAATGAAACCTAGAATACCACTTGGGGTCAAAGAACCCACTGACAAGACATTTGTCATTGTTGGGATCCTTTCTAAAACTGCTTGGGACTTGGGAGGTTGTTTTCCTATGTAAGGCCCTTGTTTTCATTTTTTACCATGTTCTAATCCCCAAGACTCGACACTATTGCTAAAACAACAATTAATGGCAACCATATCCCACTTAGAGGCCAGAAATCCCATAGAAAGGTCCTATATGTTGTTTCAATGCATCTTCCATCGTGCTTGATCCCAAGAATCTTTATCAAAATCCCAAGTCCCTTTTTATACTTCACTAACCATTTTCAATATGCAAAGACCCACTAGTTTTACTAAAAACGTCATAATGTAACCTAGTAAAGCACCCATAGATGAAAGATTCCCAAGAGAGGAAATGCTTTGTGGATTGTAGTTATTTATTATGGTGATTGAGAACAAGAATCATCATTTATGGAGCAAGGCATGTGTTTCCCTCTCATGACATTGATTATACCTTCAGACTAGTTCATGTTGCACAACTAACCAAGTCTTGATGCCAAGAGTACCCTTAGGGGAAATTGATAACCAACAAAGGTCAAATGTGGTGGTTCAAGGAATCATCTATTATGCTTGATATTGAAAAGAAATTTTTAGGGACACATGCTCTTATTTCCCTCCATCAAATATGGTCACAAACCCAAGATCCATCTATGATACCCAAAACCTCATAATGGCACCCATATTCAACTTAGATGCCAAAGAATCCCTAGAAAGGGATTGTGTCATGGTTTATAGGTGTTGTTTATGGTGCTTGTGATATGGATTATTTAGAGACTGAAATGAAGGTATTGGTATAAAAATGGAAACACACACAAATATTTTGCAGAGCGCACAATAATACAGTAAAACCCAAATTATATTCATGAATGGAATAGAAAAACAGTGTAAATTGCAAGCAATACAAACTAGCTCGGATGGTGGTAGCTTATATCTAAAGAGATATGTGTACTCAACTATGCTCATTCATAAGAGATTTTTAAAAATAGACAAAAAAACATTTTTATCATAAGCATATAGGAAAAAACCCTAAACATCTAAAATACTAACCCTAGGAGATGAAGCACCAAAAGGATTTGTGGGCCCAAAGTGGCTACCTAAGTTCGCGAGGGAACACATTTTGCATACAATCTATGTTTGAGGCAAACACTGCCTAGTTGGAGATAACTAACTGAGAAGTACATGTTTTGGATAGGGCTAAGGCATGGAAACACCTGTCCCCTCGAACGGAAAAAAAATGTTGTTTAGGACCTCAAAATGACCTCGAAAGTTTGGGACCTGAAAAATCATAGAAAATTTCCAAGAAGATGGAGAATCATCATAACTCAAAAAAAATGTGGGTGGCCCATAGTATCCACCTGGATGAATCCTCCCTCTTGTTATCACTCTGTAATTTTCCTATGGTTGTGGTAGGAGGTCACAAGGGTAACCATTTCAAACCAATATTTAGACTGTATTCTAGGCTATACAATTAGAGAGGCCTCTCTCTTTGTCACCGAACCATCTACATATACATATGGATTTAAGCAAGCATTTAGAAGCATAGATTTTTGAGGAGAAGAGCATATTTGCATATTTAAAAATGGTAAAACAAACAAACAAGAAGTACCATTGGGAAATGGAGTTACATCCTGAATCATCAAGGGTATTACAATAAAAATGAGTGGAGATTTTCCTTTGTAATCTGAGGCAAAGTAAGTGTCACATTTAGTCAAATATCTTTAAGTGGTGGTAGGAGAGAGGGGGGAAATCCCAGTGAAGCAAGAGGCACCTATCTTTGGATGAATCTCTTGCACCACCTTTAGCAGCAACAACAATAAGGGAAATAACTGATACAGAGCACCTAACATAGGGTGAATTCTATAGCAGTCATCATAAACAAATCACAAACCCAATATCTGAAACAAGGAGTGCTTAATGAAGTGAATTCCTCACATACAACTAGAGAGCATTAGCAGACAAATTATAGAAATGAACATGATGCAAACATGAAACATGAACTGAATGTAGAGCACTGTGATGAATCTAAGTAACGCAGAAGAATACTTCTCATTAACACTTCTAAGAAAGATTACAGAGATATAAAAACCAAGAGCAGGAGGATTCTAAATGAAAGTTCCAAACCTTTCTACCTCTATTAAGGTTTCATTTATAGTGTTATGGGCTCCCAAGACCAACCTCAAAACAGAGTCGAATTCAGTTACAAAATTGGGAATCAATCCCGAATCATCATTTGGAAATCCTAAAAAACTCATGAGTTGGAAAATTCGCAATGATTCATACATAAAACAGGAAATATGGGGTAACAGACATGCTGGATAAAAAATGGAAATGCGACGTATGGGATCCAGGCTCGCTTGATTGAAAATGATGTTTCAGAACATCTATAACGGTTTTATTCTTCCAGAAAAAATATGCACCATTGAATTTATGAATGCTTCATCTCCATTTCACACATACACTGATCTTCTTCCTCCTCAGACCTTTGGCTTGAGAAATAAACCACAGTCGTAGATCTTATCTATGAGAAATCTCAGTTGTCCTACAATGCGGCCCCTACCCAATTTCACAATACCTCATCCTGTTAACTTTTGCACATGTTTCCATCGTGAAATTAACCTGGACCATATATCATCTCTCCGCCAGATCTCCGTCGTTCAAAAGCCCAGGGTCTACCAAAATTTCGCAATGCCTCATCCTGCTAAACTTCATGCACATTCTCATCTCAAAATCAACCAGGACCATTGATCCTTTCTTTGTTAGATCTCCATCGTTCAAACATGCGGGATCTATCAAAATTTCACAGTGCCTCTTTGTTTTATCTTTTATGCATGTTTGGGATGCGAACTACATCTCATCCGTAGATATTCTTCATTTAAAATCCCAACCGTTCAACTGTGCGGGTCCTACGAGATTTCACGGCTCCGACATGTTTTATCCTATGTGCATGTTGCCACTGTGAAATCTATTTAAACCGTAGATCTTCAACATCCTTAGATCCCAGCCATTGAAACTCGAAGGATGTAACAAAATTCACAATCCTCCACAACTTATTTCTCTGCACATATTTGCACAACAAAATATTCCTCATACGTCGATCTACCTTACCTGTTCATCTGACGATTGATCATGCACACCATTTAACCTTGTTCCGCCAATGTCAAGCTTCCTTTTATACTGTGCATATGTCCTTGCAAAATTATTTAGCGACTGTTGATTTTCTTTACCATGTATCTACACCATTCATTTTCACCACCACGTAACCTGTAGAACCTCATTTACGTTATTCAATGTCCTATGATAAGGAATTTTCAAACCTTGTTCCTCCTTTCATTGGCATTCTCCCCTGCCAACTGTTTAGCCCAAAATAGTTCTACCATATCTGCAAAATATCTTCAAATTTTAGCATTGGTGCTAACCAGGTGCTAAGAGTGGCTTCAACTCGGGGATGCTATCCTCCCTGTGAGGTAGCAAAGAACTCCGTAGACCAAGTACCTTATATGTTGGGCCAGTCCCAAGCTTTCTTGAAACCTTCAATATTTTTCCTGGTGCCTGTAACTCCAAATCTATATAGAAAGAAAGAACCAAATGACATTCTCGTGGTGACTTTGCAGCCTTCACCTTGGGATTTAAGTCCATCAGATATTTTTCCACACCTGGAATATTAAATAGAAATGGTAGGTACACTAACAATGGAGCTGAACTTACTTTACAGAAAATAATGTTTGAGGATTCTCCCATTTACAGGAGCAACAGATACTAGACCGCCCTCCATCTCATCCAATAGGTAGGAATTCTTCCCTCTGAAAGCTGAAATCTTATAAGGGCCCTTCCATAGGTGATCGATTTTTCCATGCTTCCCCTTCTCCTCATGAGGTGCATCCCATTGCAATACTGCATCTACCAGCTGGAAATCATCATGTTTTTTCCTTCTGTCGAAAATCTCTTTCATCTTGTCCTGAAATTTCTGAGTCCTATGAAAGAGTTTCTCCCTTTGTTGTTGTAGCTCAACCAACTGATTCATCCTTCTCTGGGTGGGGTGGGTTTCAAAATCTTCTTCTTGTAACAATCTAATCATTGGAAAGCTCCAGGAACTAGGAAAGATTACATCAAATCCATAGACCAACTAAAATGTTGTGGTGCCAATAGACTTCTTCACACTAATTCTGTCAACCCACAAAGCATGGATTAGCTTTGTGTGCCAAGCTTTCTTATTATCCTGCAACACCTTTTTTATGATCCTCGTAAGACTTTTGTTCAAATATTCTTCCAACCCATTTCCCTGTGGGTAATAGGCTATGGAGTTCCCTAGCTATATTTTTTATTTGAAACAAAAGGCCACCATCTTCTTTGACTTAAAAGCTGTATCATTATCAATGATTATATTCTTGGGAACCCCGAACCTTGACAAGATATGCTCTTCCATAAATTGCATGATCATTATCTCGGTGGCTTGTCACGTGGGGATGGCTTCGATCCATCTAGTGAAATAGTTGGTGGCAGTGAGGATCCACTTGTGCTGCCCTGAGGAGGATGGGTATATTTTTTCAATAAAATATATCCCCCATTGCTAGAAAGGGGCTTCAATTTGTATAGGTTTAAAATACAATGGTGACAAATTCCTTCTTACTTTGAAAATTTGACATTTATGATAGGCAGCAACCTTCTTATGAGTATCCGAGAAGACAGTGGGCCAATAAAATCCTGGCCTCATGATCATGTTTACCATTGTCTTCCAGTAGTAATGCCCACCACATTCCCCTGCATGAAAATATTCGATGAGCTTCTTAGCCTCTTATTCATCCAAGTAGTTTAGTAGGACTCCACCTGGATCTTTCCAATACAACTTCTCATTAAAGATACACAAATCCATTTCCTTCTGCTTGAGTAATCTAGCCCTTTTTTTGTCCATACTCAGTGGGTCCTGTAGATGTTGTAACATGAAGATGATGTCAGAGTACCATGGGGATGATAGGAAACGCTCAGCCAGTGGGGGTTCCAAGTGTTCTTTGGGGTTTTGTTCCTCTGTGGACAACTCAGGAATCATGTGCAGGCTAATAGCATCACAATTGGATTGCGCCATGAGCTTGGCTAGTCCCTGGCCTTTGATCAGCTTTATGGGCTTAATTTCTGGGTCATATTCAAGTAGGACTGAAATCAATTTTCCCCTTCTTCCCTCGGGTCTGGTTAGGTTAGGATATCCTTCACAACACTAGAGGGGACATGGGGAATGATGTGAGAATGCGGGATGTATACTTGGAACTCCTTTGGTGCCTACACCAGGGAATAAGCCTGCTTGTCCAGGATGTTATACTTCAGGGGAGCATCTCTTAGGGTCTTGTTGTAAAAAGAAATGGGTTTCTCGTGTCCCTCATGATTCTTCTACAACAATACCCTTGCCACTATGTGTTCTGAGGAAAATGAAAATATGAGGAACTCTTTAGAAAAATCAAGGCTTGCAAGTACACGTGCTTTAGAGATATCCTTAAAGGATTCGTTTTGTTTCAGGTGTCCATTTGATTTCTTTTTCCTTTCCCAGCATGTTCGTTATATATTTCACTATTTCAACAAGAGCAACAATAAATCTCCTCATAAAATTCACCTTCCCTAGAAAATATTGAACTTCAACTTTATTTTGAGGGAGCTCTATTTTGTTGATCTACTCAATCATATTTGGATATATCCTGATGCCTTTTTGTGAAATTATATGCAACGGCATCTTCCCTTCTTTCATAGCAAAAAATGACTTTTCCGAATTCAAGGAGATGCCGAACTTTCTGCATTTTCTTAACATCCCCAACAGGTGTGCGACATTTTCTTCATCATATTTTGAAAAAATAGTGATGTCGTCTAGATATATGACCAGAAATTTTTCCTTTTCATCAGTGTTCATGAGCCCAAATGGCATTTTAGCATACATAAAAGTGCCCCAAGGTGTGGTGAAAGTTGTATTCTCTTGATCCTTCGGGTGTGTTATGTCAGGAATATGTTTCTGACCTTTTCATCTTCGATTACCTTTTTGATCAAGTTTTCTTATTTCTTTGACTTTATCTTTTCGATTACTATAGGAGCTTTTGGGTATTTACTTTAATTTTTAAGTTTTTTTCCTTTAGAGTTATTTTGCTTTTTCCTCCCTTAGGTCTTAAAGGGTTTTAAAAGGTCATATTATTGAATGATGTGGTCACAAATAGCATCTTGAGTATATCTCATAGTTCAAACAGCTTTTAAACTGCATTCAAAATGACAAAAAGCTAAAAAACAGCGAGAAAATAGCACTAAAATTATTCTTGTAGCGCTAGAGCCAAAAAATAATGAAGGCACGCTACAAGAATATCGCGGCCTTCATTTCTTCCGATTTTCTAGCAAAAATTTGGCATTTTCTTGAATGATGAGTGACTAATCACGTAGTGGGAAGTGTTTACTACATGTTGATTCAGGAATTATCATAAAAACAGGTGGTTCTACGTAGTGAGGGAATCGTGGTCATCGTGAGCCCAAAGGCAATTGATTTTGATAGGTAGCAGCGTGGTTTGATGTTTAATGTGAGATGAGTTGTCATTTTCATGCACATTCAAAGACGATGGACTTAGTGGAGCAACCATAATCACTACAAAACTGGATATGCCCGCTGGGAAACAGAGTGAGGTTTTATGGAGCCACGGGAAATTAGGGCTTTATGATTGTGCTGTCTGCAGTCAAATTGCATCCTGAAGGACACCTGTACATTCAAGCTGAACAACTTAACCACTCAGGTCATGATTTTAAACCATTGCAGTCGATTAAGTTAAAGGTATTTCACGATGAGCCACTATAACTGATAATTTAGGGCTTTTTCGTTGGGAACTATTCAATCAAAATTGATTAAGGGGAATGATAAATTATGCACTCAAATGATATTTCAACCAGAAAAATAACTGCCTGAGCCATTCTGAGATGTTCTGTTGAGTGGAGTACTGAAAAATAGCTTAATGTTGGAATTGTTCATTTCTTGAAGTTCGAAAGAGGCTGGGTTGAAATACAATGTATATTATGATGGTTCAAATTTAATACTGCTGCTGGTACAACATGATATGAAGGAAATGTACATTTGACACAGTTTAAAAACCTAGATAGCCTAAAGACCTAATTTTTCTAGGTTTTAAAGCTTATTGTTTTTGAAAGCCAAAAGAAGCAGCGAAGAGCTAAAGGCTTGAGACCAGAGGAAGATCTACTGTGAATTTGATACCTGAGATTACTGAGCTGAGATGGACTAAGTTTAAGATTGTTCTACTCAATATACCTTCTCATCTAACCTATAAACAAGCTGCGTTTAGTCTAAAGGTTGACAGTTGTGATTCTTCATGTAATACTCTTTTGGTGCAGAGATGGTTTATACATGATTCTGGCAGGTTATGGGCACTAATACACAGGTTTATTCTATATGTTGGAGATGGACAACCAATAGAACAATTAAAATTGCATGACAGTCACCATTTGCAGTGAAGAGTTTGGAAGATTTCAAAATGACCTAAGTCTCTTATGCTTATGATAAACCTATTCTTTATTAGGAAAACAAAAGCAACAGTCAAATAGGATTAAGAAAAGCTGTCAGTAAAACCTAAGAAGATTTGCATAAAAAAGGGCAGCTACGCAGTCACCTGACTGGTCATTAATTGAATCCTAAAACTTATACAGTTTCATCCTCTGAAGGAAAATGGGCAAGAGTGGTAAATTTAACAGAGTTGAACCTACTGATGTAGGTTGGATCGACAAATTTCTTGGATGTGTTGAATTATTCCAACAGGCTGGTTGGCTTGAATTCTTCAAAAGAATAAATGGGTATAATGCTAAAGTTTCTTGTAAGTTTGCACAGTGTTTAAAAGATGACATGGTGACCTTTGATACTCTAAAGTTCAGGCTGACAGTAGAACTGATTGCAGAAGCCATAGGGGTTAGCAATGAAGATGAATTATGGTTTAAGAAATTGCCTTTTACCTTTGATCCTCAGAGATACCTATTACCAAATGTCACTCATGACTGGAATAAAGGCATTCTTATTCAAAATTTCAGAAAGGAATGGGTTGAACCAATCAGAATTTTGCAGAGTTATATTACTTGCGAGGGCAGGTATGCTTATGTGTTTAAGTATCACTTCAGGTTTTTGCAACATATGGTGGGACATTCCAAGATGAACCTTCCATTTTTCTTACTCAAAATCTTGCAAAAAATGGCTAGCAGGGTAAAAGGGCATATGAACCATTCCTCTCAGTCCATCCTTCATCATGGGCTGATTAAGTTGATTATTAGCACTGTTTTGCAGCATGAAGGTAAAAGTTGGGACTTCTTTCTTTTTTGGTCAGGTTTCCATGTAAAACAAGAAGATCAGCAGCCTAAGAGGCAAGCAAATAAAGGGAAGGTAATGATGAAGAAATTAGGTCAGAAAGCTAAACTTGAAGACAAGGAGGATGTTGAAGTTGAGAAGGCAGCAGAGCATGTGGAGGTTGACAGTAAACCCAAGGTGTTTTCAGTTGGTACTGCAGGTAGATATTCACTGTTTTCAGAAAAAGAATTACAGCCTAGGCAACAGTTAAGACCAGCAGCAGTTTCCAAGGAAGCTAGAGCTGTTGTTATAGAAAAGGTTGATATGCTTGAAGATGATTTTCAAACCCAACAGAGAATTCCACTCACCATTCTCTCAGATGATGAGGGATATTTACTAGAAGAAGATCATCCCATTGATAAAGCAGAAGGCAAGCACGAAACCTGTGGAGAATTCTTCATTTCAGAGATCAAAGCAGCTAAACCTTATAAGAAGAAAAGGACTGTAACCCCATATTGGAGGCCTAAAACCAGGCCAACAAATAAACTAAAATGGAATATGAAGATGTTACTTAATCCAAAATTGAATTCCAAACAAGAGACTGTCTTGATTGATAATTCCTCAAATGAAGAGACATAAATTGGTAAAATGGACAGTAAAAGCAAAGGAAAATCAGCTGCTAAACCTTCCTCTTCTCAGCCTGCAAAGGTGAAAGGATTATCACAGTCTATAAAAGAGCTAAGGCAGCCCAAGTCTGAATTGTCTGCAATAATTCTTGAAATAAAAAATAAACTTTTAAAGCAGCAGCAGGAAGAGAAAGCTAAAGTATCTCCTGTTGAAAATCAAGAATGGGAAAAAGAAGATGAGCTTATACTTAGAGAAGCAGGTATACTGAAAGACCCTAGTATTCCTGCTGATTTCATAGACTTGTTAATAAAAGATGCAAATATACCTGAGATCCCTAGTTTTGAACAAGAGAGCATGACAGGAAGGTCAGTTGACATAGATAAAGAAAGCTTACAGGAAAGTATTTAGTAGTATAAGCAATAGATGAAATACTTGCAGGATGTTAATGATGGGTTGATGAAGGTTAACAGAGGGCTTATAGAAGAACTACAGGATGTCCATAATCATTTCCAGGAGCTAACAGAAGTATCCAAAGATGTTCTCAAGAGAAAAAGAACTACTGATATGCACTGTACAGAGTTGGAAAACACAGTAAAGAACTTGCAGCAGGAAAACAAGAAGCTCACCAAAAGGATAACTAACCTGGAGCAAGAGAAGAAGAAAGCTAAGAGGAAAACTCAAGCATTAGATGGCATTGCTCTGCTAGCTGAGGCAGCAAAAGAGCTATGAGTCACTTGTTCATTTCAGTTACTTGTTATATTTTTTAGAAACATATTAGTTAGGGATTACTATTTTTAGAAAAGTCATGTTTTGTAATTTTTTACTTTTTACTTTACCTCATCGAGTGGATGGAAGACAGTTAGGGTTTTTGACACCTAACTGATTTTGTAAAAAACACTATTTAGAGAGGTTAGAAATTCATTAGCAGGGTTCTGATTTTTGGGAGCTACAGGAGGTCTTCAGACTGCTTTTGTCTTCAGACTTGTTCAGGAGTTAAGTACCAAGACTCTTATATGCTTTTGATGATGAAATTATGAGATATATGACATTTTTCCCCTTCAGTTTTCTGTGTTGGCTTCATTATTGAACTTGTTTAGTTTCTTAATTGATATATTCATTACTGGTTTATGTGTATTTGCTAGTGATGCTTGTCTTTTATGAATGAACCTCAGCGTAGTGTTTCTGTTGGATCTTGTGTGATATATTATGCATATTTATCATCTTCTGTTTATGATTTAGTTATTACTTTGCTCATGAATGCATTCCCTGTCTTTCTCCAAAAGTTTACAACCACTAAAACATTGCAGAAACCCTAAACCTAATCTGTTTTATTGAATTTTATCTTGAGTGTGTGTTGGCTTGTTTCTCTGGCCTTAGAAACAATTTTTGTCACAAACTGGGTGCACCACGATCTGATTATAACCTGAGAAACCATCCAAGGTGGAGATCCTTTGGGAAACCACTACCTTTGCAAGATATGGTCCATTTTAGGAAGGGGGCAATGGTCCTTCAAAGAAACTCTATTCAAGTTCCTGAATTGGATGCATATTCTTATCTCCCCATTCTTCTTCCTCACCGAGACCATATTTTCCACCCATCGCGAGAATCTGAGGGCCACAATGATCTTGGCCTCAAATAGATTCTTGATCTCCATTTCTATTAAGGGTAGCAGTTTGGGGTTCATCCTTCGCAGGTTTTTATTGAAATGCATTTCATCCTTTTTTATTGGTATAGTATGTTGTATTATGGTTATGTCATAAGCCTTGAGATCACTGTAGCTCCAAGAAAAAACATCTGAGTATTTTGTCATCACTGAGATGTATTTTTTCTTGGCCTCTAATGAGAGGATTCTTGATATTTTGATTACCTTGGGATGGTCTTCTGCCCAATATTTACATCTTCCACATCTTCACAACTTAGGACAAGATAGGGATCCTTTGCAACATCATTAGAATCAAAAATATTTTCTAAAGGAACTAGACCTCTAGGAATAGAGTTACCTTTTAGTTGGAGTATTTCCTTGCCATAGAGATTGTTCATGTATTCATGTTGTCCATCACCCTCCTACAACTCTAAATCCCAAGCTTCCTTAGCTTTGCAGACCTCAACAGGTTCAGCAGGGACAACAATATTGACTTGCGTCATGTCTCTTGCAGTGTCGGCGTGGCTTGACAGGGATTCCTGGGAGAGAGAATTTTCATCAATGTTCAGACCATCGAATTCCTCGGTGAGAGTGAGGAAGTTCAGAATCTGTTTGTGATCTTCAAAAACTTGCCAAATCTTGACATTATCTAGGACATAGGGTCTTTTTTTAACCTCAACTTCATATTTCCCACTAGGATGCATGGGGACCTTGAAAACCGTAGAATAAGTGGCCATGGAATCAGCTATACAATTTTGGAATCTGGGGATCAGATTAAAATTTCATTCTTCAAAACACTCTATGAGGTCCTGAGCAGCATTTCTGTAACTTCTCATCCTGGGATGGTTGTCTTGATACTCACCTGTCATTTGTTTAATCACTAGCTCAGAATCCCCATGTATTAATACCCTCCTGACTTGAAAATCCTTCGGTATCTAAATGGATAACACCATAGCTTCATACTTTGCCTCGTTATTTGTACAATCAAAGGAAAGTTTGTATGAATAATTCAATTTTCTCCTTCCTGGGGGTATCACCCACACTCCATCTCCTACCCCCTCTATGCATGCTACCCCGTCAAATCTCACCTCCCACACTCCCTCCAGTTCTTCCTGAGTAGGCACAAAGGAAACATTCTGTGAACTGGAACTGTCTTCGTCGCCTTCTATGAAGAAAATAGCGGATCCCATTTTTGTGTCCAACGAATATATGGGCTGATTGTGTGTCCTCTCAGCGCTGGTCACCATGTATTCCAACTTCTTCTCTCTAAAGAGCCTCCTTTTTACCCCGAAGACATGGATAGTGGCATATGACATGTCCATTTGGAGGGCACCTTTGAGTTTAGCTGCCCAAGATATTGACAACAACATTTCGAACTTTGGAGAGATTTCGGCCACAACTACATCCATGAAAAGGGTCTTGGCAGGGATCTGGGATAAAGAGATGACCAAATCCTTGATCAATCCCAGGAACTTGACTTTGTTAGAATCGAAAGAGAAGAGATCTTTGTAGGGTCTAGTCACTTCCAATCCCAATTCATCCATGGTTCTCCTGGGCATTAGATTGTGAGAGCCTCCTGAATCAAGCATGGCATTGTGGAGGATGGTGCTAGGGATGTTCAGGCTAACATAGAAAGGGGGAACGTCTTCATCAGAAGGATCATCTACATGGGGTCCAAAAATTATGGTGGGCCTATCATCTTGAATATTCAGGGAATCTGATATGGTAGAAATTTCTGCTAGGGGTTTCAATATTGTGTCAATTTTGGGGTGATATTCAGAGTTTTTCAATAATTCAGTAAGAGGGACAAAGATCTTAATCTTGGAAATTTCAGCCTTGAGCCTGAAAGAATTTTTTCCCTGATGAACGCTTCTTGGATTATCTTCTCTTGTTTCCTGCACTTTGGGATCTGGCACATTTTTTTATCCATATTTAGGAGGCATGTCGCCTTTTGTCTTACTTGTAGAGGCCTTATTTCCTGCATCTTTATTTCTCACAGGGACATCTCTACTCCTCAAGCCAATCTGTCTCTACACATCAAGGACCGCAAGTTTATATACTCTCCTAAAGTCTTATGTCTCCTTATGGGGAACCTCTCCCCTTTCGAGGAAAGCATTTTCATGTTCTTCCTTAATAAAAAAATGTGGAGGGCGATTCGGTATCCAGTTGATGGATCTCGTCCTCATCTTGATTTTCACCATCTTGTTCCATGTAATTTTCTTGAAATGGAGGCTTAACTGGTGGATAAGGAGGGTTTGGCTGGTCTCTATTTATTTTATGGAGAATTTGTGGCCTCCTAGCATTCTGATTTCCATTTTGCTGCTCTTGATTCTCTCTAGGAGGTGGTCTGTTATCCACAGCAAGTCTCTCCATCATTGTCTCCATGGCTCTCATCATGGTATCCATTCTGGCTTCCTGTGAATTAGAGGTAGAGGGTTGTTCAATTTCTTTATCCTTTCTTCTCTCTCCTCTTTCTCCCTCACCTATTCTCCATTCCCCCTTATCCCTTTCCTTCTTTCTAGAAGCAGACGAATTCACCTCTACCTCTATGGTGTCTTTCATCATATCGTCGAAGGAGGCCGATCTTCTTTCGCTCAGCAACAGGGTCAACTCATTATCAAAAGATTTAGCATATTAGAGTTGTGCAACCAAGGGGAGGTTTGAACTGAGCAAGGATATCATTAGAGGTCTTCATAAAACTGTCATAGAAGTCTTGGATGGACTCACTCTCCTTTCTCCTCATGGAATGGTATTGGGAGAGGTTCTGCTTAGGATTTTTCTTATCTAGCCATTTATATTTGAACGAATATTCAAAGGCCTGGTAATTCAAAATGGAGTCGGCTGGGATACTTTTATACCATTTCCTTGCTTCTCCAGCCATACTTTGAGCAAATAGTCTGACCTTAACATCATCATGGTCCACTTCCTCTAGTTATATACAATCTAAGAACCATCCCAAGTGCTCCTCAACTGAATATCACCTCTCCCCACTGAATTGTTTAAGCCTTTGGGATTATCCCATAGGGAGGTCATGGAGAGCAGTAGGAGGCTGCAAAGGGGAAAAGGGGGATTAATACTGGTGTGATGGAAATTGGTAAGCTGTGAGGAACTGCAAGAATGTGGGGAGTTGTGAAACTGGAAGATGAATGATGATTCTGCTTGGAAGCAGTGGGAGACAATATGCAGCAATAGAATGTCCTAAGGCAGAGGAATTTAACAGGGATAACTCAGAGGTAAGTATGGGGCACTTTTGTTCAGACGAGGATCAAAAATTCCCACCCAGAGACTCTAAGATCACGGGTGACCAGGACGTACGAGAGAATTCAAACGAGGAGGGGTCCAAGATAAATTCAGATAGGCTGAACTCAAACTTAGTCCAGGGAAGAACTAGTTCCAATTCTTCACCACAATGATCAGATATATCATCAATTAAAACAACACCTTTAGCAGGTAAAGAGAAAGTTTTTTCTAACCTGTACAGCTTGTTGAATTTTTGAATCAGGCTCTCTGGATCGAAGATTTATTGAAATGAATGGGAAGTAGGTTTTCTCCTCGTATTAGTTCTTCTGGTCGCTAGCATTTCTAGTGGAGTCACCTTCTAAACGTTTTAGAGTGGAGTCACCATAGCATGTACAACCAATTGTATGTCTAAGACCGACTGCTCAACCAGGTCGTAGAGCTAGGACAATGTCGTTTTCCCAAGGAGATAATAGTGATTATTCCCTGGAAATGGTGCCAAGATGTTATTACCCTTTAATTTTCCTATGGTTGTGGTAGGAAGTCACAGGGGTAACCATTTCAAACCAATATTTAAACTGTTTCTAGCCTATACAGTTAGAGAGGGCTCTCCCTTTGTCACGGAAACATTCACATATACATATGGCTTTAATCAAGCATTCAGAAGGCTAGATTTCTGAGGGGAAGAGGATATTTGCAGATTTAAAGATGGTAAAACAAACAAACAAGAAGTATTGTTGGGAAATGAAGTCACGGCCTGAATCAATCAAGGGAATTACAGTGAAAATGAGTGGAGATTTTCCTTTGTAATCTGAGGCAAAGTAGGTGTCACATTCAATCAAATATCTTTAAGTGGTGGTAGGAGAGAGGGGGGAAATCCCAATGAAGAAACATGCACCTATTTGTGGATGAATCTCTTGCACCACCTTTAGCAGCAACAACAATAAGGCCAATTACTGATACAAAGCACCTAACAGAGGGTGAATTCTATAACAGTCATCATAAACACATCACAAACGCAATATCTGATACAAGGAGTGCTTAATGAAGCAAATTCTTCACATAGAACTCGAGAGAATTAGTAGAAAAATTATAGAAATGAACATGATGCAAATAGGAAACATGAACTGAATGTAGAGAACCGTGATGAATCTCAGTAATGCGGAAGAATACTTCTCATTAACACTCCCAAGAAAGCTTACAGAGATATAAAAACCAAGAGCAGGAGGCTTCTGAATGAAAGTTCCAACCATTTCTACCTCTATTGAGGTTTCATTTATAATGTTATGGGCTACCGAGACCAACCTCAAAACAGAGTCGAATTCATTTACAAAAACAAGAATCAATCCCGAATAGTCATTTGCAAATCCTAACAAACTCCTGAGGTGGCAAATTCGTCGTGATTCATACATAAAACAGGAAATATGGGGTAACAGACACGCTGGATCAAAAATGCCAATGTGACATCTAGAATGCAGGCTCGTTTGATTGAAAATGATGTTTCAGAACATCTATAACGGTTTTACTCTTCCAAACGAAATATGCACCCTTGAATTTATTTATACTTCATCTCCATTTCGCAATCTTCTGCCTCCTCGCACCTTTGGCTTGATAAAAAAACCACAGCTGTAGATATTATCTATGAGAAATCTCAGTCATCCCATGATGCATCCCCTACCCAATTTTGTGATCCCTCATCCTATTAAATTTTGCGTATGTTTCCATCGCGAAATTAACCTGGACCATAGATCAGATCTCCTTCAGATCTTCGTCGTTCAAAGGAGAAAGGTCTACCAAAATTTCGCAATGCCTCATCTTGTTAAACTTCATGCACATTCTCATCGTGAAATCAACCAGGACCATTGATCTACTCTCCGCCAGATCTCCGTCGTTCAAAGGTGCAGGGTCTACCAAATGTTTACAACACCTCTTCGTTTTATCTTTCACGCATGTTTGGGATGCGAACTATATCTCATCCGTAGATCTTCTTCATTTAAAATCTCGACCGTTCAATTGTGCGGGTCCTATGATATTTCGCAGCTCCGACATATTTTATCCTTCGTGCATGTTTCCGATGTGAAATCTATTTCAACCGTAGATATTCAACATCCTTAGATCTCAGCCATTGAAAATTGAAGGATGTAACGAATTTCACAATCCTCTTCTCTGCTCATATTTTCCCAGCGAAGTCTTCCTCATCCATCCATCTACCTTACATGTTCATCTAATGGTTGATCCTACACGCCATTTAACCTTGTTCCGCCAATGCCAAGCTTCCTTTAAGACTGTGCATATTTCCTTTGCAAAGTATTTATCAACCTTTGATTTTCTCTACCATCTATCTACTTCGTTCATTTTCACCACCGCGTAACCTGCATAACCTCATTTATGTCCTTCAAGGTCCTATGATAAGGAATTTTTAGACCTTGTTCCTCCTTTCATTTTCCTTCTCCCCTTCCAACTGTTTAGCCCAAAATAGTGCTACCATATCTACAGAATATCTTCAAAATTTAGCACTGGTGCTAACACCTCCTTGAGGAGAAACGGTCCCCATTGCATGAAGTTCCTCCATTGAAGTTCCTCCTCATATGGAGAAACTTCTATTGAATCTGATTCTGAGTGAGCCACGACCCAATATAGTTGGTTGTTCTGTTGGTGAGTTCTCTTCATCTTAGTGGCCATGATATGGTCGATGGTCACCTACTAATTGTATTCAGGATTGATTTTTGTAGTTTCCACCTGCCAAGTTCTTAGCTACCTCTGAGGTGTCCAAGAGGTGAAAAACATGGTTGAAGCAACTCCACACTAAATACATGTTGCAAGCCAAGGAAAGGGAGCATACTCAACTCAAAATCATTGTCACCCACATCCTTGGTGATGGTGTAAGGTCCATATCAAAGTGGTTGGAGTTTCTGATGGGGTACTATGATGTTCTCTTTCTACAAATGTAACCATACCTTATCTCCCACCTGGAACTTGTGTGGAAACCGATGTTGATCATGGTGCTACTTATACTTATCATTGGATTTTTTCAAAATATCATGAACTTGTTGGTGGATGTGATGGATTCAATCAACAAATTTGGCTTCCTAATCAACCTTATTTTGAGCATGTGAGGAATCATCCTTTGTATAACCAATGAGTAGTGCTACATTAATCGGGTCCAATAGTTGTAACCCCAAGCACACCTGAAAGGGGTTAGAACCAAGAGAGACATGAAGAAATCTATTGTATTTATGTTAAACATGAGGAAGTATCTCATCCCAAGTGCATAGATGTTTAGAATTGTACATTCTCAGGATATGCACAATAATCATGTTGACCACCTCTATTTGTCCATTGGTTTGGGGGTGGAAGGAAATGGATTTGATTAGCTTAGTGTCCATCATTGGCCATAGGCTGGACCAGAAAATACTCAAGAATATAATATATTGATTTTAAATAATTGTCCATGGGAGGCCAAAGTGGTCCTAAACACACTCGAAGAAGCGCTTAGTAGTGGCCTCTATTGTGATGCTCTTCTTACAAGGATTTAAAATTACCATCTTTAAATAACTTGTTAACAACTATAGATATATAGTCATTTCCATGCTTTGTTGAAGGAAATCCATACACGTAGTCCATGGATACAAATTATGGAGGTCTATCTGGGGTAGGAAATGTAGTGTATGCCCCCTGCTTCTTGACGGTAGGTTTGGAAATGGCATAGGTGGTGCACAATCTAATGTACTTTCCAACATATTGTCGGAGCTTTGGCCAATAGAAGTACTTTTTCAATAATTCCACTGTCTTCTCTACATCGAAGTTCCCTACCAAACAACTGTAGTACATCTCCCATATTAACATCTTACATTCTTCTAAATGAACACAGAGGCATACAAGTTCCTTCTGGAGATGTAATTTTGAGAGTGGTATTCTTGTGCTAAATGTATAATAGGTAACAGAATATTTAGGATCATTCTTGTAAATTTGGGGTAACTTGAAGGTCACATGTCCATAAGAGTTGATCATGGTAGTCAGTGTAGCAATCGAAGGTTGGTGGATGCAATCTGCAACTTAATTTGTGCTACCCTTCTTATACTAGATGTTCAGGTGAAATTTTTGCAGGTATGTGGACCACTTGTGATGGAGTTCACTCTATAACTTTCCTTACATTTGCATGAATTATATGGGCTTGTTATCAATGTAGATGTTTGTCTCCTTTCCTAGGATGTAACGTTTTCATTAGTGATAAACCTGCACTCTAGAGTACATCTTCGTGTCATAGGTGGGACACCAACAAACAAAATTAGAGAGCTTCTCTCCTAATAAGCCAATGGATGTCCATGATGAGTGAGAAAATAAATAATACCATAGTCAAAGGAATGTGTCTCAATCTCAAAAGGTTATTGCAAGTCTAGAAAAGTGAGGATTGGAGCTAAGAAGAGGCATTGTTTTAGATCTTGAAATAGTTTCTATTATGACACACCCCAATCGAACTTGGTTGTGCAACCACCCATGGTTACTTGAATCAAGGGACAAGCAATATGAGAGAACCACAATAGGAACCTACAGTAAAATTTAGAAATTGCCAAGAATCTATAGAGCTATGTTAGAGTCATTGAGGTTTTCCAATCATGAATGGTGTATATCTTGGTTGGGTCCACATGCACCCCATGTTTATCCATGATGCATCCAAGATACTAAATTCTCTCCATGTCAAATGAACATTTCTCCAAATTGGTGTTGTAACACCCTAGTTTTGACCCCGTTGCATTATATGTATATGATGTGTATATTGTAAATGATCATGGTGTGGAGCTAAAGGCCAAGGCCCCACCATTGATCGGTTATGCTATGTTTTGGATTTAAATTGTCACCGATGGTATATCGGGGCATGCGGCATATATTATGTTGGTCATCATGTAAATACGCATCTATAATTAATTAAATGAACCCGACCAGCTACGATCACGGCAACTAAAATGAGAAAGGGGAATGATTTTCACAAGGATAAGGATGTGGGTTGGGAATTTGTCAAACCTTGGCCAATGGGGTAAAAATCCATGTGTCACCTTTCTTTGTTTATCCAACCACCTCCATTGAAGAATGGCTGCTGGTGGTTGAGGCAGTTAATTGTTTTGGGAGTGGGGTGACAGGATTGTCAGTCCTTACCTCCGCGCACACTCCATCCATGTTTGACTTCACTATGGTAGGAAAAACCTTCACGCACTGTCCACTACACAGGCCTCACGATTGTCTATTCACCTCCACACACAGGATTTACCTAGTTTCACTCCCGCGGACACATTCTCCTCTCCACGCCTGTGCTGAACACTCATGCACGTCTAATTGCGTCCTCTCTGTAGGATGTTCATCCTCACGCGGGAGAGGAATTTACCCACACTCATGCACGATATTTTCCTAGTTTTACCCATGTAGTTTTTCCTCTGCGGATCGACGGATGGTTTGGCTGTATCTTTCCCTCACTAACTAATCTGTGGGTCTTGCGTTGTTGATTCATTCATGCACAGGCTGGGAGACTTTAATTTCATCCTCAGCGTGGTCTATGTGTGTTTTCCCAGTGACTGCATTTCCCAAGGACGGGTTGTTGTTTTCCCCATGTTGTGAGCCGCTGCGTCCACTGATGCATTTTGGGGACTGTTAATTTCCCCAGGCTGTGAGCTACGTTGCTGCTACGTTTTGGGAATTGTTGTAGATGGTTTGGAATTGTCTTCCCTGTTTAAGCTATGATAGCTAAATGATTGCATGAGTGCAATAGTTGGTCTTCGGACTGTATTGGGAGCAGGGATGGGGGCTTGGTTTGCTTGATAAACCTAGTGGCTAGAAACCACACAGACAGAGCTAGAGGGCTGGCCTTCTTCTCCATCACCCCTAAATAGCACTGGAAGGGAATGCAAGGCCTAAAGGACTGTGTAGCAGAGAAGGGACTGATTCCTTGTGTTGGGTGTGGTGGGTGTCTTAGAGATCAGGCTAGTTCTGGTGTGCATGTTCTTGGCTCTGTAATGAGCTCACCAGCTTAGCATTTAGCCTTTCCCAACTCCTGGATGGCCTGATAAACCCAACTGTGTTGGCTTGGCTGTGTTTTATGTATCCCTGGCTATGTGTAAGCCTGCTTGTTCCCTTATTCCTTGGAGAATCATGCCCAGCTCGGGGGTGGCAGCGCTGCTGAGAGATTAAGGAGCACGCTGGCCTATGGTTGGGTGGAACGTTGCAGCGACATAGCTGGTTGCGGATCGAGTTCTTATAAGATAAGTGATCTTGCCCATTTTTACTTCTACAACCATAATTTATGTTAATGAATGTAATGAACATGTTGAGTGAATGCTTGTGTGAATTCATGTTGATTCCATTGTGCATGATAAATAACGATAGCTGTGTATGATGAACAACGGCATTTGTGCATGTTTTACCTTAATGCATTCCCTGCAACATTCTGTTTATGCAATTTTTATTCATGTACATGTTCATGGGCTCTTAGCCCGCATGGTTAACGCCATGGTGATCGCATCCTCTTTGCCAGTCGGAGGCACGGGGACGTGACAGGTGTATAATGTGTGATGTCGCAAGGTGCTCATGACTTGTTGAATGTGTTACAAATGTTACACTCAAGTTTTAATGATGATGAGGATGTCATCCATAATATACGACCACAAAGGAGATTTTGAACAACTACAAGATATCATCCATCATCCTCATTAATGTTGTTGTACCATTAATCAATCCAAAAGGAATGACTAACCACTCAAAAAGGAATTATTTAGATGTTAAGGTTGTCTTCCATACATCATTTTGCTCAATCAAGACTTGGTGGTATCATGGCTTCAATTAATACTTACAAACAACTTGCCACCCTTAAGTTGATCAAGTGGATAATTAATCAAAGGGATTGGATATTATTTCTTGATAGTGATATTGTTAAAGGATATGGAATCAATGCAAAGTATCCATGTCCCTTTGTTCTTTTTCACCAGCACAATTGGGCTCCCACAAGGTGGGAAGCTTGGTCGAATGTGTCGGGATTTTGGATGAGCTATTGAATTTAACATTTCATTTCCTCATTCTCTAGATGAGAGTGTCAATATATCATTCCATTACGTAATGGATCACAATGTATCAAATCAATTGTTTGTTTGAATTGGTAGTGTTGAGGCACCCCTTAGGTGAGGCAATGATATCTCTGTATTCTTATGCATTCTTATCCATTTTCATCATTTGTGTAGAGATATATCACACTGAGGTTGTGGTGGTCGCATAGACCTTCCATCCATATTCTAATCGATCCATGAATAAAACAAATTTTTCATTCTGGGAGATTGCCTATGACACCACTTTGCCAAGGCCAATAAAATTGCAGTAGTCAGAACTACCTCATGTACCTTGTAGAGTTTTCCTCCCAAAGTAACATTGATACTGTGTGCACTAGACTCATAAAAAACATGATTTTTCTGCATATAGGTATGTCCTAAAAGAACATCATAACCCTCAAGTGGGTCAACATCACATAGTACCTCATCTTTGAAGGGATTGATGTAATAGGATAGGCGATATTGCTAATCGATGTGGATGTATCTTCTTGGATCAACCTAATCAATGGTGTATTGTTGGGGGTAAGGCATTTTTGGAAACTTCAATATCTTGATGACCTCAATCGATATCAATTTCTTATAGATACCAGTTCCAACAATTAAATGTAGTGGATTCCCCTTTACCCACATCTGTGGGTGGAAGAGGCGCTCCCCTTCCTCAGGATCTTCTAGCTCTTCTAGTTATATATTTGTGGTTGCGGTGGTGGTGTAGGGTTCCACATTAATGATATTAATTCATTTTCCTTTATCAAAATTATAGTTTGATCTCGAATCTAGATCTAAGGATTTCATGTCATCCAATCGTGATTGTTTTGAGAGACATTTGTTGATGTCGCGCCAAGGGATTTGTGAAACTTGCACCACTTTCGAGTGTCCTTTTTCAACTTTGTGTTACCCTTATTTACTTGTAATTTGGACTGCTTGTCATGAATTTGTCTATCCTTGATCTTTCCTTTATTTTTTTATTTAGGTCCACCGAGTTTACCATGATTATGTTGCAGTTGATTTGAAAATCCAAAATCCTACTTATTCGTCTACTTTATTATTTTCTCGATTTTGAAAGCATATCGATAAGGGGATCCCATTAGAGATATTTCGAGGAAATACATCTCGGTTTAGATGTATCTTTATATGGCACTATGGTAGTTTAGTACATGGTTTTGTTTTTAGTCATGTTGATGCCTAAAAAGTGGTTCAAACCTCATCGCAAAGGTAAACGATTTGATCCAGGAACTTCAGATAATTTCCTCATAAAACCATCTTGTTTCCCAATCATTTGGGTTGATCACCATCGATGCATTCAAGCCTCTCTTGGATTTAGGTTTTATCTTAGGAAGAGACTTATGATTTGTAGTTTTTTAAATATCAGAATATATATATAGCAATTCTGTAAAGGTATGTTTGATTGAAATATCTCAATTAGGGAAACCTACTGAGAGTTTGAATAAAAGAAAGTTACAGCTGAAATTAAGGAATTTAATTAAATCAATGCTTTGTTACGTCAGAGAGTACTTCAAAAGAAAGCACAAGGACTAATTATATGACCAAATTCATTGTAAATAAGAGAGATCAATTCATCATAACAGGAAAACCTAAAATGACAATTTATCCTTGTAGATATTTTAACATGACAATCATAAATTCAATGGAGGACATATCATAACAAAGGAAATGTTATATTATCTACAAAATATTTACATGCATGAATAGTTCATCCCATCTAACATTATCCAGTTTGCAAGAAATTACATATTGGATGTAAAACAAGTGAAAAATATCACATGACTCTAGTACAAGGAATTACACCAATGATTCTTTAGTACATATCCCTCATCACCAAAAATTTATCTTCCCAAAAGATCCCATCAGCCCTTAAAGGTCTTCATCTTAAATACAATTTTGGCTCCCATAAAATTACGGTACAACTTCAGTTAACTTATACATCTTCTAAGACTTGAACTACCCATTTCCATAAACAAATTTTTACCCCTTCAAGTGGACGTCTAACATCTCATTGATATCTAAATAGTTTGCATGCTCTAACTGAAGCTAAGCTTTACATAATAGGGACCTTATTTTGTTGAATCGGATTCTAAACCAACTGTCTAGGAATCCTTGTAAACTGATTTGAAGTTGAGCTAGAGTAGTGATGAAAAGTCCGAATCAAGAAATATCTCATTGAGATAGACTTTGGATTGTAGAGATTGATTTTTCTCTTTGATCTTCAACTGCAGCTATCTATAGATTGGATGGATATGAAACAACAAGTTCATCAAATATCGACATGTTGAGTATCTCCATAAGCTCATTTGTCAACATCTAGTGTCTTGCATAGAGTTTTTGACCTTTAGTAACAAGTTGTTTTGCACTATCACATACCATTTCCTGTGATTTTATCAATATCCTAACTCTTTCTAGCTTTGTTGAGTCAAGCCAAGGTAGGTGTTGAGGAGCACTAGTATGTGTTTTTTCCACTCACACAACTAATAAAAATCTAAATTTGTTGAATTTCTCCAGCTAACATGATCTGCTAGTAAATCTGAAAGGTATTCAAAGTTGTTATAATCTTCCTATAATTGATTAATCCCTTGAACAAATGAAATTTGAGTTTTCTTAACTCTTTAACAGCAGGAAATTGCTTCTCCTTTAAAATCCTGTACAATGAGCCTAAAAAATACATAAGAGGCTTGATATTCCTTGTTCTCTTCTAACTGAGCCCTGAGATCATCCACTTCTATGGCATGTTTAATGAATTCAACTTCTACAATATATTTTTTATTAGTCAACTGACTAATATGGTCCTTTAATCGTTGTATTTTAGTACTATGTTGGGATTTGAGTTGCTCAATATGTTGGTCTAGGGTTTCTTGTAAGGTTGCCTTTTCATTTTGAATTTTCAGAGCCTTTTATTTCTCTTCATCAAGTGCATTGTTCAAAATACAAACTGCATCAAAATTGGCACCTACAAAGGCTCCCATAGTTGATTCTACCTCAATAGCTTGACTTTGTCGATCTTTTGATGATGCTTTCTAGATAATTTTACTAGTAACTGGTCCTTTAAGCACCTGGCCCTCCCTGATCCTCATGTAGCCCTTTTTGAATACTGCTTTCTACCTCTTGCTAACACCGTAATCTCCTACAACCAATAAATCCTTTTCTTTGGAGTCTGTAGTGTCTTATTCAATGGAATTTAGCAATTTAACAGTGTTGATGATAGGCAATGATTGTTCATGGTCAGTGGGGACTGTTTGGGAAGGTTCAAGAAGGTTGGTATGTCCTTAAATGCTGGCAGTAAATTCATCTACATGAGTTTGGTCTTTCTGAGAAGGCGTAGCTTCCAATCTTTGCTTAGGAAGGGTGTTATCTTTAATATGTGGAATAATATGTTGACTAGTTTCAGATACTAGTGAAGTTTGTTAGACTATAGGATCTTGTTTGGGGGTATGACTCAGAAAGGTAGTTTGAGTATTGATAGTGGTTTCAGCTTTTTCTAATGGCTCCTTTTCTTTACCATTTCATATCTTTTGAGAACTAAAGATTGAAGTTAGAGGTGGTTTTGTATATACTGGTGTGGGATCAACCACTTCATCTAGATGTCCCATTTCCATATCAATAAAACCACTAATTTTCAAACTAGGAATTCTTTGTTTGGGTTTGTTTTCTCCTTCTATATTTACAGAGATATTAGGTAAGACTTTGGGAATAGAATCAACATTATAAACTGATTTGGTATATGCAATATTATCTTTTAGGTCTTGGTACCGTTGCATCGGAATGTTCAACTTAGAAATAGAGGAAGAGTTTTGAGGATCAATAACTAGTTGCTTTCCCTCTTTCTTCTCTAATTTATATTGCTCTTCACTTTTGGGAGCACTAGGAGAAGTCTCCATAGCTTTAATCATTTCCTTCATTTCTTCCCTTGTCTTCCTTTCATTATTCTCAAATAACATGTTTCAAGACTGGAACTAACTAAACTGGAGGACATCTAACTGAATGTAACTGAGGCATAAGTAAGCTTGACTAGTAACCAACTACCAACAACTAGAGGAGGTTGGTGCTAGCACTCCCAGTGGCTCCTAAATTGTAAGGATTGATCTAAGAGGTGCATAAACTGATGCATGAATGTGAAATCAATTGCAGTTAGCCTTTATCTATGTTCCCCACACTCTAGTGACTGGTACATGTGGCCCCATTGGTACAAGTGGACCCAACGGTACAAGTTGACCCAATAATAACTAAATGACTCCTAAGTTAGGCAAATATAATCTAATAGACCATTTTGGATAAGGGAATATTATAAATCCTAACATACCCCTAGGATTCATTGAGTCTATGTTATTTTTCCTTCTATCCTTCCTATCAAATATATACTCAAGTGAAACTAGACCATGAGGTACTGGATTATCGAATTGATCACCCTCTCCCTGATACCCTTTGCCCTCCTCCTCAAAACTAACATTGAAGTTTGAAAATTCCTCTATGTTATGGATGAATTTCAAAATTTGTTCATTATCATGAAAAAAATTCTAATGCTCCATGTTATCTGGGATTGATGGTCGAAAATTAATCTCTAATTTACCGTCACCATTTGGCAGTTCTTATGAAGCTTGAAGAGTTGAAGTTGCTACAACTAGCTTATCTACTAATATATTTTGATCTATATGGATGATAGTCATATTTAAGGCATCACATAATTCCATTGTATCCCACATTGCATTCCTGTACCTTTTTAACCTTTTACATTTGCATGAAAAATTGTTCTTAACTTGGAGTATTATTAAATTGGAGTCACCTCTTATATTCAACATACTAATCCCCATATATTTAGCTATTTCCAAACCAAGTAGGAGTGCCTCATATTATGCCACATTATTAGTTGCTTCAAGCTCTAACCTAGAGGCAAAGTTGAAAATTTGTCCTTTAGGTGAAGTGATGCCAACTCCATCTCCCTTTCTAGATATTGAATGACCGCCATCAAAATTCATCTTCCATATTTCATCTACCTTTTCATCTTTAAATTTTTCTTTAAATGGGGCCAAAAAGGTAGAGTAGAAAGAATAATGTGTGTTGTAAACATATTCATTGGAAAGCTTATTGGGTTTTCTACATGATACTTCTTCTCCTTTTCACTATGCAATTTCACCATTGTATGTTCAGATAGAGGAACGGTGCAATAAGTCCAGTCCATTTGAATTGATACCCCCAAATCAGCAACCCACTTTATAGATAGCAACATACCCCATTTGTCAGTTACATCAATTACAAGGATATCCATTTTTAAGAGAATATCAAGGTACTTAGCCAATTGTACTGGGAAACCCAAAATAATAGCAACAACCTTAAATACTCTAGAGTCCATAGCACATATATTATGATATGGTTTAGTGATTTTAAACTTTAACTCTTCCATTACTTTCCTAGTCATAATGTTGGTTAAAGATCCATAATATGGCATACAATTATGAAGAAGAAGATCATTCATCAATAGTGAAACATAGAATGGAGGATGATCTTCACTTCCTTCTTCCTAAGTGAAACATAGAATGGAGGATGATCTTCTCTTCATTGTTCCTTAGTTTGTAAAATAACAGGAATATCAATGGAATCATCTTTGTTTATAGGTGAAGTTATTTCTTGACTTTCTTGAAAAGTCACTTTCTTAGGAGGAGTGGGAGTTAATACTTTCATCAATTTTTCTCGTTGTGCTGGAATTTTAATCACTTCAGTTGCAGGGATTGATACCTTAAATTTTTGAAACCAAACACCCATATCAAGAGTATCATTTGGGTCATGATGAGTGTTTACTTGATATTGATTAATTTTTGAATTTCCATCATTTTCTCTTCTTTGATGGGAGATTCCTTTGAACTTAGGAATTTCTCGAATCTGCTCTAATGTAGGCATAGCACCATATTTCTTAGTCAAATTATCCACATCGTGACTATACTATTTTTCCATATTCCAATCTTCTTTAGACACGGGATACATATGGCCAACTACGTTGATGTACAAGCTCAGTTGAAACTTCTTCACTTTTGCCAATCTCAGGAATTCCTTGTTCTAAAATTCAGCGTGCCATATAACAACTAGCTTCTTCATAAAGTGAATCACAAGGTCTACAATAAGGGATCACTTTTTGAACCACATTGGTTGTATCTAGTTGATTTGGAAGATTATTATCTTTATAAGGAGCTTTCTTAGGACCCCAGTTACCTTTAGGTTGGAAATTTTTCTAATTAGAGTTAGATCTTTCCATGGTCACTACTTGATTCTGCATGTTTTTCAACTGATTAGTATAAGTAGCTTCCATGGCTTCCATTTTTTCATTTAATTCCTTAATATTCCTATCATATATGCCTCTTGCATGGTATCTTTTCCTTTGGAATCATATTTGGCCTGCCCTCTTGTAAAACCAGGCAAGTTAGACTTACCTGAATCCTGCATGTTTGCATCAATTTTAATGGCTAATGCTTGGGAAGATTTAAGATCAGCGGGTTCTTTGTCTCTCAATTGGTATCTAATTTCCCCACTGAGTGCCTCTATGTAATAAACCAAGAGGGATTTATCAAGAGGCTTGAATTTATTATACATGCTTGCTATAAGATCTCTGAATTTTTTATTGAATTCCTCCATTATTTCATTTTCATTTCTCTTGATGGAGTGGAGTGCATTTAATAAGAAACGAGGCTCCTTATTTTCACCAAATATTTCCATGAATCCCTTCCGGAAGGAGTCCCAAGAGTTATATGAATCATCAGCAAGGTTGTTGTACCAGTCACATGCATCTTCTTCAAGTGATAAAGAAAAAATCTTCATGTATACATCATCATGTTGACTGGCATGATCCCGACACTAACTAAGGAGACAATTCAAGAACTTGTTAAGATGACTTGCTGCAAAAATGTAATTGTTCCCTTGGAAGGTAGGTAACTTATCTATAGCTTTATCTGGTATGGCATGAAGATGACCTGCTATATTAGTGAAATTAAGGGGAAGAAAGTAAGCATCCATTGGACTAAGATGATTAGCCGTGGGATTAATGGGAGCTGCCATTGTGAACAAGAATTGGATGGCTGAAATAGACTCAACCGCTAGATGTTCAAGGATCCTATGAGACTCAAGTCTATATAATATTTTTCGTAAGACCCTTTCAGGTTCAGGAAAATGTTTAAAATTTTGATGTAAGCTTCTTTTCATAGAATACCCTGAAGTGTTTTTAAAATGTGGAGTCACCAGATGGACTTGAATTGATTTCATATTTGTTCGTCTAGATCAATCAATTATTGGATATAATATGAAAAAGAAAAAGGGTAACTCATACCACTGGAATAAAAATATTTATCCCCGAAAACGGTGCCAAAAAGTGTTTTCGCCTTTCACACACCGGGGGCTTAAGCACAACATAAATCTTCAAGCTACTAGGTGTGTCCTTGGGGGAACGTATCGAGTTAGGTACTATCACTTGATCTTGACTCCTCTGTTTAGGCCAAACTCCTAATGAAGCCAAGGGGGGTGGTCCCTAAGAAAGAGTTGTAAGGATCTTTATATTTTAGTTGTTAATGATGAAATTAAGTTGTTTTAGGAGTTTTTTGGTAAATAATTCCGTCGCAAGACTGATGCAAAATTGTTTAAACATTCAATAAAACATAACATGAGTATATAAATATTAATGTTGACAAAAATGGTAATCAGATGAAAATAAGATTCTTATGTACTCAGATCAGTGCCAAATGGAGTAAAAAATGTTGTTGAAAAGTAAATGTTTTTCAATGTGTCTTGGTTAATTTTAATTATTAAAGATGAGTTGATTTAAGGGAAGGGGGATTCTCAATATACTTATGAAGCACTGAGAATATGTCTAGAGAGATGACAAAATTGGTTCCTCACTAAAAAATGTGGGCTGAATCAAAGTCTCTGAGAAGTTGGTAAACACTACACCAACAAGGGTGTAGACTAACTACATCTCAAGGTCACTATTCAATAGTTTCCAATTCCTTTGAGATTTTTGCCCAATAATTTCAAAAGGCGTTGTGCCGTATTTTCATAATGTTATAAGGATTTTGATTTCATTACCGTGAATTAATTATTTATATGTGAATAATTGATCAGTGTGCATTCTTGCTTTTGGTTATCCCAAAGCTCAAGCCGAACCTGCGATGGGCAAGAGCACACACCTAAATGGAAAAATGTTTGTTCCAATTGTATACTGAAGAAAAAATATTGTGTCAGAAAAATAAAAAATAAATCCTAAAGAATCCACAAGCTCTGTATCACTTTCTGATCATCCATCAATAATTGACAAGAAGCCTTTGGTTGGTGGAAAGAGCATACTTTGTGGAAACAAGCAAGGGAAAAAAATTATTTAAACAAATTAAAAGATGGAAATGAAAAGAAATAACTAACTAAAAAATCCTTCAAATAAAGTTGATTGTGTGCGTGTGATTGTTAGAAAAATTCAAGCGACGAAAGTGGCACTACCAATCCTCCTAGGGGGAATGAAATGTGGGCGTTGTGTAGCCCACTTTCTTTCTTTATTACTTAGGATTACAATATTACAAAAATTTAATTAAAATATTTCTTAGAACCTAGAAAACAGGTCTAAATACTTATACAACTTTACTACAACTACTACAGGTCTAATTGTAGTACTTGCAAAATATTGGAAAAATTTACTAGTTTTTAAAGCACCGAAATGACAACTTTAGATTCAACAAAAGATTATTATTTATAAGCACTTCTAAATATAAATTATCCGATATGATAAATAAGTAGATTGAAATGATCAGAATTTTAAATCAGATCTATCAAATTTGCATATTCAAACTATGTAACCGGAAAGAGGAGAGAGAATTGTTTTGAGAAGATGGAAATCAACTTGAAGCCTCGCTTGATCTTCTTATGAAAACTTTGGAGACCCTATAGAAATAAGATAAAACTTGAGATATTGTCAAAGAGGAAGAATATACAACTGAGTTAAAATCCTTCTTTGAAAATGTAACCTACAAAACAAACCTATGAGAAACCCTTGCATAACAAGTTAGATCTAGTGTACTCAAAAACAAGAAATGAGAAAGAGTTGAAATACAACTAAATATGAACAACTACTCTCCTATCTCTTGCAATAAAAATATCAATAAGCAAGTTAGAGCCATAAATTCCTACTCCGTGTGTCTTAGGATTACCTTCTAAGCTAGATCTAATAGCAATTTAAAAAGCCTAGAAGAAACTCAGAAACTTAACAACATCACCTCAAATACTCATAAGAAATCATCTTATAACATAGAGTGGACCTCCAAACTCTGCAATTTTATTCGTCAATATAGAAAAAATACAAAATAACATAGGTTCTTTGCATCCATCCTCAACAAAGGAGGAGAACCCTGCTTTTGTAGCCACGGAAGAGCTCAAACCCCAGGGGGGTGCATTTTCCAAGTGGAGAGGAGGTTTAGGACGTTGAGAAAAGAATGGGAGGATGGACTGAGTATTGGGATGAAGGATTTGAACCTGATAGGAGGTGAGCCACATGTCTCAGGAGGCCTCCAACTCTCCCAACCAAGTCAACCACATGAAGGATTGCACCCTCCTTGAGGAGAATGCACCCCCTTTTAGTGGAGAGTTGTCTAACACGTCAGAGAGAAGGTTGGAGATGCTCTATAGGATCATACATTCCCCGGAAAATATAATCAACCAACATGCCACCTTAGAGACAAGTCCCAAACAAGATGCCTTTGACTTAGGATTGTGGTTTTCTCTTATTTTCCATTTATTTGACCCTCTCAACCATTTTGGAGAGAAAATCAAATTTAATAATTGAAAATTACTAATTTGACTCTCTAAAGTGGGTTTAGGGGTTAACTTAGGTCTATGGATCCAAAAATGAGCATTCACATAACCCAATTGGATCCCTAGGACCAATTTTATGACCTTTTGAAATATTACAATTAAAATACGCCTTATCGATGATTTTATTAAAAAAATAAAAAATAAAAAATACTAGGGGTGACTTATCGGATGTTCACAAAACTCTGGACATATGACTAGAATGGTATAATACATAGACCCTAGGATTTAATAACCTTTTTGAGAAAAAAGTTACCAAACTCACCATCCCGACTTTGGAGGATTTTGAGTGAAAAACTTGAAAATTATATGTCGCTTAAAAAAGGACATATAATTAACAAGGGAAAAAACACTCAAGGATGATGACCTTGATGACCAAGTCTAAGAAGGCCAATCCTTTTACATAAAATAACCTCATTCTATGTCATTTATTACAATTCCCTCGAAAGGGTGTGAACATCCAAAAGAGGCCACAAATGGCCATGATGAAACCACAAAAGTTTTTGAGCACTGGGTAAGAACAATTGATTTGTTCTGACCCTTGGTGGCTCATTTGAAAAGTCCTCTAAGTGCAACTTAGTAGACAACATGCTCCAGATATTTGTGCTCACGTCTATCTTTCAGAAAACTAGGAACATCTAATATGGACGGCTTTGTCACACTACCATGTTTCTTTTCATTAGAACAAACTATTTTTAGGTTAGAGGAATGTTTTTTCGAAATTACTTATTTCTTCTCAAGCTCAAGAGCATGAGGTATGGAATCTTCTTTGCAAGCTAGGTTCCCTAACCAATCTAAGCTTCTAAACTAGTAAATTTTAAAGAGTTACATGAGAAAAAATATAATTATTTATCAGGTATACAATTGAAATCAGTCACGACACCATGACCTTGTGAACAAGTATGGCCTATGGAAGGAAAAGCTACTCTGAAGAAAGTGTCAAATTTTCAAGACGAGTTGAAGCTCATTGAATCTTCTTGCAAGAGTTTATTCCAAAGCCTTGTTGAGTTATCTATGTAGGTGAAGCAGACATCCCTTCAATGACCTCCAAGAATTCCTTGCCCATACAATGGTACACACTGCTATATCAATTTTGAGTGTGGTAGTGGGTGTTGTTGTACTTGATTCTCCCGTTATGCCCCTAATGATCCTTCAATAAAACATGTATGGGGGTTCACTCATTGAACTTGTTACATAGCACGATCGCTCACAGGATATTAAAGAATATCCCTAATTTCACTAAATATGGGAAAATCCCTCATAAAATAGTATTGTTGGACCCCCCTCCCAATATACCTTTCTGATGCAGGAGCATCCCGCTCTCCATTTCAAATTCTAAGCTCAATGTTGGATCAGGCCTAGAAAGGGTCTTCAAAATATGAATTGATGGTCTTCAAACCATCACATTGTAAATAACCTATGTTTATTTGATTCTAAATGATGGTGAGTCAATTGAGTGAGTCACTAGGTGGATGATGAGTCAATTTATGAATCATGTACCAAATCACTCAATTAGGGAAGCGAGTCATAGGATAAGATTTAAGGTTTATTGTAATCAGGATTTGTTAGCAGATTATGTGGATTTGAACCAGAATGGTTCATGAATCTTGTTTTGTGTATATGTAATCCTACGAGGCATAGTAGAGAGGAGAGAAGAGACAGGGAAAAAGAGAGATAAAAAGGATAGGTAGAGGTCAGTAGGGCCTGCAGGATTCATGGAAGGCCAATTAAAGATATATCAGGCCTTAGGAGATTAGAACGTAGGTTCTGAGACAAATAGAATGTATAATTTCCTTGTTTAAATGAAGAAAAAGCCTATTCGGCATATCTCTGTATGTGTGAATGAATTTAGTTTGAATGTATAAATTCGTGAACTAAATGTTTAGATAAATTCCCTGTCCATATGTCAAAATCCTGTATATGAATTCAGAGTTTCTGAAAGTGGGAGAAGCAGAGATTGATGGATCAATGCGTTGATCCATCAAAGGAATTATATGAATGATCCTTTGAGGATTTTATAAATGAATGTGTGTGTGTATTAACCCTATTGCAGGTCAAGGAGCTGAATTCTATCTTTGAAGGATCGAGGAAGATGGATATTCAAGCCTATGTGTAGCTTGATTGATTGAAGAATATCGATTCCCCAGATGCATAAGTAAAATATTAACTAGTCTCCTTAAGAAAGATCGAACGTTGGGGAATGATCTTAGAAGAAGATCAATGGTCATGATCAAATCCTGCAAGAGAAAGGTGTAAGGAAGATAAAGGATCCGCAAAGATACGATGAGATCTGCATCTAATCTCAGATCAACGATCAGGAAGGAAGCCGCATGAAATCAACGGTTATAAAGAGTTGTGGAAAAGGATTTGTGGGAGGGAAATTATGGAAGTTCGACTTCTGGAAAAGCTGGATCCGCAATTTGCAATCCACAATCCGATTACAGAAAGGAGTGTTGTAGTCGCATAATTGCAGAAGTCAAATTTGGAATTTGGAATTTCCGCAATCCACAATCCACAAATGCGGAAACAAAGTTCTGGAAATTTTGTTGCGGAAAGGAGGTCACGGAAAGACAAATTTGCGGAAATTTGTCTTGTGGAAGGAATTGTCTTACGGAAAGACAATTGCGGAAAAGCAAGCTTGCAGAAACCTGTCTTATGGAATTTAACTTGCAAAAGCAAAGCTGTGCAATAGAGTTGCAGAAGAAAGTTTAACATAGCAATTGGGATGTCAGGAACGGTTTAAAGTCCCTCCATGTTATGAAGTTCATGTGTTTGATCTCATAGGTGGAAAAAGCATGCCATCAAGGTGGGTTTGGCATCAGTTTGGTATCAGAGCATAACAAGGATTTTGTGTAAGAGGTAAATAAATTTCTGATTTCAATTCATTTTGAAGTTAAAGACTAACAATTGTATTGAGAGGGTTAGTCAAGTGAGAGTATTCAGAATTGACTCCAGATAGAGGATGTGTGGTTAAATTTGATGATTAGCCATAGGAGAATACATAAGAAATCCTTTGGAGGGATATGATTTGACAGGTATAAGCATGGACTTATGATGCATGGAAAGAGGATTGAGTCAAACTACTCTTAAGCAATTGAAGAAAGAAAAGGTAAGGCATTTATGCAAATTTTTATTGAAATTGAAGACTAATAGTTGTGAGGGTGTATGTTTGGTCTTGTGTAAAGGATCATAGAAGATATTGGGGAGTAGGAGTATAGGCTCTGCGGTAGGAGAAATTACAGATAGTGGATATAATCCAGAGACAAGAAAGGAGAGTGCAGATGAAAAAGATCAAGAAGAATATCTTTTGAAGATAACAGTGGAGATATTTTCATCCAACTGTACAAGTGGAAAGTCTAAAGGTATGGATTGATTGATGTTTGTATTTAACTCTGGTTATATAGAAAATATTTGACAACAACAAATACCATAGAAGTTCTTGAGAAGAGGAAAGAGGAAGTAGCGGAAGAACTTGAGAAATCCAACATAAGTTGGAAAAAAGAGGACTAGTACATGTTCTCAAAAAAGAGAAGTGGACCTGTAGAAGCCAAGAAGAGCAAAGCAAATGCTCAAAAGGTTCTAGTGAGAGAACCAAAGACACCAAAAGGACAAGCCCAAGGAGAGATAGCTTGCTGAGGTATAATAGACAAGTGTGGAGACTTGTTGAGGGAGGCTTAGGAAAGAAGTACACAAGTGGACAGGATGAAGTTCAAAAAATAGAGGGAGATAAAAACAATGACTACTGAAGGTAATTGCGGGGGTTCAAAGGAAATCCTCAACAAAATAAAGAAGAAAGAAAGTGAAGAAGAATGTAGCAGAGAATTACTAGAGTTAGAAAAATACATTTTGTGCTTTGAGAAGCATATGCAAGTTGTTGAAGAAGAAAACCAGAGGTATGGTTGGGTCATGAAAAGGGAGCTAAGATGGAATTCACTACAGGAAAAGATACAACAAAATATGTTTGTTGAATTGAAGAAATAACTCAAAGAAGTTGATTATGAGACGGAGGTTTCATATTGTGAACCTGAACAAGGTCCTTTGCTTGGAGAGGATGATGAAGCAGAAAAAGAGAGACCATTTGAGAGTCTCATAAATTCTGTAAAGAACACAGATAAAATTATGGAGGAGATGACTATGAGGTCAAATAATACCAAAAGGTCTTATGTTTTTTAGACTGATTGTAGTGTCCCCGACCCTCCGACCGGCGAAGAGGACGCTACCAATCTCTGCTATATAACCGAGAAACTAGCCCCATGAACATACAATGATAAAAACTGAAATGCATTGAAGTAAAACATGCATAGATGCACAATTATTCATCATACAGTGGAAGCAAAACCATACATTCAAGCATTTAGAATGTTCGTCATTTTTATTATTCAACAAATACAATTGTAGATATGAAATAGACAAGAATACTTATCTTATGAGGAAGCTCGTCCCGTAACCAGCTATGCCATTGCAATGTTCCTCCCAACCATAGGCCAGTGTGCTCCTTAATCTCTCAGCAGCACTGCCACCCTCGAGCTGGGCATGATTCCCCAAGGAATAAGGAAACTAAGTAGGCTCACACATAGCCAAAGATACCACACTATTCAGCCAAGCCAACACAATTGGGTTTATCAGGCTAAGAGTGCACAACAACACATAACCAATCCAACAAGCTGAGTTTATTAGGTTATTAGGAGATGGAAGCACTGTATGCTAAGCTAGTGGGCTCACTGAAGAGCTAAGGACACCTGCACCAGAACTAGTCTGACTTCTAGGACACCCACACACACCCAACACAAGGAATCAGTCCATTCTCTGCTGCACAGTCCCTCGGGCCCTGAATTCCCTTCCAGTGCTATTCAGGGGGTGTGGAGAAGAAATCCGGCCCTATAGCTCTGTCTATGAGGCTCCCAAACACACCAGGTTTACCAAGAAGACTCCTTTCCACTCCTACACAGTCCAAAGACCAACCACTGCATACACACAACAAAATCGAGCAATTCACAGCTCAGACTAAGCAAAACGATATCAGAGTTGTTCTTGGCCCTATCGTGGCCAAAACAACTCAACAACAACCCACACTCATGGGGAAAACAATAGCCACGATCTCACCACTGAAGCAATAGGAAGGACAGAGCCCAAAATTGGAAGAGCAAATCAGAATCAACAGACTCTCAGCATGGAGATGGAATTCGTATACACAGAACCACAAAATCGGTAGGGAAAATGCACACACAGCCCAAAATTGGAAAAAGAAGATTGAACCAGTCGTTGTATGCACGCGTGAAGACTGAGTGACTGCATGAGGGAAAATCCCAAACCTACACGTGAGGATAAAATGTCCAGGAACCCCAATCATAAATGAGAGCCCACCACATCCAAACCAAAACGTGAATGCCACATACACAGGAAAATCATGAATGCCAAAAACGGCTTCCCTAGCTCTCTGCGTGAGGAAAAAAATGAAGAAAAAAATGGGTCCTTGTCTCCCTCCTCCTGACCACGTGAGGATGAATGAGTCTCTTGGTGGAGTGTGTGTGTGGGAAAGGACTGACAGTCCTACCACACACCACTACCCAGCAATAACTACCCAACCAACATCAGGGGCTTTTAATTTGGTAGTTGGCTGATTGAGACAAGGAAAGGTGAGTAGGTCAAAAGGGTGGGTGACAACTAAATGGGTTTAACAACTGACACTTGGATTTTCCCAATTGGCCCCAAGGGTTAAATAATTTCCCTCCCTATCCTTAGGAAAATCATGCCTTTTTCATTATGGTTGCATTGACATAGCTAGTTGGGGTTCATTTTTAATTAAAATGCATGTTTACATGATGCCATAATTAATATGTTTCGGATAGCATGATATACCATCGGCAACGATTTTAATCGCTAAAACATAAAACAACCAAATCGATGGCAGGGCTTTTTCCTTTTGCTCCATGCCACGATTAATTACAATATATACATCATATACATTTTAATGCAAACAAGGTCAAAACCGGGGTGTTACACTGATGATTTGTTTGTGATTTCAGGTTTTGTTGCAAATGATGGGCAGTCCTTTGAAACTGTCTTAAAATTTGATGAAGTCAAATATGATGAAGATAGTCTCTCAAATGAGGAAAGGTATAAAGTATTGCAGCAGGAGGAATGCAGTTAGTTGAAGATGATTTGAAGATGAAGGAAGAAAAATAAATGTGCAAAGACATTTATACAAGGCATTATCAAAATTGTATTCTGGTGAAGGAGAGAGTTGAAGAGTGTATACAGCCTGTTTATCATACCATTGGAGAAATAGGTTATGGTGACAGATTGATGTTGTATTCGAACCAATACAACAGGGGGATTCCAGAGGAAATATAAATAGGGACTTCAGAGTACCATGTTTTTTAAACTGATTATTAGTGTATGGCTGCATGTATTGAAGAACACTTAAACTGTGTGTCGATGCAGGTTGTGAAGCATAGGATGGATGCTTTGAGGAAAAAAGGAAAAATCAAAATTAGACCATTGACAAAAGAATATGTTCACTATTTTTTAGTAGAACATAAAATAATCTTAGAAGAATATGGTGCAGAAGAGGGACTAGCTGAAATCCTCATGAACTCTTGGGAGAGTTCAAATCAGCAAGAGAGTATGCTGATAAGAAAGTCCATGGGAGATAAAAATTTCAATATTTTTGAAATCAATGAATTGTGTATATATGCAGGAATAAAATGTGATGAACCTTGTGAGGTTGTCCCAGAGGTAAAAGAAGAAGAAGGAGAGTATCCATGTATTCTTGACAGGGACCAAAGCTAGAATTTTTTCCTGGGATTGAAGGACGAGATGGCATGGTCTCCTCGAGATAAACAAAAGAAAACACTTGCATATTTGGATAGTGGTGTTGCTGACAAAGAGGGGAAGAAATTTGTCATGACACAGGAAGAGACTATATTGTCTCAAAGGGGTGATCAGTACCTAAAGGAATTTGTTGTTGCAAAGTTGGCTAATGGAGACAAAGAAAAATTTTCTAACCTCAGGAAATATGATTAAGAGTTAGAAATGATGGAATATTGGTTGATTAATCCAAGGATTGATAATGATGACTAGTTAATGTTTGATATCAGCATTAGAAAAATACAAGTTCAAAACATTGAATTATTTTGTAATTTAGTGGATAGAAGCAGAGAGTCAAGAGGACAACAGCAGTTTCAAGAGAAGAAGATGCAGGTGTACCAGTTAAAGGATAGATTGTACATGGAGATTGAAGAAATAAGGTTTGTGATGGTGAAGATGTCTCAGAGAAGGAATGAAGAAAGAATCAATATTTACATCAACAGAGCAAATAGACAAAAGAGCAGCAGAGGATAGATGACAAAAAAAGATTGCAGAAGAAAAGCTAGTTGAACATTACAGCAGAAAATTTGGAATCCAGGAGAACTGAAGATGACAAATACAAAACAACATGATGAGATGGATGATTAGTTACAAAAAAAAGTTCGGGATCCATGCATACTGAATATGGAAGGTTATTACCAGGATATCGTATTTCTTTCTTCCTAGGGAGTCTGATGCAAGAGCATCCATCTCTCCATTTCAAATTCCAAGCTCAATGTTGGATCAGGCCTAGAAAGGGTTCTTAAAGTCTGAATTGATGGTATTTGAACCATCACATTGTAAATAACCTATGTTTATTTAATTCTAGATGATGGTGAGTCAATTGAGTGAGTCACTAGGTGGATGATGAGTCAACTGATGAATCATGTACCAAATCCCTCAATTACGGCAGTGAGTCATAGGATACTATTTAAGGTTTATTGTAATAAGGATTTGTTAGCATATTATGTGGATCTGAACTAGAATGGTTCATGAATCTTGTTGTGTATATATGTAATCCTATGACACATAGTAGAGAGGAGAGAAGAGACAGGGGAAAAGAGAGATACAAAGGATAGATATAGGTTAGTAGGGACTAGAGGAGTCATGGAAGGCCAATTAAAGATATATCAGTCCTTAGGAGATCAAAACGCAAGTTCTGAGAAAAATTGAATGTATAATTTGCTTGTGTAAATGAAGAAAAATCCTATTCGGCATATCTCTGTATGTGTGAATGAATTCAGCTTGAATGTATAAGTTCGTGAACTAAATTTTTGGATAAATTCTTTGTCCATCTGTGAAAATTTTGTATATCAATTCAGGGTTTTTGAAAGCAGGACAAGCAGAGATCGATGGATCGATGCTCTGATCCGTTGAAGGAATTAGATGAATGGTTCTTTGAGTATTTTATAAATGGATGCGTGTGTCTATTAACCCTATTGTAGGTCAAGGAGCTGAAGTCGACCATTGAAGGATTTTATATATGGATGTGTGTGTGTATTAACCCTATTGCAGGTCAAGGAGTTGAAGTCGCCTTGAGAAATATTGGACGCTAGGGAATGATCTTAGAAGAAGATCAACGGTCATGATCAAATCCTACAAGAGAAAGGTGTAAGGAAGATAAAGAATCCACAAAGATAAGATGAGATCTACATCTGATCTCAGATCAATGGTCAGGAAGGAAGCCACATGAAATAAACGGTTGTAAAGAGTTGCAGAAAAGGAATTACGGAGGGAAATTGCAGAAGTTCAAATTCTATAAAATTTGGATCCGCAATCCGCAATCCGATTGCAAAAAGGAGTGTTGCGGCTGCATAATTGCGGAAGTCAAATTTGGAATTTGGAATTTCCCCAATTCGTAATCCGCAAATGTGGAAAGAGAGTTGTGAAAACTCTGTTGCGGAAAGGATGTTGCAGAAAGACATATTTGTGGAAATTTGTCTTGTGGAAGGAATTGTCTTGCAGAAAGACAATTTCAGAAAAGCAAGCTTGCAGAATCCTGTCTTGCGGAATTGAACCTGCGAAAGCAGAGCTACGCAATAGAGTTGCAGAAGAAATTTTAACACAGTAATTGGGCTGTCGAGAAGGGTTTAAAGTCCCTCCATGCTATGAATTTCATGTATTTTATCTCATCGGTGGAAATCATGCCACCAAGGTGGGGTTGGCATCACTTTCTGATTAACAAAACCCCTATTTTCATCAAATGTTGTAGGTATCCATTTTTATCAACCCATTTTAATACCCTCTTTATATCATATTATCAATTTGTAACAAACAGGATCCCTAATGCATCTTAGTATAAGCAAACATGATGCTAAATAAAATAATATTATAATGCTCTAATAATGATCCTATCGAGATTGCACGGGTGACTGATCAATCTGTAGTGTTGGATAGTGGAAGACCCAACAAAATAGTAATGGGGAAAGAAAAATGCGTAAAAGGAAACCAAGTCAATGGATCAATATAATAAAGAATGTAAAATACTAATAGGGAAATGGTCAGTGCAACGCTAGGAAAATATGAGAATCGTAGATGTTTCACACCACAGCATGCTAATTTAACAATTTCAGATGACACATAAATACAAGTATAGCCATAGAGATATCATATTTTCTATAATATTAATAAATTAAACTCCATAAAAATGAAAAATTGAAACCCTTTTTTGGATGTACTTCCCTACCTTCCTATAAAAAAACATCATTAATGTTTGAACCCAAATGAACATAGAGAAATTCCTCTTACTTTCCAATAAAACTGTATGATCATGTGCATACCTTGGATTTGGGTCATTCACAAGATGTAATGAATTTCCTCCACTGCCTCTACATTTATTCTTGCAATCAAGGGAATTAACAACATTTAGTTACCTTTTCTTGGGTTATATCTAGTTTTTTTTTTTATCTTTACAGGAGAGGGAAAAATATCCATTGTTAGAGTTCAAGCATGCAATAGTTATAAAGATTCACAAATGGTGAAACCGATATGATACCATTTCATGGTAATGGTAACACATATGGTATGTAAATAAGGATTTGGATTTTCACCTATGTTCATGTCAATTCCAATACAATATTAATAGGAATGCCTTGCATATACGAATTGAAATTACAAGTATGAATATAACTGTAAAGCTGCAAACCTCGTGATGTGGGATAAAAAGAAGCTCCTCTTTGAAACTCTAGTCACTCCTGTTATCTTGTATGGGTGTGAGGTTTGGGGTTGCAGCATCTCTAGAGAATCTTGGAGAAAGATCGAGCAAATCCAAAAGCGTTTTATCACTTACAACCTCAAAATAAAAAACAATACACCCTATCCTATTCTCCTTATAGAAGTGGGTCTTTCCCCCATCGAGAGCCTCGCCATGGCTAGACTCCTGTTGTACAAGAACAAAATCAATAACATGGGAGACCATAAACTCCCTAAGTTAGCTTTAAAATCCAGCCAAAATCACCTAAGGCTCAAGCGTGGGTGGTATAAAGATACCAGGTCTTGGTTAAATCACTGGAAGATCGATGAAAATGTTGCATTGCAAAATATTAATAACATTAAAAATATTATTGCTTCTAAGTTTAAAGAAAAATTGTGGTGTGAGACAGATTTAGAGGCCAAAGAAAATTAAGATATTATAAGGAGGTCATCAACCCTACTCTTGAAGATCAAAACTATCTCTCTGTTTTAATCAATCCTAAGAAAAAAATTAATATAGCTAAGATAAGAACGAACTCCCATGAGCTCCACAGTGAGACTGGTCGTTGGACAGTCCCTAAAACTCCTTGGGTAGAAAGGATCTGCCACCTTTGTGAGAGTAAGAACATTGAAGATGAAAATCACTTCCTCTTAGAGTGCCCTGCATACACCCACATTAGATCCCAGTTTCATAATCTTTGTTGCAATACCGACATTCCTAGCCTTTTAGCTTGTCAAAATTATAGTAAGCTCGGGATGCTTCTCTCCAAGCTCTTTGAGCATAGAAATATCACTTTAAAACAAACTAATTAATTTTCTTCTTCAAGGTCCGATAGACCAAATTTTGGTCTCAGGGGACGTTAACCATCATCATCATCAACTTTGAGTCTTGAATGCAAGCAATGATGAATCAAGGCACACATCTATAACTCAAATGCAAAGGAAGGAAAACTAGTTCTAGTGTTTGTGCCAACATAGAAGCATCCATGAACTATTACATTTTAAATTGAAGACCTCTTGATTTTTTTCCAATAACACAAAGTTGGCTAGCTAATAATACTTGAGAACTCAAGAAACTAGGACTGATATGAATCCAGTCCATGATTTTGAGGTATAAATCCATCCCACAATGTGGAAATTATTCCTTAGCAGCAGTTAGGATTGATGTGAATCCATCTCATGATTTGGAGGTATGAATATAGCCCAGAATTTGGAGGTTATTCCTTAAGAAAATATAGGATTGATATCAATCCAACCTGCAGTTTGGAAGTATGAATAGATCCCATGATTTGGAGGTATGAATCCATCCCACAATTATCATGATTTGGAGGTTATTCTTCATCCCACCCAAATAAAATAACCCCCAATATTTATATTACTATTTCAAATTAAAAACCCCCCTTGACCCCTTAATATGGGGAAATATATTTTTGAGTTTTTTAGGAGTATTCAAACCCCAAATATGAATGGACGTGATATGATACTTTCTCGCTAGTGAATCCCCCATGAGGACCTGGAACTGCATGTTGTTGTTGGATCACAACAAATGTGGTTGAAATACTAAGGTGGAGATGCCAAGGTTCAAATGTTAAAGGTGATGAGGGGTTCTAGAATGGTTAACGAACAATTGTTGGTGAGTGATGCTAAGGTGTTTGGTGGTGAGGACAAGATGACCTCTCCTAGCCAGCACATAGAATGAAGCATTAAATATATTTCTCAAATTCCAAGAAGCTTGTCATCGACCCGGTAATAAGACCCCCAAGCCATTAACCAATGGCATCCTAACAAAATGGGATTTAAATATTTTTGAAAAATAAAAAATTCCAGTGTATAATGTAATACTTTGGAAATTAAGAAAAAAAATTAGGTCAACACAAGAACTATTTTCGAGTCAATGCAAATCAATTTATATATACATTTCATGTCAACAAGTGTAATAAGAAAATGCTCTCAACCATATTCCAAAAATTGCATTAAACACAGGATAATTAATTAACTAGGTTTGGCTAAAAGTTGGAGTTAAATTTAGTGCAAAAATATTTGAAGATCCTTAAATTTCTCGGTGTTAAAAACAAAGAAAAAAAACTTGATATAAACCATCTCAATAATTAGATGTTCCCATTCCATTCACTATAAAACTAAAATTTACAACTATTTAATTAAGAAAAAAACAAACAATTTTTTTTTTTAATTTTTAAAATCAAAACTAATAAAATGTGTAATTTTACAAGTAACAATCATTAATCTGCAATGAAATTGAATTAAAAAAATTCCATAAAAGTGTGTTTGTATTAAGTACAAAAGTATACATTTCGATGTTTTACCTAACTAATTATGAAAATGTTGTTGTGTCACAACTTTCAGCTATTAATTAATTACATTGATAGGTGTTCAAATAATACTTATCGATGTTATTTTCTCCAACTTTAGGGATGGAGGTCGATCTCCAAAATTCTGAAAATCTAAGAATATTCGTGGTAGTCATCATTGTTTAAGGAGCCTAACAAATCCAATCAATTGTTAATGTAGGGATTAATTGTGAAGGACTATTGTTTAACGGTTTCTGGATGAGCCTTAATCGTATACCATAACTGACTTGCACCCATTTCACTCTATACAGAGATTTTTTATAATGGTATGAGATCCCTTTTTCTCTTGTATATAAACCTATTCCGTTGAACAAAGAAGCATGGGGTCCCTTGCAACTAGACATTGGAATTTTATGTCTATAGCCTTCATATACACAACAAAATAAAGGTATATGATAGCATTCAAAGAGTGTTTTAGTTTCAAAGGAAAATTGAAAGGTGTGGCATCATCCAAAAATAAGGCCTCCCATTTCATTTCATTTAGATATTTCTATAAATTGACTTAGCTTAGACAGGTTGAAACTAGAAAGCAAAACATAGAGAAGAGGAGTCTTGTAGCAAGTGGAGGAAGATCCCCTGATCTCTATCAGGGTACACATTCTATTGGCAATGAATGCCTTCTCATTTGATTATTCTCACAAGCTATAGACATTGGAATTTTATGTCTATATCCTTCATATCCACAACAAAATAAAGGTGCATGATAGCATTCAAAGAGTGTTTTAGTTTCAAATAAAAATTGAAAGGTGTGGCATCATCCACAAATATGGCCTCCCATTTCATTTCATTTAAATATTTCTATAAATTGACTTAGCTTAGATAGGTTGAAACTAGAAAGAAAAACATATAGAAGAGGAGTCTTGTAGCAAGTGGAGGAAGATGCCTTGATCTCTATCAGAGTACACATTCTATTGGCAATGAATGCCTCCTCATTTGACTATTCTCACAATCATATTTGAAATTGCAATGGAAAAATCAATCAACAGTTGTCATATTGGAGAATTGAAAAACAGAGAAATCCGTTGATTACTGGACTTGTTAGAGAATTCGACAAACAAAGACCCTCATATTTTAAGAGAGTTTCAGGTAGAGTGCATGGAAGATCAACAAAAAAAATTTGTCAATTCTTTTTCTTCGTTTTTCTAGTTCTTTAGAATTAATGTGATGAATAAAACTAAACATGAATGACTTTCCAATTTTTGCAAAAACTAAATTCGGTAGTTGAAGAAGAGTGCAATATTTTTTTCCTTTTGTGTTTACATATTTTTTTTCCAAGGAAAAAAGAGTAATTTTATTAATAATTTTTAACAAAATTACATTCCGCAGAAGACCCTGTTGCAAATCCTTTCCTTTACTGATTTTTCAGATCATACATAGAATTTTTATCCTATATATTTTTTCCCAAAAAAGACAGAGCCTTGTATGAAGTTCTATATGGAGAAAAAAATGGTGAGTTGTCCATAAATATCATGTAATCTAATATGTCATATTGTTCCCTTTAAAGAAAAACATAGAGCCTTGTATGAAGTTCTATACTGTGAATGTTGAATAGAAGTCTGAAATAAAGAGTTATCCAAAAAGCTCGTGTCATCAAAAATTGTCATAAGATGTTTGTCCCAATCTATTCAAGTTGTTGGATCCAAACCATCTATAAATGTTCTATGGCAGTATTCAAATAAAGTTTCTACCTGTTGTTATGTTATCAACCATTGTCCAAGAGGAGTGTTCACGCCCTTTTTTGATAGTTGACCTGCTTCCTCATTCCTCTCCCTTTAAACATGGTGACAATTGTAGGCATACAAACCTACCAAATGTCGCATAATTTCCTCTAACACAACTTCAAGAAAAACATTTTGACACTTTTGAACTTTATTTATCCAATTGATGACATTCAAAGAATCCACGAAAATCTGTAAAGTTATAAAAAATTTCTCAATGGTGAAGCAGAGAAGAAGCCTAAGGGATCAAAGTTCTACAAAATTGTTCGTTCTACTTCTAAGACCCATTTGTAAATGAAAGTATTGTGAGTCTTAAAAGTAAACAACAAACCCACCACCACCAATATTGTTTTGAGTTGCACCATCAAAAAATGCCCAAGGTTTGTTTTTATCAATTTGTTCAACAATGATTGTTCTGACCTTAGGTGTGTCTTGTTGGGGGTAATATGAGAGAACATCGAGGTTGTTATTTGTTGTAACCTTAGGTATAGTGGGTAAATCCTTGAAAATCAATTTGTTTCAGGAAATCCAAATGCAGCAAGAAATAAGAATGGGGAGTGCATGGTATTTTTTGTTTCAATCGATGATAGCCACATTTTATAGGATTCCTCCACAGAGACCCTGTTCCAATCAATGGTAGAATTTAATCTTCTTCTGATTTCCGCCCAGGTGTGAGTGTCATGGGGACAAGAAATGAAGAGATGTGTAGTTTTTCATTTTCTTGTTTGAAAAGAACACACCATCCTTTCCCTTCAACATTTAGTTTTTTCATCCTCTCCTAGATAGTAACTTTGTTTGGTAGTATGCACCATATATATAGTTTTTATTTATGTGGGTATTTGGCCTTCCAAATACTTTTCCACCACCACTTTGTTTCACCCGAATGGGAAATAGTTTCCAGTTGTTGATATCCAAGTTTTGGCGAGTACTGTCCATTCACAACCAACATCTAGATGAGATCATCATAAGAGTTTGTAATCCAAACATTTGTATTTCTAAGCATTATAAGAAAATCATTCCAATCAGTTATCTGGCCATCTGGGATCCCCATCATTTCTGCGATTTTCCATCCCTGCATCCAAAGAGTGGACGAATCTGGATCCACAACTTGTATTAGATGGAATGCACCCTGAATATGTAGAGAGTGTTAAATTTGTGGTGGAAGAATATGACTGTTATTGCATCCGGGCCAAGGATCGGTTCCAATTCGAATTTGATATCCATTCCCAATTTTCCATGCAAATCCTTCCTCAATAAGGGGAATAGAGGATGTAACAACTTTCCAAATAATTGAAATCCCCTGCCTTCCTTATTTGTGCTTTTGCACTAGTCCAAGATTGAGTCTGGAGCAATGTATTTGTTCTAAACCACTTATGTTCAGAGGTTGTGGGAGGTAAGGAGTCTCCATCTAGATTTTTTTGCTAGATCCTTTACAAAGAGGCATAATTTTTTGAGACCCAAACCTCCTAAATATCTCAGTTAAGAAAGCATTTCCCAATTAATTTAGGGGTTACTAAATTTTCAAATATCCCTGACTAGAGGAATTTGAAGCAAATTTTCCTTGCTTTGTCAAGTATGTCTTTTGGAATCCATTCCAGTGACATACAATACACAGGTATGGCTTCTAGCATGTATTTTATGAGGATAAATCTTCCAGCTCGGGAGAGCCACCCATGCCACCATACGTTGATCATGTTTTCTAGATTTGCAAGAATCCATTTCTAGTCCTCCCTTTTATGGTGGTTTGGTTTAAGCATGAATCCTAAATATTTAAGTCCATTATCTAACAAATTAAATCCAAATGGGAAAAGGGAATAATACATTTGAATTTCATCCTCATCCATGTTGATGTTGGTAAGGGTTGACTTTTGGGCACTGACCACCATCCCAGTTGCTTTCCCAAAGAGCTTTAGAGTTTCTGCTAATTTCTCCACCTCCCACACTGTTCCATCGAAAACAAATGAGGATGTCATCTAAAATAGAAGGTGTGTTATTTTTAGAGTGTTTAAGACGGATATGCATGTAAAATATTCATCTCATTTTGTGTCTAGAATAGCCCTACTGAGACCTTCAACAACCAACGAAAAAAGGAGAGGCGAGAGAGGACAACCTTACCTTAATCCCTTTTATGTTGCAAGAAAAGGGGAAGTCGAGCCATTGATTAAGACCACAAAAGAGGTCGTTGTGATGCATCAAATCACCCATATAACGAAATCATAATCAAAACCAAGGTGGGTCATAAACAGTCTTAGATAAATCCAACTGACTCGATTGAAATCCTTTGAGATATCAATCTTGCTTATTGCTCATTTTAGCTTCCTAGTTTTTATGGAGTGTATTCCCTTTTTTGCTACTCTAATGACCTCATGAATCTGTCTTCCTTCTAGAAATCCAAATTGTTCATATGAAATGATTTTTTCCAGAACCCTTTTCATTCTTCTAACAGTGATTTTTGCAACCACCTTGTAAGTGATGTTGCAAAGTGAGATCAGTCTAAAATCTTCCGGATTATTGGGATGGTCATATTTTGGGATAAGGGCTATGCAAATCGAGTTTAGAGAGGGCTGCATTACTCCCTTTTCTCTTTATTCTTCAATTAATTTTAGCATATCAGGACCAATGGTGTCATAGAGGGCTAGGAAAAATTCTAGGGTCAAACCATCTGGTCTTGGGCTTTTATCCTTCTAAAAATTGTGCAAAGTTTCCTTGAGCTCTTCTTCTGAGACTTCCTCCATTAGTTCCTCGTTATTCTCTTCAATATTTTTCCCTGGAAAAAATTGTGAGAGACAAATAACCCAACAATAGTGTCCATGTTTTCTACATTGAAGAGAGACTTGAAGTGTGTGGTACCAAGTTTTTCCAATCCTTCGAAGGAGGTTATGTCCTCATTCTTTTCATTTTCCAGGCCCCAGATTGCGTTTTGAATTTTCCTTCCTTCTACAAATACCTAAAAGAACTTCATGTCTTCATCACCGTTTTCTAGCCAAATTGCTCTACTTTTCAGTAGCCAAATTTCCTCTTTTTCTTTCAACAATTTTCTTCTTCTTGATTCTAGTCGTCCTAAATTTTCTTTTGTTTTTTGTGTAAGGTATCCCCAATTGATTGAGTCCTAAATATGTTGAATTTCTAGTTCAACTTGTTTGATTTCTTGTTCATCTCTGACCTTTTTCCTGTCTTCCCATTTTTGTACTTACTTTTTGACCTGAGAAAGATTCTGAGAAAAATGCAAGGCTTTGAATCCCTCATTTGTCAGGTTGTAAGGTCTCTATTTTCATTAATGATTTGCAGTATCTCCTCCTCTTTGATCCAAGTAGCATAAAATTTGAAATAGTTGGCAGGTTTACAACCATATCCCAGCATTTCCATGCATATTTGTAAGTGGTCTGATTCCCCCACCCTACCCATTTCCTAATTCTAATATTCTGCTCTAAAAGGTTCTCCGCTATTAGAAAAGGATCTAATATTTTTGCTATTATACTCTCCCCCACTCTCTTCTTTGTCCAGGAGGGTTTTATCTTAGTCGGGGAAACATCGATAAGTCGACCTTCACATAGATTTTGTTCAAATAAATCAGCTAATGGGTTCACTCTAGCTCTAGGTCCCCAAATTTCATTTGTCCCTAAGGTGAAATTTAAGTCCCCTCCCAGAATAACATTTTCAAACTTGACGAAGGAATTTTGTGAGAGTGAGTTCCAGAATGGGGTTCAATCCTTGTAAGGCCCATAGATATTTTAGATGACAAAGGAATTACTTAATTCTGCAAAGAAGGCTTCCATCCTGAGGCCCAAATTAAAACCCCAATAATTCCTTGTTCTTACACTCCTTTTATTCCATCCAATATCTAAGCCCCTCGAATGCCCCCTCGCATCTTGATTTATAAAATACATGTTCTTGAAAGTGGAATTCAGAAATTTTTTCACTGTTTTTTCAGTACCTAGGGTTTATTGTAGCATCAAAATATCCGACTGATGGAAATGAATCAGCCACTTTAGCGCAATTTTTTTGGAGTAACTTGCCAAACCTTTGTAGTTTAGGGATAAAAACTTCATTGGGTAACCCCTGTCAGGGATTTCGATGCTCCAAGTGCCCCTAAGATAGATTTTTTTTTTCCATCTGCAAAATCTTTCATTGCATGATGTTGTGATGTGGAGAGGTGTGAGGGTATCCCCCTATCTTTACATTTTTCATCAGCCTAAGGGTTTTTCCCCAACCCTAGAATCTAGTTTTGGGTTTCTAGTTGATCCAAGATGTCTCAAGATCTCAAGTGAAAATGAATAGACCGGTTTGCAGTGTTAGAAGAGGAATCCCATTCTGAAGAAAGTACATAGGGAAACAGGGGAGGGTTTTTAAAATTTGGAGAGTGAGATGAGGTGAGAACGTGTGAGGGTCCCGAGTGTTAGGGAGGGTTTGATCAGGGGGTTCCATGGACGGAATGTGACACCCATATGCATTATTTTTTTCTAAATAAATCGAACTTAAAGAAAGCTCCAAAGAAGAAATACAATTTAGAATTTCTTCTTTCTTACCCGTAAGTTCCATTGTTTCTACTCCAATGGGTTGTTGATCTTGTTCCTCCACAATGTGTGTTGTCGTGTGTGCTAGGATTTTCATGGGATGGCAGTGTTCTTGAGTGTTTTCCCCTTCCAAATCATTATGAATAGCCCCAACCTGTGTTTTCATTTGTTTTTCCTCTCAGGTTTCTTTCTCCAGATGACCAACTTTTGGATATCCTCCCTCTATGCTCAAACCTCCCCTCATTATCAATCTATTCCTTGGCCACTTTGAAACATGACTGAATTGTTGGTTACAATTACTAGCCATGTGTCTATATTTATGACAGCTATGGCAACGAAAAGGAACACCTTCATAATCCAACTTTTGACGATGTTTCGTTTGAGCCCAGATTAAGTTTATTTCTTCTGTAATTCTAGTATGAAAATTCAGAGAGACCAAAATTCTGACAACTCTCATCCTCCTAGTATGCGTGAAGGTCATATCCACATCAATAAAAACCCCAAGGGAATTTCCCAAGTCTCTCAAGGACTCCCAATTCCAAAATTCCCAAGGTAGACCTGGTAAATGCACCCAAACATGAATTTCATCCATCCTTTCATACTCTGCATCAAACATAGGTGTCCATATTTTGAAAAGTACGAGAGTATATGGATGAAACTCCAATGGGACTGAAATATCCAAGTCACATCCTCCTTGTTTTTTAATTTGACTACAAACCAACCTCGGGCTAGAACCATTATTTCCGGCATATAATGTAGTTTCCTTGACTAGTTCTCTTGTGCCCATTTTTCTAGGGCTTCGAGGTTTGGGTACATCCCTCTAGCTCTTCCAACCAATGTCGTCTCCACTAGTTCCATTTATTGTGCTACTGAAATATTTATCCCACGGACCAAATTTACGGGAGCCTCATCATTTTTTAATCATTTTTTTCCATCTTCTTTGACTGGATTCGTCCTAGGATTCGTGACTGCTTTTGGAGCCATGTCTTGTTCCAGTTGTCACCTTTTCTTAATCAATGTCTACGCGATTTCCTTACTCATATGAGGGTTTTAAAATAGAAGCTATAAAATATTATGGGTTTTTTACTGTAAGATCTTCCACAAGATCCCTGGGTAGAGAGAGATCATCCCATCCCGTTGATAGTAGCCATCTTGCCTCTAGAAGGCAGGACCAAAAAATGAATAAGGTTATGTCCAAAGCATATTTGTTCGAAGTGTCAACTAATCTGTGTGAACAATCATTAAATAGACTGAGTGTGGACTGAGTGAGTAAACCCTAAGCTTGGAGGTGACTGTGGAGTAAACAAGGAAAGACAAGGTCCCCTGACCTCTGGGGCAAGTGGTTTGACCGACGAGGATAGTGACCGGATTTTCGAAACTGCCACGGTGAGATATTGAGTTTCTCTAGGGTTTCCCGCTTCTTCCATATCTTTCTTATTTGTGCAAGAATCCCCAACTATCAAACCGTCAGCGGTTTGGGTTCTGTTAACAACTAAAACCGGGGAGGTTTTCGTTAGTAATTTCCCATCGAATGCAATAAAAATGGGAAATCCCTCAAAGGATCTGTTGTGTAATGCACCTCATCTACATTGGAGTAATCCATGTGGATGCATAGAAGGTAGACCGAATCGCCACCCTACATGAACAATTTCCTTCACGTGTGAGGTGTGATGGTAGGGCAGGCCCATGGGGTCTTCACTTAGTGAAACCATTTCATAGCACCTTCGTTCATGGGATATTAAATAATACCCCTAATTTCACTAGATATTGATATTTACTTACAAAATCCTTTTGTTGAGCCCCCCTCCCAATACATATTTACAATTAAAAAATGCTTATTTTTACAATATATTCCTTATTTTTTCTAGGAACCTCTTTTTATACCCTCCCCCCAATACCTCTAAACCCCCCATACCCTATTCCCCGGCCCCCAACACCTACAAGATATTGAACTTATTTTTCACAATTTAAAACCCCTCTTTATGAATGAACGTGATAAGATATTGCTCAACAAGGTGAATCCCCCGTGGGGAGGCCCACGTGGGGTTGCAGCTGCAACCCCTTAGTGAAACCAAAACCTCATAGAACCCTTGTTTCAACAGTCCCTAACCTCGTCCAGTCCCCTTTTGTGTTTATATTTATTTATGTACAAAAGTATTTAAATTGCAATACAGGGAAACATTACAACTGGAAAATCATTGGAGTTATGTTCAATATGACTACTATGAAAACCTTCGTGAGTCTGGCTATAAGGTATTTTTTGAGTATTTTTCTATCGACATTCACCGACCACAAATTAAGTGACTATACTAGTTTGTGATGTAACGTTGATTGAAAATTTTCCCATAAATTAAGTTAAAAAGTTGACAATGATTACACCTTTTCACTTTTTCACTTTTTCACTTTTTCACAAATTGAGAGAAGCTTATGCTCTTATATGAAACTCATCTCTAACATGAACTTCAGTAAATTAAAAGGATAAATAATATGAGAATTTTGTTTTTAAAAAAAACAACTAAAATTTGAGAAAACTTTGTACTTTTATGTGTTGGTATTTTCCTCATGACTCACTATAAAACCAGCATAAATCTATCTTAGCTCTATATCTATAAGTGTTCAAAAATATCAAATTCTTTAAAGTGCAAACATTTTTAAAGTAAAAAAGGTTTGCAAGGATTTAACCTATGCTATTTTATTTTATTCTAATTTATTATCCTCCTTAAGGGCAGCATGCATTCAATGGTTGGATTGACCATTGGATCATATCCAAGAGTTGATATCCCTACAGCAACAACAATAAATGCACTTAGGAGTGTAAAGGGGACAAGGAAGACCAATTAGAGTAATAGTGGAAGTTATTTAATGTAAAATGGACTAGATTTATTATATTATTATTAAATGAGACCAATACATTAGTAAATAGATGACCTCATTAAAAAAAGTCATTATTTAATAATAACAACACACATACATTGAATGGCCTCCACTATTTTTCAAATGGATCCTCCCACTCCCTATTACATTAGTAGCCAGCCTCATAACACTTAATTTAATTTTACCAATAAAATTTAAACAACATTATTATTTTATTATTATTACTTTATTTATAATATTTATAAATATTATATTTAACCAATATATTGACATATGCAACAATATTAAATTTTGTGGAATTTTGTATATATAATTTTTCAATTTTAAATAAACATTATATTTATTTATATTATTTTTTTAATTTTTATGTGATACCTAATCTGTAATATATAGTATTTTTGAGAGACCATTTTGGTGGCTGTTGGATCTCACCACCTTGAGATCCAACACCCAACAATGAGCTGAGCGATGGTTACTCTGCCCCAGGCTGGTTAATGAATGGTACTCACTGTAAAATAAAAACCACTTTAAAAGTCTAAACCCCTGCTTATGGATTCTCTAAACCTGGACCATATTACTCAGTGTAAAATGAAAACCACGTTAAAAGTCTGAGCCTCTGCTTGTGCATTCTGTAAACCTGGACCATATTGAAAAAATTTAGGCATTACTGATATATAAATGCTGACCCCTCGTCAAATTGGATCTAAAAACATTAAATATGACTAAGCAACTAAGAAAAATATTTTCAATATAGAAAAATACAAGTCAGGGACAGTGTTGCACCTCAAACCCAGATTTTACTCTTAGGCTGTGATAACTACTCGTAACCGGAAATTTCACAACTTCGTTTATTGAACTTTGAAAAGTGAAAATGTATATACAACACAGGAAGAGATCTAAGCGCTGTATGTATATGCCAAATGAAACTATGTTGGAATTGTATTTTGGTGTCAGAGAGAGTATTTTTTCCAAAGAAAATTTGATCTAAAAACTTGTTAATACTGTTCCATATTTTATGCATAGTAAAGATGATAAACTGTTCATCATTCTAACAAACAAAAAAAATTGATCCAAAAAAAATTCAAGATTCAAATTGGTAACCTTCCTTAAAAAAAACAGATATACACCGATCTTATCAATTAAAAGGCTAACCATTACAAGTCTTACCGGTTAACTTAAAAATACACCGATCTCACCAATTAACTTGAGAATACACAGATCTTACCCTTAAAGCTTTTTGAGAATAGTTCAACCAAAAGTATATACAATGATGAATACATCAATAACAAATTTACAGCTTATCATTTACAGTATTACAACTGGTCTTTGTGTTTCCTTACTCGGAATACATGTTCTTCACCGGTTCGTTCGTCTATGCGCACAATCCATCTGCTCTTCGTGTTGCCTTTGATATTACTATTATTACATCTCCTCTCAGGATTTACAGCCCTGCCCTTTTCTGTTTGAGATGTACCGAATCTCGTCATCTCTAAGCCTTTACCTATAGGAAGAGTAGTAGATTTAGCACTGGGATTGTTCTTGAACGTTTTGTCATAGGCAGCTATAGTCTTCCTATCAAACAGATTGTTGGCAACGACCACAGCTCCAGAGGGATTTATATTCAAGAGCTGAAACAATGCTGAGCAATCTTGTGTGAGCTTGCAGTCAATGAGACAAAATTCTACATTCTTGTAGCTGGGAAGCAACTCATTGGCCTCTCCAATAACGAACTCAGTTGTGTCTTCCAATCCAAATTCCTGCATTGCCTTCACGGAATCTACATGTAGGCTGTCGGATTTCGCAGGCAGAATGCAGACGAAGCGGCCATTGATCTGTCGAGCAGCAGCTGAGAGAGCTATTGTAGTAGATGAGGGTGCTGAACAGATCTCTACAATAAGCTGTGCATTCATGCCAGCTGCTAGAGCTGATATCAATTCAGTGCTTTCTAGTTTTGTGCACTTCTTCTCCGTATCCAAATTACACTGCATCACAAATTAGGTACAGAATCGTTAGATCATGCTCTACATTATTGAATATCTACAAGAATATAATTATTGCAGCAACGAGAGGACTTACCAGCTTTACAGTTTCTAGATATGCGTTTACTGCATTCACTGGAGACCATCCCATGATGATAATGAGACCGTTTTCACAGAGCTCTATTAATCTGAAAACTCTGAATTTCAGAGAGGCTTGCAGCAAACCTGCTACTTTTAACCCTCAAAGGAGTTATTGGCAAACCCAAATGCAAACTCTGATAATATAACTTTTTTCTCTCTGGAACCTTAGAGGTAGACCTTAAGACTGAGCGAAATAAAGAGAATCGAATTCCCAATTCCAATTTCAGAAATGAGAATGGCTGAACAGTATTTGTATAAGCTCAAGGCCTTAAAATATAGGTGGTTGTGGTTGGACTTTTGGGCCTCATCCTTTCAGACGAACCGAAAGTTTGCCTGCCCAAGCAATAGAAAACCCTAATTGAATAACTGATCAAATTAAAAAAAAAAAGCAGCCAAACATTTCAGCAAACCATTTCTTACGTTACACGTGGAGGTTATGTGGAGACTTATCTTGTTGGTATTTCAGTAAACGTTGGCAGGCGTTCCTTCTTTCTCGGTAGGCGGTGCAAAAGTTATTGGAATGTCGCGACAAGCAATCGCATAAGGTTGATTCAACGGATCTGGCTCGCAACAATTCCTAGTAAACCCACATGCTAAACAAGTCTTTGACTCTCCATGTCTATCTCCATGTCTAACTAGGGACTTAAAAGGGACTTTTTAACTTTTAGGCTGATTTTCTGCTGCTGGAATCTGGTGAATGTGATCTATAAAATATGTAATTTATGTAACTTCAGTTGTTTTAGACAAAACCAGTTCGAAATAGAGGTCAAGAAGTCTTTTCTTTAGACAATTTGGTAAGCAATGATCAAATTTGAAGTGTGGGTCTTAATTTTGGTGAAAACTTGCTGTAGAGTAATGATGGTTGCCGCAGGTTCATGATGCTAAGATCTAATGGTAAGTAATAAGCCTCGAGCAGCAATTAAGGATGATTAATGGCCGCCCTTAATTTTAATTGGTAGGGTATTTATTCTTGGAGTCCTTCAAAGTAAAGGGCAATATAAATAATTGTACTTTAATTGACAAATATAAATTAACAAAACCTTTTCCTCCAAAAAAATGCAAAAAACAAATATTGTCTTTCCAACTTTTAATAATATTAAACAATTAAGCACCCCCTAATAGGAGTAAACTATCCTCCCAACCATTTGCAATGGGACCCACCCAACTCCGGGACCCACCCAACTCCGTCAAGTGGATAGCCTACTCTGTTACCCTCTGTGAAACCTAGACTTACCGACGTCTGCTTCTTCTCTTGCCTTTGTCGACCATTGTGTAAGATCGTTGATGTTCAAACGTATGGTATTTGCATTGGTTAGGGTCTTAATTGAAAGCATTGAAAGTATGTAAGAGGAATGAACGTGGAAGAATCGTAAGAGATATCCCAGGTATGTAGTGACTGTGACTGTCTACAAAGCCCCTCTATCTTTGGGAAACAATAAGTAATTTGGAAAATACATCAATTATTTGATGTTTACGTTCACTATGAAAACAACTTTGTGTAGAATTTTGTTAGCATTTTCAACCCCTGAAACCTTGCTCAACTTCTTTTCAAAGCCTTGCTCAACTTTTGTCTGTAATTCTTGAAATACTGCAATTCTTTCCAGTAGGTATTACAGACTTTAAATAAAGTACTCCAGTTCTTTCCAAATAGGTATTACAGACTTTAAAATAACAACAATCAAATACTTTAATAGGCACATAATGCATTACACTGTAATGTCCCACAGAATATTAAACACTCGTATTAATTGTTAGTGTGTTATGCCATGAATGAGCCACTAATCAATTGTTAGTGATGTTGTGAATGAATGATAAATCACTCACATCAATCTTTGTTTGTTTTCAATGGTTGGTTGGCTAAAGGCTCATCATACACTTGTAACACTTGCAAAATAGTGCACTTACCTTCGGCTAGCCCCTCCAAAATTTTAAGTGGAATCTGTGATCGAGGAATCCTACAAGTATGCAACAGTGGTGGGGATTACATATACGTTTGACTGCTACTTTAAACATTTTTGTATGCGATCCATAGATATTGAAATGCTCCAAGTTTATCTATGAAAACCATATGATGCTATCAATTATTGGCAATCTAATAATAATGCATGTTGAATATTGTATAAATTGTTATTATCAAATCATTGATGATTTATGTTACTTAAAACCAGACATTGTGCAATGTTGCAGTTGATGGTATGTTGGTATGTTTGCATAATCATTATGTAAATCTACTAAGGTCATATTAATTATAATAATAATAATTTGATCATTATGTAAATCTTAAGATCATATTAATTATAATAATATAATTTGATTTATCAAATTTGTGCATGAAACCGTTTGGTGTCTAGACATCTCAAATTTGTGGATGAGACATTTTGTTGTTGGTACTAGGATTCTTTTTTTTCTTACGATTCTTCCACATTCAATCCTCTTACATACTCCCAATGCTTTCAATTAAGACCTTAACCAATGCAAATACCATAAGTTTGAACACCCACGATCTTGCACAATAGGACGAGATCAGTAGTCGGGGGTCTGGAGACTGCAGAAGGCATGAGAAGAAGCAATGGGACAGGATCAGCAGCTGGGGGGTCTGGAGACCAGCGAAGGAAGGAGAAGAAGTAATGGGACGGGATCAGCAGTCGGGCGGTTTGGAGAAGAAGAAGCAAACGTCGGTATGTCTAGGTTTCACTGAGGGTAACGGAGTAAGCTATTCACTTGACGGATTTGGGTGGGTCCCGGTTCAAATCGTGAGGTAGATAGCTTACTCCCCCCCTACTATCTACATGAAAAAATGATATATTTTTAATAAAACCTAATTTCAACACATTAATTTGACATATGTGTAACATTAATTTTACACTTCAGTAACATAACAACTATTTTATTGTATTTTTTCGAGTTGGAGCACACTTCATTATACATAAAAACTAGTTAGACTATGCAATAACCATATTGTGACATCTATGTTATCTTATGCATAGTGCATGATCTTGTAACTAGATATAGAATTAAAAGAAACTACAACCATGAGAGAATTACTTAGTGTTAAATATGTACAAAAGGAAGCCACTAAGCAAAACAAGGTTATAGTAAACCTACAACCAAAAAATACATATAAAACCAACCAAAAGCTTAATTCAAACTGCACTGAGGACAATCATCCAAGTTGGAGAGAGGTAGGAATGATGGGCATTGGGCGCCTAGGAAAAATAAATATCTACAACACATAAAACATTTAAAAAAATCCTACATACCAAGCAAGTTAGCAAGGCTAGCATCACCGAGGTCAAGGTATCAAATTTTGTTGTTCAACACTAGTCGCACAACATACATGTATGGGATGGAGGGGCAATGGAATCAAGCCTAAGTCAACTAGAACCTTGTGACTCATTGCATGTCTGAGTCTCGACAATCTGACTTTTAAATTGAACTAGAACACCAAAAGAAGTTTGTTAATGGATGGAATTGAGAAAGTTCTAGGTGTGACTAATTAAGAGCTAAAGGATCTAAAATTTGTTGTGTTTTGTACTAATTCACGATTTGGCGAATTGGTAATCATGGGCAGGAAATTTAAGTTATTTAATGAAAACAATTGATGTATCCACCTCTATGTCGAATCCATTTTCAATGTTGATGTGGGTCGCTACCCTCCTTATTGTCTTACCAAAAGCCATGAGAATGAGGAATAAGATGTAAAATTATGGACTTCACCTTCAACGAATGTCTTGCAATCACATTGGTAAGGAGTGATGAGAAGATAACAACAATCCAACATGTCAAATCTCAGTTGTTAGTGTCAATTAAAGACTTGTATGGTAAATTAAAGACTTACTAATTAGAGGAAATTTCAACTCAAAATGGGCCTCCTAAAATGAACTAATAAAATAATAGTTAAAATAATAAAATAATATTTATTAATTTTGGAGGAAGAAAAGAAAAAAACTACTTTTTTGTTTGTATTTTTGACATATCTCCCTGTGTTTTTACTCAAATTTCGATCAAGAGAGATCGTTGGATGTGGAATTAAATTCCGCATCCAACGAGTACCCACTCGGTATACTTTTGATGGACGCCGCTACCCCAAAAACAAGAAACACCTGAAAAAATGGAATGATGATGTCATCATTCTGTTTTTTCAGGTATTTCTTGTTTTTGGGGTAGCGGGGTCTGTCAAAAGTATGCCGAGTGGGTACTCGTTGGATGCAGAATTTAATTCTGCATCCAACGAGCTCTCCCTATCGAAATTTGAGTAAAAACACAGGGAGATATGTCAAAAATACGAACAAAAAAAGTAGTTTTTTTTATGATACCTATCCCTAAATTTATATTAAAAAAGTGTTTAAGACCTATACGGTATTTCAAATTTAAAGCAATTTCATTGGCTAACACATGATGACATGGAATTTGAATAAAAGTTAAAAGGCCCATTTTGAGTTGAAATTTCCTCTAATTATAGTTGTCTCTTACTCTTTGCATCTTGAAACATTTTATATTTTATGGTTGTCTCTTCTCCTTGACCCAATTGATATTATAAGGAGACGATGTGTGTGCATAATAATCCTTCGTTATGACTATGAGGTGAGGATGTGCATGCATAATAATCCTTAGTTATGACTATGAGGTGAGGATTTAAAGAGCAGAGGATGTAAAGACATGTGATTTTATATGTATTTTGGTGGCAAGTGTCAAGGACAAATGTTTGGAAGTACAGAGGGAGATATCATCTGATCATGCCACCCGTCAAATTGAAGATTATTATTCAATGACATTTTTAATTTTATTAATAAATATTGTGGTGCTTTGGTCCAAATGTTTTTTCTAACTCATTGTTTCTCTATATTGTGTGTTGAGTGACACCTATCTATATCATTGCCACAAAGTTTTGGGCTCATTTTGGGCCTAGTAGTAGACTAGTAGTTGTTCTCTATTGTTAAAACTGCATTCATTGACACATTGTCACACCTTATATTGTAGCCCTAAGTGACTCAAGAGTAAGATTCACATCTTGGTGTCCAGTGCCTCATAGTTGTCAGTAATCACTCATCATCTTGCACAGTTAAGCAGTGAGTGCATGACGTGAGTGAGTAAGTGATTATAATTTACGATATTTTCAATATTTTGAATGGAAAGTAAAGCTTTATAGCATAGGAATTTCAACATCTTGAGAAAGTTACAAGGATGGGTAATTTCTAATGTTTCCCTTCTTTTGAAATTTGATATAAATTATGTCCTTAATTAAAAGGGTAAAGGTAAAATTCAAGTTCTAATTTTCTTTTGAAGGGAAATTGTCACTTTACACTTCTAGGAAAGGCTAGAACCCTTTGGAAGGGTTGGGAAGGGTTCAAATTCGAATGCTAATCGTAAGGTTCATTTTAAATTTTTGGCATGAATTTTGCAGCGAGTCCTGGTGAAATTCAATTAATAAAAAAAACATAGAAGTTAAATTAAAATTTTGATTAAGGAACAAAGGCAAATTTTGGTTGTTAGTCAGAAATGTTCATTCAAGGTAGAGCTTATTCATTTCAATTAAGGATGAGATTGGTTGAAGCTATTTGCAAGAGTTTGGATAAATGTGTTTAATTATTGTTTTATTTATTTATTATGTTTATTAAAGTCACAAAGAGAGGCAACTCAATTATAAAGGAAAACACAGATCTCACAATATAATTCATGATGACATCAACAATATAATAATGTTGGTCACCACACCAAATAATTTCGACTACCATGTGGTGGGGTTGTGGTGGGGGGCACGAGTGTCACAAAATGCATTGTGCTCTACATCATCATGTTACATGTGGCATTGTAAGAAAATAATGTGGAATTCCATGTCATCATTTAAAATTATGTTTTCCATCAAAATCCTTCAAAGTGGTTGTACTCAAACTTTGACAAAGAACAAATTTAATTTCTTGGATGCATTGGGTGATCTGTAAATGGGGGACATATCACCCAATCCCTTCAGTAACATGGACCCTCTATGCAATTAAAATCTAATTGTTGTTTCTATGTCTTACATAAAGATCTATGTCATCTAAATGACTACAAGGTCTTTGTTCTTTATGTAATTTTGAGTGCACAACCACTCTACTTGTGATTGTTTATCTATTTCCTTTCTTTGTGTAACCTAGATGTAATAAACCATATGACAATGAAATTGAAAATGAATCATTATTGTTTCTTATTCACATGTATTGACCTAGCACACATTCAACAAATATATCTTTGTCAATACCATATGACAATGAAATTGAAATTGAATCATTATTGTTTCTTATTCACATGTATTGACCTATCACACATTCAACAAATATATCTTTGTCAATACCATATGACAATGAAATTGAAAATGAATCATTATTGTTTCTTATTCACATGTATTGACCTAGCACACATTCAACAAATATATCTTTGTCAATACTAGAATCCAATAGGTCACACCAAGTCCCATATCACTCATCTAATAGCTAATTTAGATGCACTATGTTTTTAGTTCCTCGGGATTGTGTTTATTAATTCTATAGTCTGTAGATTTATTTCCAAGAAAGATGAAAAGTATCACAAGTTTACTACGCCATGCAAAGAACTCAAATTAATAAATTTGTGATAAAATTCTATTCAACTTATACTCCATTAATTAAATCCTATTTGAGATAACAATCCTTTAAAATCATGCATGAGATGGACATTCATCAATACATATGAAATGGCTACTAAAGAGAATATATGATATGGTTGTTCATTGAAATAGGTGTGAGATGGGAATTAATTAACCCTTATATGGGACAACTTCATGAGAAGGAGACAATAATATAGTGTCACACCATGCCATATAGATTGAATGATCCACAAATTCCCAAACGCGTGAGGGGAAAAAAACTAAACACTTATTGTTCAATTACATGAATCTAGCATACTCCACATGACCCAGGAAGATGGAGGCATGCAACCCAATTTGTGTACGATCCATACGGCCTATGTACAACACTAAAATTCTCCCAAAGAAAATGTAGGAATTCCTATGATTCTAACTTAGAGAACACAACCTCAAGGATCTCTCAACATGCATGCATGGTCATCAAATAACTTAAACATGCCAACATGCAACATTGAGAAAGGAAAGAAATGGTTGTGTCTTCCATTAACAATGACTAATATTGACAATAGAATTAGAGACTTGGCTATTAACTTGCAACAATCAATCAATGGCATCTATTGATCTCTACTCTAAAAAATAAAGAAATGATGGAGATTAAGAATTGTCTATATTCCTTGAATGTGAATGCGAAAGAGAATGAAACTATGAAGTAAATAAATCATCACAACATTAAAATAACTAGGCAATCATTAAAATATAGAGTGGCTTCCATTAACATCCATATGCATAATAATAAAATAATTAAAAAACACATAGAAGAAATCCATCACACATTGACACAATATTTACTTTGGAAACCCAAATGGGAAAACCAACATCCAATGGTAGTTCAATTCTCTATTTTGGCAATCTCTAGATACAATAAGTCTCATGGTTTTCTATACATCCTTCTCTCGTTGGCCAACCCAAAAGAAAATTTTCCTTTGATGTAAATTACAAGAAGCTATAGGAGAGTTGTGGGCTAATGGAAGTCCTGAGGGACTAGCCTTTTAGTTCCCATTACCCTCTCTCTCATTTTTATTATTTTCTTTTCTTTTCTTTTCCTCTCTTTTGTCTCGTTGATCTGTAAAATTTGCACTTTATGTTTTTCCTACCCTCATTAATTAATGCTTGAATTACACACAAGTAATGACTCTTACAACCAATGCTTGTTTGAATCCAATTCAGAACACACATCTCTATTGAGAGTTATTTTAGTCTCTGAAATCTTAGAGAAAACCAGTCTAGATTAATATTCCTTCTATCTTCTTCTTTGGAACATGACTCTAATTCTATCTATTGGAAACCACTCTAAATATTGCTCTAGCTCAATGTCTCTTGGCTTTGGATACTAACTATGGTTATAGATTTGGTTCTTGGATCACATGTTCCCACATTGCAAAAGCATTCTCACTAACTCTCAACTCTAATCAATCTTCGTATCCAAACTCTTTTGAATAGAATTCATTCCCATCTGTAGCATGCAATTCTCTTGTATTTTCAAACTTGGAGTAGTCCATCATGGTAGTAAATGAAAACCAAGTCGAATTATAGTCCTCTTGTTCATTGTTGAATGTATGTAGCACTTATTCAATAGTGAGATCCCAACAATTAATTCCATCATGCAGTGAATTCATGAAAGGAAGTGTGGTTTTCCTTATTCTACTAGGATTAATTGCTTCAAACTTGGAACAATTATATGTTATTGAACTTACTTACACCACTCATCTCTACAACAATGTCACTTAACGACCTCCTTTTTGTGGAATCATAGAACCATCTTCTTCCAAAAACATTTGAGAAACCCTACATCTATATGGTTGTACGTGACAACACTATAAGAAAAAGGCCCTGTAGCAGAGGTTATGGCGGAAGCACATAAAAAAAGAGGTTAAAAATCCATTTATAGCGGAGGTTGCTAACAAAGGTGAGTAGCCAGAGATTTTAGTAGATATTTTTCAATTGGTGCATTTACACCAAAAACACACCGGTGTGTTACATCCTATAATGCCTCGGTGTAGACCTAAATAACACTACAACGAAACAAAGAAAAAATACAAATCCACAAAAAATTAATTTAAAAACTCATATTATTTAAAAAATCATCCATCAGTGTGTTTATATGTATTAAAGGAACTGATGCATTTATAGTATAATGAACCCGTGCATTTAATACTTTTAAATGCATTATTCTTTCAATTTATGTTTTTAATATGAAATCTAATTTTAGTGCGCACAATAACAGTAATTAAACACATCGGTGAGTGTTTAATAAATAAATGCACCACATTATACTATAAATAATTTCATTACAAAATTCATTTAAATATGCATTACAAACCCTATTTGACAGTTCGTATGTATAATATATAAGTAGCGATGTGTTTTTCTTTACCAAACACATCGATTGTAAACATTAAAAAATCCCCAGAAAACACATCAATTTTTTTAAAAACCCTATAATCTAGTGCATCACGTTTTTCGCCCGCACCGATGTGCTTTACATGAAATGCACTAGAACAAGCTTTAATAACAATAAAAAAACTCGAAGACAAAATTCATTTTTACCTCTTCTCAGTGCGTTTTCCCCCAAGAACACTAGTGTGAAACTTTACCCACTTGGAAGCCCTGACATCTATGGCCCATGTGGAAACAATATTCATCTATATTGGTTGTTGCTGTTAGTTTGAATTTTAACAAACGGTGGTAAAAATTCAAATTTTCCATACATCGCCAGAATGCCTCCCCGAAGGGCCGTTCAACAAGTAAATTGTTTCTTACCTCATAATTTAATTTTTTAACTGATTACTTTTTTATTGAAGCCTTAATATTGTGTATTTAAAAAATAAATTATGCGTTGTGTGTTCAAGTCGTTCGGCTCGCACCGAAATTTATTGCACCTTGTAAATTTTTATAGGTCGCATCGATCGCGATGTGATCCGAATGGGTTGAATGCACCACACAACTATAAATAAATAGAAAATAGAAAATTTGTAAATAGAAAATTTGTAAATAGAAAACATAAAGTATTTAAAAAAAATAAATTATGTGGTACACCTAGGTCATGTTACAACATCAGTTTCGGTGCTTTGACATGGCCTAGAAGCATCGGTAAGATACGCACCATAATGTAATAAATAAAAATTAACGTAAAAAAGGTAATTGGTGCATTCAATATTTTATATCACTAGTTTTATGGTGCACTTTCATATAATGAACGCACTAATTATTATTATATAATAAACAGACATATTAATTATATGGCATGTCTAGGGAATTTAAGAGCATTGTTAGCGGTGCTCTTATGTTTCATAAGCGCACCGTCAATTTTTTCAAAAAATTAATAATAGTTGAGAATAAACAGTGTGTTTTGTTGAAGTAAAAACAATGTTAATGTTGCGCTTGCTTGAGCTAAATGCACCGAAAACATATAAATTAACCATTTTAGAAAATTTTAATGTTGATACGCCCATTCCACATCAGTACATCCGTGTCGGTGCTATGATGTGACATTGGTGCACCAGAATTACATTTATCGAAAATGGTTTACAATGCATTCATAAAATTGGAAGCACTATTATGATTTCGGTGCATCGTTGGGTCCATTTTACAAATTGTAATGGTGCATTGGATATTTGATGTGCCATTTAGAATAATTTTAAATGTGTTAAAATCTAGTATCGATGCAGTATTATTGTAGTAGAGAACCGTAAGCGGTGCATTTGTGAACATAAAGCATCGTGGAAGATGCACTTCTATTATTATGGCATACCGGTAGTAAGTATTTTTTTCAGAAAAAATTATTATTGATGTTACTAAATATTATTTTAATTATATGAAATATGTGAAACAAAGGCATGAGCAATGGCATGCTTCTCAACATGACCGTGATCATCTTGACCAATATAACGTGGTCAAACAGTGGGAGGATAGGGAGAGGGAGAGGGATTTGTACCCTCAACCCATTATTTCTCATACCAGAGAGTTCTTAAGGATTGTTGGCCTCTTGAACTTCTATCAAGAGGCTACATCCCTTAAGGGAAAATATGCATTATTATGCTAGTTCATCTGATGTTGGCATCACCAGAGGCAGGAATTTTATGTCGGCAGCGGTTGGTGGTTCTAGCCTATCGAGGAGGATATTTACTTCATCACTGGGATATCTAGGATAGGAAACAATTTACCCTGGTTCCCCGATGATCCAGTTGGTGTTGCAGCAGAGAGTTAGCTAGATTACTCTCTGAGATATATCATTGATGCGATCATCCATCCATCTGATTTTTCAGGTGAGCGGTAGGAAGCTTCGAATCTCTGCTTTTAGTCGAGAGGATGTTAGGTGCCTCTCTCTTATCCTTACAATGTTGTAACACTCCACTTCCACTAGGAAACACATTAATTTATCCTTACTGTATTATGTTGACTCTTTAGTGCTGAGACCTAAATGCATTAGGTGGTATGCCATTTTTTGCAAAGGTTTTTTTATGCTTTGGATAGATGTCATGCAGTCGTTGATGGGAGGTCGAACTTTTCGGTGCAAATATTTTTTGTTTATTTTTTGAGAGGTTTCCGACCACCAGGCCTTCATTTGAGTGCCTACCTACTAGGTTGATTACAGAGGTGCATATGTGCATGTGGGGGGATATGATGCCCAAGAGGGGGAAACTTGAGTTCCCAGCTAGGATCACCTTAGATGTGCTATAGATGTTGGCTAGTGAGGATGAACATGCACTTGACATGGTTCCATATCCATATGTCGACATGGATTGGAGAGGGTGCACGGAGATATACTTCACACTAGATGAGCCACCTGATGAGATACGTAATATTAATGTTATGTTTAAATTACTATATTTTCATTGTATTCTCTTTGTACTTAATGCAAATGAAATATGTTAAAAATATTAAAAATTTTAATGAAATTGTCTAATTATTATTATGTACTATATATCTTGCAGATATCAACATATTTGATACAAAGGTCAAGTTTCCTCCTCCAGCTCATGTTGATGAGGATATGGAGGAGCAAGAACAGGCCAACCCACATGAGGTGGTTGGTAGACATCTTAGCCACCGTCCACATAGGCCTAAGGATATATATATTCAAGATGTGGCATACAAGTTGGCCATATTGTTGACTAATATAGGTGTACAGCCTGTGCAACCTCATGAGTTTCGCAATGACCCTGAGCTTACAAGGATCTGTACAATTATTCCTCGTCATATGAGGTTATTTATGTAGCATGTTGTTGGTGCATGTATTCACTTGGTTTCCTCCTTTGCATGTCCTCCTCGTTCCCCCTCCACCTTCTACATCTCATCCACCTCCTCCTCCTCCACCTTCAATGTCTCATTAACTTCCTCCTCCACTTTCGTCATATTCTAGTCCTATATGTATACTCGGACTTCCATTCAATCCTACATCATCATCACCTCCTCTACTCATGCTCAATTGACCCTTTGGTCCTACTCATCGGCTTAACCATCCACCAACTCCTAATGCACCCATTTTTGTTTTAGAGATGCTCAAACAGGTCTATACACTTCATCTTTGTGGACCTATTCTTCTTTCTATCGAACCTCTTTTTCTTTTTGGTATGGGTATTGATGCCTCTGACATTGCGAGAAGAGGTGCTGATATTGCCTCTGGATCTATTGGTGGAGGTGACGATGCATATAGCTATGGTATTAAAGATACTAATGATTACTCTAATAGCGAAGGTGGAACATATATGTCGTAGTAGTTATTGCACTAGAGATATATTATTATTTTTTACATATTGTCTCATGACTATGATGTTACATATATATATATATACTGCATTTTTTCAGGTTTATGCAGTATATATATATATATATATATATATATATATATATATATACTGCATCCTTAAATAAACCTTGAGTGACTTTTTGAGAAATTAATCCACCTGTTGGGAAAGTTACCCACATGTAAACCCTAACCCTAAGCCAAGAGTGTGCCCCTCTTGAGGAGTTTAGTAAGTTCATTCATAGGATGATGTTTCCATGCTTGCATCACTCAACCCAAAGTGGAAATTCTCCCTCCTTGAGGAAAATTTGTATTCTTTATGATTGGCGATGTTTCCTTTCTTGCATCCTTTCACCAAAATGGAAATTGTGCCCCTCCTTGACCAAAGTTTCATGCTTTTTCATTGATTGATTTTCTTGCATTGTCTGCTTTTGAAACTACTTTATTTTCCTTTCTTTTGATAGTTTCCATATGTTTCCTTCATCCACGGCAAGTTGACTTGCCTAATGCGCCCTCCTAACATGGAAACTCATTCCCACATGTATTATTTGCATGTTAATTAAATATTCACACGTGAATAATCTAGAATTAGAAATAAACTTAGTACATGCCTCCTCGGTATGAAATAATCAAAATTCCATAGGTAATTTAACTACTTCAACTTTTGAACCTCTAGGTGCTTGACAAGTCAAAACTTTCAATGTCCTTCCAGGAAGAGACATTCGGTCTCTCCACTTCCTTAGCTGCTGCCACTTCTTATATTGTTGCTCAAGTTATTTGGGTGGATAGAACTCTCCTCGGACATGATTGATGAATTTATGTCATGTGTCTATGGGGTTGTCTTCTTTATCCATATTTTTCAATATATTATCCCACCAAAAGTGCACAGAATTCAACATATTTAAGGACATAATGGTGATCTTCTCAACTTTCGAGAGTCAATTGACAGAGAAATAGGATTCCATCTATTGTACCTAGTTGTCGATATATTCAGCATCACCAAGTTCCTTCAAGATTCGGTATATCCAAGCTCATTTGAACCTTAAAGGGGTTGAATTTTTAAGAAGTGTATCATGTCGATGTTCCTTCTAAATTCGAGACAATTCACATGACAATCTCATTGTCTGCTATCAAGCCAATGCTTTCTCTATAAGTTGATCTGTCTCTTTAGTTACATGGATTTTGTCTACTTTCTCTACAATCTTTGGATGAGTGTTTCGAACTAGTGGATAGTTGGAAGTTGAAGGTAGTGTCTGTATGGATTGTTGAGTTTGCAAGCGTGTTTGCACAGGCATAAGTCAAGTAAATTTGCAATAGGTGTTTACATAGAACTTACACAAAGTTAGGTTGAAAAGATTGAAGACCAGATGGTAGCTTTGATACCAATGATCTACGTCGCCCAGGTGTTCGACAGGGGACAACAGGTTCAACTAATTGAGTCAAGTTCTATTATGAAGAAAAAAATATAGAATATGTCAACAATTTAGAACAATAAAACAATACGGCACACACATGTAGGAAATATGCAAGAATTGGGAACCACGAGCTATTTTTTTTCTCCTTATGTTACAATAATGTACAGACTTAAATATAAAGTGTTGAGGACGTTTGGGTACATTCTCATTATGTTCAATTACAAGAGACGTTGTAATGGTCAAAGAAGTGAAACCATCATGGGAAATTGGAAGTCAGAGCGACAACATGTCGAAGTTGTTATTGTCGGTGTGAAGTAGTTAATATCGATGGGGCATGTTGGAGTCGTCAGTATTCGATGAGTAATGTTGCGATCGGTTTTTCCAGATGCAATAATCGATGTCGCTGGAGCATGTTGAAATCGTTGGACTTCGACGCGTTACGTTGTGATCGGTTCCAACAGATGCAATAGTCGATGTCGATGGAGCATGTTGAAGTCATCGTTATACGACAAGTTATGTTGTGATCGGTTCCAATAGATGCAGTAGTCAGTCTCAATGGAGCATGTTGGATTCGTTGGTCTTCGATGAGTTATGTGAGAAGTTGACTAGGACTAGGCCAACTAGTCAAACAAGCTAATCGACTTATGGATGGGTTAGAATTGGTGAGTGATTTACCTCATATTTTTTTAGTGTTGATACCTTTGATGTGATGTCAAATCCACTGCTCAAATACAAGTGTACTTAGATGTAATTATAAGTAAAAGACAAGTCTCCAAGAAAAATCAATGGTCAATAATAGAACCATATTTCATTTCCAACACTACACTAGTTTAAATGTGCACTCCCAACACTTGGACCAAGGTTACAAAGCCATCTGATAGCAATTAGGTATCACATATGAGTGTTGATGTCACTAATGGAAAATATACTCTACTTTGCACCAACAAATCTTCAATGGAAAAAATAGCTCTATAAATCCAAATATAGTTTCAAATTAGGACCAAAGTGGATTTTGGAATGGTGGCCCCAGGAATTTTAACAAATGGTAGTCAATCTCTTGAGTTAAGTCTATTTACATCACTATCACACAAATACAAGGAAATACAAATGGTTATAAATGCAAAAGTCAATGAGAGATACCATGCAACATGTATCCTAGTAATAGAGGTCTCACCAACACATAGAGATAGATTAGTTTGCAAGGCCTCACGACGGTATCTATTTTTACCTTGCTTCAAGATTGGAATTTTATGTTTCCATCGGGTGTTTCTCACAAGTGAATGCGTCTTCAACAAGGAAAAATACTCTATGATAAAACTCTACAATAAAATATGCTTAGAGTACAATCTTGTTGAGGCCGAGAAAATCGCAGGAAACAACAGTAAAGGATTCTCCCCAGTCAACGTTCCCAACTAGCCCGTGACTATTTGGTGTGGGGAATCTGTCTGGTTTGCGGTCCGGCTACCATAGGTCAAGTAACAAAAGGGTTTACCAGTTGCGGCCCGGTCCACCGTATATATTTTGTATTTTGACTTAAAGTATGATGTGCACATGCCTAATTAACCATGCGAGGGGATAAGGATGCAAAGAGTAGTCACAATGTGATGTGTAGGTTCCTACCTCTCGTCTTAGAACTCACAAGCATCCAAATCACATATATGTAAGAAAATAAATACTAACTAAACTATCTCTAGAGAGCTGGATATTAATTCATGAGTAATGCACTACTGTTCATGTGTTATGGCAAATCGCAGATAGTTGTTCTTATAACCAAACATATAAACATGAATAAAATTATACATGATAAAATAGCTCATCAACAGTTAAAAGACCCCATTACTCATGGTGGAAGACATCACAAAGTATACTAAAGAACATTCAAACAAGAACATAGGTTCGGGAAGTTAGAACACTCTCACAGTTAATGAGACACAGTTGAAAATGAAATAGTTCCCATTCAACATTGCTCATTTAATCACATTGATACATTCCACATAGCACTTTCTCCAACAGGTAAAATTTGCAGTCTCTGGTTGTAAAACGAAATAGTTCCTCTTACAAGCGTTGCTCATTTAATCACATTGATACATTCCACATAACACTTTCTCCAACAGGTAAAATTTGCAGTCTCTGGTTGTAAAACTAAATAGTTCCTCTTACAAGCATTAGTTTACAAGTTTTTCCAAGGGAAAAAGCCCCTCTCAGTTCTAACTTTCAAATATTTAAACTAAAACAGTAGACTGCTTGGGCTGCCCCCCAGCGTGTGACCTTTCGGTTCCTCAAACGTTACATATCCCTCTTTTTTATCTTCTATGTGCGCACTCATGATCCACTGAGTAACTGATAGACCTTTCAAGTCTGTGCCTTTATCGGTATTGGCTTCACCTTCTACTTTGCTTTCCCTCCTTGCGATCCGGTCTCCTTTCTATACCTTTGTGCCACGGCAGCATGCACAGTCTTTTGAATCTTCCTACAATAGAACAACATCTATCAGGCTGTATTTTTTAATAAAAATCAAACTAAGTTAAATTTTATCAACCGAAATGGCTAAGTAGCAGGACAAGCCATGTACTGTATCATGGTTACAAGGATTTTTACAAGCGCTGACACCACCATCTCGTCCACCTAAGGGTTCGAAGGAATCACCAATGACAGGAAATAAACACTCATCGACGGCTTAGAATGCTAACATCGGCAGGGTAGACTCATTTGCAGCCGCATGAGCGGGTCTTTAAAGGTGACAGACACTACGAAAACACTTAAGCACATCGAGGTCGGAGGAGTTAAGACCTAAAATAAGGGCGGGAAAGCTCCCAATCGGAAGTTGGAAAGACATTGACATGGGGAGACGAGTGCTTTGCATAGCCGCAATGGCGGAAGAGAAAAGACTACAGTCATGCGACTAAAAGACCAACACGCATCGGCGAGCGGAGTACTTAACATCGGGTGCTTAGCTTCTTTGGGAGCCGCAATGGCGGAAGAAGAACAAACAATGGCCTCCGATCAAACATAATTTGATGCCCGATCTATGAAAAATATTAAGTGTTCGAACAACTCTAAAATTCAGCAATGGTCAAAACCTTTTTCACCTCTAAAACAGCGGCCTTTCAAAGAACAATTGACCCGCTTCATCTTCAACTACAAAACCAGACTCTAACATCTGCGACCCACAACAATTTCCAACACTATCAATTTCTAAAAATAGGACGAGAGTTCCTCTTTAAAAATCACCCAAGATTAAAGCACGACCAAAAACTCACGGACCCAATTTATTCAACGTAGCATCAAAATCGTAAAGGGGGGTCCAAAATTTGAAAAAATTGGGGAGAATAGTTGCAGCTGCAACAACTGGCGATTACCTGGGGAACCTAGATCTTTGGATGATTATTCCTTGAGTAATAGACTATTTGACAATAAAACCAACATGTTGAATTCTTCTATATGTATGGATTTCCCAAATGGCAAATATATGTACTTTTAATCATTGATGATAGTCCAATTCAGGAAAATGGAAACCAAGATTTTAAAGTCAATATAACTCTTTTGAGGCCAAGAATATGAGTTTCATTATTACCTCTGTCTTCGAGTAGCTTCCAGATTGGACACTACAGGATTGTAACATATGGTAAACAGAAATATTCATTTGTTCCTCATTCCCATGCCATTTTGCACTTTTGTGCTTTTGGAATTTTTTGTCCTTTCATTTGAGTCCTCCTACATGCCTTTCTTTCTGAATTTTCTATTCAGGCTCCTCTATCCATAGTGTCCTTTTGTGTGAGATATGTATTCAATTTTCAGCTCACAGATGGAGAAGAGATTTTGGCAATTTTGTACTCATACGGTTCAGTACTTTGTTTTGATACATATTGCTTTCTTTAGGAGTTTTTTTTACTCTTACTTGCCTTTTAGGCTTTCAATTCTTGGCATGGGATCATTTATATATAATATACTGTTTACCTTGCTTCCTTTCCATGGGTCTTTTGCTGTCACCTCCTAGGACATTTTAAATGTGGCATGGATGGAGCCTCAAAATAGTATTCCAGACCCTTTGACTCCGGTTTATTTCACAGGGGTTAAGTGGGACTTCAATGCGTACATAGCTATTTGGGAAAACTGCTAAACTGGAAGAAGTTCTTTTAGACAAGCAACAATATACAGTCCTATACCCAAGAACTTTGGTTAATTCAAAATTCTGATGTTCTCCCTGCAACCGCGGGTTTGCCTCCTTTATTGAAATCGACGAAATTTTAAACTAAAACAAAACTGAACTTCATGACTCAAAGACTCAAAAAGACGACCAAACCATATTATTTATATACAAGATAGAAGAAGACAAATAAAACTCAGGAAATATAAGGCTTGAGAACTAAACCATTTACTGGTAAGTTCTCTTCCCACCCTTGCAGATCTTGTAACTTATAAGTGGAAGGGCCAATCTTTGCCGCAATCTGGAAAGAGCCTACCCATAACTGCTGGAATTTCGTGTGTTTTCCTTTCTCATCATGGGGGTGATCCCACTTGAGAACCAAATCTCCCACTTCAAATTCTTTTGTTCCTGCCTTATGTTTGTCGAACCATCTCTTTATTACCTCTTGTTGTTTCTTAAAACGCTCTCTGGCTTTAGATCGATCCTCTTCTGCTTTCAGGAGATTATATATCCTCATTTGCAAAACTTCATCCTCCGACCCTATAGACTCTTGAGCTATTATGGAGGAGGGTAGCATGATATTAGGGGGAAGAATGGCTTCTTTACCATACGCAAGGGTATACAGAGACACTCCTATCGATGACTTAGGGGTGACTCTATCGGCCCAAAGGGTGTTTGGTAGCGCTGAGTGCCAACTCCTCTAGTTTTCTATCACAGTCTTCTTTAAAATTCTAATCAGATTTTTGTTAATAGATTTAGCCAGGCCATTTCCTTGTGGATAGTAATTAGTAGAATAATGCAACTTTATCCTTTTCTCCTAAGAAAAAGCAGTTAATTTAATTGATGAAAAGTAAGTAGTAATATCAAAGACTAACGAAACTGGAACTCCAAACCTGGTCATAATATGATCCTGTAGGAAGTTGATGACCGCGTCCTCATTTATTTTGCACAGCGGGATGGCTTCAACCTAGCGAGTGAAGTAATCGGTTGCGGTCAGAATGTACTTGTGTTTTAAGGAAGAGTTCGGATTTATCTCCCCAATAATGTCCAACCCCCATTGCTCAAATGGCTCTGTGATCATCACAGGCTTCAGTGGTGCGGCTGCTTTAGATTGTCTTCCACTACACCTTTGACAAATGCCGCACTTCCTGACATGGGTGTGTGCTTCTTTGAAGAGCATGGGCCAATAGTAACCGGCTCTGAGAATTTTGTGAGCTGTAGTATCTCCTGAAAAATGTCCCCCAGCAGTCCCATCATGCAGTTCTGTCATTACTTTCTTCGCATCTTCTTTCTCTAAGCATCTGAGAAGAACTCCGTCGTGGTTTTTTCTAAATAATATTCCTTCAATAATTTGGTGGGAGGTTGATTTGAGACGCAGTGCTCTTCTTTGCTTAGAATTCCAATGTTCTAGCAACAACCCTGCCTGAAGGTAATGCATGAGGTCTCTATACCAAGATTCAGGGGCTGTAAACAAAGTACATACATCCATCATTGTTCCCATTTTCAGTCATTAGTTTGCACAACCCCTGCCCTTTAACTATAGAAGCTGGCTTGAATTCGAGGTCATACTCTTGAAGAGCTGTGACCCAATTGCCCCTTCTTTCTCCTAACTTCTTCTGTACAAAAAGGGACCTCACAGCTGGATATGGGACAATCACCTTGGTTCGATTTTTTAATATGTAGGGCCTGAATTGTTTCACTTCTTTGAATATTGCGTAAGCTTGTTTATCAATAGCCGGGTAATTTAATTTGGCCCCTTGTAGACCAGTTCTCATGAAAGATATTGGGAATTCATCCCCCCCCATCTTCCTTTTGAGTAAGCACAACTGCTAGTGAATCATCAGATGCAAAAGTATACAGAATAAAATCTTTATCAAAATCTGGGCTTTTTAGGGAGGGTGCATATGCAACAGCAGTTTTGATTTTGCCGAATGCGTTCTTCTCAATCTCAGTCCATTTGAACTGTGCACTTTGCTTCACCATTTGCTGCAGAGGTTTGACAATCTGAGCAAAATCTGGCACAAATCTTCATACGAAGTTTATTGTTCCCATAAAAGATTGCATCCCCCTTTTATTATGGGGCAAGGGGATCTATTCAATGGCCTTGATCCTTTACAGATCTATAGATATTCCCTTCTTTGAAACTACGTGACCAAGCAACTTTCCTTCCATAACAGTGAATACACGCTTCTTGGGATTGAGTGAGATACCATATTTCCGACAACGTTCAAAAATATGCCTTAGATGAAACACGTGCTCTTCTCTCCTCTTTGAGAATATAGTAATATCATCAAGGTACACTACCGTACTACAGCCAATCAATCCACGGAAATCTATGTCCATATCCCTCTGGAATGTGGCTCCAACGTTTATGAACCCAAAGGGCATTCTTCTGTAAGCGAAGGTTCCCCATCGGGTCCTGAATGTTGTCTTCAATCTGTCTTCTTCGGCTACTAATACTTGATTGTAACCTGAGAAACCGTCTAATAACGAAAATAGTTCAGAACCTGAGACCATTTGTAGTAGTTTCTCCATGGGTGGCACAAGATAGTTATCTTTATCTGAGGCACGATTTAAATTCCTGAAATCCATGCATAGCCTGATTTCTCCAGATTTTTTCCTCACTGGTACTAGATTTGAGACCCATTCAGAGTGTCTGACCTTAAAAATGATTTTGGCATCCAATAATTTCTTAACTTCACTCTGGATCATAGGTTCCAGTTTTGGGTGCATTTTTCTTAGAGGTTGCTGGTAAGGTTTGACGCCAGATTTGATAGGGATAACATGCTGGATGATGCTGGTGTCATATGTCTTCAAATATTCGTATGTCCAGGCGAAAACATCTTTATATTGATTAAAAATACTGATGAACTTATCTCTTTCTGCTGGTGAACAGCATTTGCCAAGATTCACATATTTAGGATGTGCCTCAATCCCTAAATTTATTAGCTCGAACTATAGAGATGAGCTGTGAGTCTTCACATTTGGTGGTCTTCTGAACTTTTCATTTAAATCAAACATTCTTTCTAAGGTCCTGACTCCTTTAGGGATGAAATTATCATACTTCAGCTCAGCCTGATGCTCTTCATCATCTATGATCGCTCCTTTAAATACCTCGTCATTGGTTAAGCATTCTATGATCTGTTGATCGTCGTCGAAAACTCGTAAGTTGGTAATCATATCAGGGACCGAGGGCCTGAAAAGCAATTCAACGAAGAATCGATTATTAGTAGGTACAAGCCTAGCAGTTGATGTGGCTAACAAGTCAGCTGCTGCATTTTTAAGTCTTGGAATTGAAATAATATTAAATGCGTTAAAACATTTGAGTAGGTCCCATACCTCATTTTGATAAGCCTTTAAGTGAGGAGAAAATTAATGTATTTGATTCCGGATCAGTTTTACAATTATTTCAGAGTCTCCGAAAACTTTTAGATTACTTACCTTTAATTCGATTGCTTTCCTCAAACCCTGCACCAGCGCTTCATACTCAGCTGTGTTATTTGTACATTCAAACTCTAATCTACATGAAAGAAAATTTTTATTATTCTTGGGGTCGATCAGGACACAGCCGGCCCCTAACCCTTCTAACGTCTTAGAGCCATCAAAAAACAATGTCCAGAAATTGCTAACTACTGCATGTGAATCTACTCCTACTGCTAAGTCTACTATTTTACAATCGATTTCATCAGCCTATGAAAATCGAAGGAGATCAGGCTGGGTGTCTGATGTGTTGCTGGCTTCTTCTGCTTGGTAATTTCCTGGTTCCAATTCAATATAATAATTTCCCAACACAGAATCCACTGGCTTGTTATTTTCCTCAAGCTGAGTGACGTTGTATTTCATGTGAGGCTCCCTCAAAATTTTAATTTGGTTCGGGCTTTATTTATATGGCAGCCACAGATGTGACCAATCTGAGGCAAAATATCTGTTTAGTTTTGTTGACCAGTCTCTGCTCAGAACAAGACCATAAGCGTCTGGTATGTCGGCCACCACGATGTCAATAACTTGACATACTTTATCATTTGACGACAGGCAAACCAGGACATCCTCCATCTCACCAATTACCTTTACATTCATCCTATCTAGTTGAACAACTCTCCAAGTAGATGGTTTAGGCTACCCATTTATCTTTTTACAGACTGATATTGGCATGACGTTAACCGATGCCCCTGAGTCTACCAGGAAATTATGTACGTTGTGATTAAAAATTTCAAAAGTGAGGAGGAAAGGTGGATGTTTGTTCTTAGACTTACCTCCAACGCTAGCTTCTTTGATTTCTTCTTCCTCCTTGGGTTGATTGTCAGTGGGCAGCCTCTCATCTGATGCTTCAAGCGCCTCCAATAGTCTTTCTTTTTGCTGCGGCACTTTACACATTTTGAATAGTGAAATGTTAGCTTTTACCTTTTTTATATCCTCCACGATGTCATAATCCATCTGTAGTTTGGTGGGATGTGGCTTATCGACATTCATTTTTTCTTCAGTGGGCTTGGCGAACGTATCAGTCTGCCTAGGATCCTAGCTGGTAATGGTGAATTCGGGAATTTTATTAGCTGAGGAATTATTCTGAAATTTTTTAACATTTTTATGTAGCCTTTTGATTTTTGGGAGTATGATACTGTCTTCTTTAACTGACCCTTGGCTCCTTGTTGTAACATTTGTTTCCATGATGTCCTTGTAACCCCAATTCTTTCCTTCCTCGGCATCAAATAACGAAACGAAATTCCACAGAACCACAATCTCATCCTCTTGTTCTTTCGTTGAAGTGGTACTGTCCTTTTTTTTTCTTCATCTCCATCTTCTGTTAATTTAGAATCCAACAGCTGATTCATAACCAACGTCATTGAGTTTATCCATTGAGGACAATTCTTTTCAGAGTGGGACTGTTGGTGGAACGTGCAAAAATTGTCCATTCCTACCTCTGTTAAATTCATAGATGCTGAATTGTGAGGAGGAGGTTTGGATTGATTGTTATCCTCCCTTTTCTTGTAATAGGGCTTGTAGAACTTTTGAGTTTCCTTTTCTTTTTTCGAGTCTATGATTCTGTTAGAAAGCTTCTGCATCATTTTTTCCATACCTTCAAGATATGGTGATTTCTCTTCCTTAGGTTTATTAAACAACAAGGCTTTCCTCCCCCCAATTTTCTCTCCTGACCGTTCAGGATAATCTTCGATGCTTTCCCTTTCAGCCTCCACTATTTCCTCCTCTTCATAGGTTTCCGCCAAAGTAGGCTTGGCCTTTATTTTGGCAAACATGGCCAACTCAGGGCCTAAAGCTGAGGTATAATATTCAATCAGGACCTTGTCCAAAGGTCTGTCAGCTTCAGAAAAATTCTTGAGATATGTTGCAAACCTTTGAGTGAAGTTGTGCACCTTCTCCTTTCTCTCTTTCTTTAAGGTGCATAGCCCTTTCATGAGGGCTGCATGAGTCTTTTGGGTCGCATACTTACTTCTAAAGATCCTCTCGAAGGTATCCCAATCAGGGATAGAATTTGCAGGCAACCCAAAATATCATGATGCTGCAGCTCCTTTAAGGGTGTGCGGGAATAGTCTGCAAACTACATCTTCATACTCCCCATCCCTTAACCATTATATTGCCAAATAAAAACTTTACAGATGGTCATCTACTAGTATCTTTTCACTTGGGTCGAATTTGGCCAGCATCTTTTCAAAGGATTAAGGTAAATCATGTAACGGAGGTGTTAGGTTTAAAGGTGATCTGGCTCTCTAGGCAGGTGGTGGATTTGGTGGGTTGGGTGGTTGATTGGCATTGACGCCTACCATGAGTCTGGGTGGAGAGTGAGGAGGTGAGCAGACAGGGGTATGAGAAGGAAAACTGTGAGGAGTATCCGGGTCTTCTTGATTCAAAGGAAGTACAAATTCCTTTAAGGCCGTCTCTACTAGCTCTTCCCAATCCCCAACCAACACTGAGTCTTCCAATATAGGATGATATTTCCTTTTATATTCTCTTCTGGGCAATTCAGGGATGATAAAAAATCCTCCAATATTATTCACATATGCCCTGGTGTGTCTTCTTAGATTATTAACAACCTCGTTGTTCACACAAAACAAATGTTCTCTACTCCCTTCTTCCGGAATTGGATTATGAAGTCCACTGCTTTTCGAACTATTACCGATGGAAAAGTCTTGGGAAAATGGGTTTCCTCAGCCAGCCATGCACTAGCAGCCCTCCTTCTAGCGCCAGAAAACTATTGAGGCCTGGAAAATCGCATGCAACAACAGTAAAGGATTCTCCCCAGTCAACTTTCCCAACTAGCCCGTGACTGTTTGGTGTGGGGAATCTGTCCGGTTTGTGGTCCGGCTATCGTAGGTAAAGTAACAAAAGGGTTTACCAGTTACGGCCCAGTCCACCGTATATATTTTTGTATTTTGACTTAAAGTATGATGTGCACGTGCCTAATTAACCATGCAAGGGGATAAGGATGCAAAGAGTATTCACAATGTGATGCGCAGGTTCTTACCTCTCGTCTTAGAACTCACAAGCATCCAAATCACATATATGCAAGAAAATAAATACTGACTAAACTATCTCTAGAGAGCTGGACATTAATTCATGAGTAATGCACTACTGTTCATGTGTTATGGAAAATTGTAGATAGTTGTTCTTATAACCAAACATATAAACATGAATAAAAGTATACATGATAAGATATCTCATCAACAGTTAAAAGACCCCATTACTCATGGTGTAAGACATCACAAAGTATACTAAAGAACATTCAAACAAGAACATAGGTTCAGGAAGTTAGAACGCTCTCACAGTTAATGAGACACAGTTGAAAACGAAATAGTTCCCATTCAACATTGTTCATTTAATCACATTGATACATTCCACATAGCACTTTCTCCAACAGGTAAAATTTGTAGTCTCTGGTTGTCAAACGAAATAGTTCCTCTTACAAGCATTGCTCATTTAATCACATTGATACATTCCACATAACACTTTCTACAACAGGTAAAATTTGCAGTCTCTGGTTGTAAAACGAAATAGTTCCTCTTACAAGCATTAGTTTACAAGTTTTTCCAAGGGAAAAATCCCCTCTCAGTTCTAACTTTCAAATATTTAAACTAAAACAGTAGACTGCTTGGGATGCCCCCCAACGTGTGACCTTTCGATTCCTCAAACGTTACATATCCCTATTTTTTATCTTCTCTGTGCACACTCATGACCCGCTGAGTAACTGACAGACCTTTCAGGTCTGCACCTTTGTTGTTATTGGCTTCGCCTTCTACTTTGCTTTCCCTCCTTGTGATCCTGTCTCCTTTCTATACCTTTGCGCCGTAGCAACATGCACAGTCTTTTGAATCTTCCTGCAATAGAACGACATCTATCAGGCTGTATTTTTTAATAAAAATAAAACTACGTTAAATTTTATCAACCGAAATGGCTAAGTAGCAAGACAAGCCATGTACTGCATCACGGTTACGAGGATTTTTACAAGCGCTGACACCACCATCTCGTCCGCCTAAGGGTTCGAAGGAATCACCAATGATGAGAAATAAACACTCATCGACGGCTTAGAATGCTAACATTGGCAGGGTAGACTCATTTGTAGCTGCATGAGCGAGTCTTTAAAGGTGACAGACACTGCGAAAACACTTAAGCACATCGGGGTCGGAAGAGTTAAGACCTAAAATAAGGGCGGGAAAGCTCCCAATCGGAAGTCGAAAAGACATTGACATCGGGAGACGAGTGCTTTTCACAGCCGCAACGGCGGAAGAGAAAATACTACGGTCATGCGACTAAAAGACCAACACGCATCGGTGGGCGGAGTACTTAACATCGGGTGCTTAGCTGTTTTGGGAGCCGCAACGGCGGAAGAAGAACAGACAACAGCCTCCGATCAAACATAATTTGATGCCCAATCTATGAAAAATATTAAGTGTTCAAACAGCTCTCAAATTTAGCAACGGTCAAAACCTGTTTCACCTCTAAAACAGTGGCCTTTCAAAGAACAATTGACCCGCTTCATCTTCAACTACAAAACCAGACTCTAACATCTGCGACCCACAACAATTTCCAACACAATCAATTTCTGAAAACAGGACGAGAGTTCCTCTTCAAAAGTCACCCAAGATTAAAGCATGACCAAAAACTCACGGACCCAATTTATTCAATGTAGCATCAAAATCGTAAAGGGGGGTCCAAATTTGAAAATTTTGGGGAGAACAGTTGCAGCTGCAACAAATCTTTTGATCTAGAGTTGTCTGATCTTGGGATACAAGTATGGGTGTGTTGATGAGGATCAGAATACTTTGAAAACAATACTTGTATTTTCAACATTTATGGTAAGATTGTTTTTGTAGTTCTCACAGTATTTGTTCTTTGCAGATGCTTCTCAACTGTAATCTAATTTGAAAATTAACAATAACACTAAGAAAACAAAATACAACACACTTAAGTGCATTTGCATTGTAAGTAGCTGACGTCTTTCTTTGTGATATTCCTTTTAGTGAACCCTAGGGGAAACTCATGCAAGCAAGTGCAATTTCTCACTGTTTCTCTAACTCTTGATATAATAAAAAAAAGAATATGTATATATAGTTGTCTAGAGAAGGAACCATTGTTATGGGGATGCCAATACCAAATATTTCCATGCGGTGGCAACTGCTCGGAAAAATCAAAATGCCATCTGGAGTTTGCAAGATGTGGGTAATTGGGTTTTTGATGATCAAAGTATCAAATCTTTGGGGATACAATACTTTAAAAATATATTTGTCGATGATCATATGATGAACATTGTTTCCCAACTCAAGGTGATTCGTCTTTTTCCATCCTTCATCTTTCCAGAAGAGAAAGAGCCATTCACTCGATCAGTTACACTTTTGGAAGTGGAGGCTGCTCTTAAAACCTTCAAAAGAGATAAGTAGTCGGGCCCTGATGGTTGGCCTGTTGAGTTTTATCTGGAATTCTTCGATTTACTGGGGCTTGATCTTGTTAATTTGGTAGATACCTCCAGGAGATTGGGTAGAGTGGCTCCTTCCCTTAACTCCACCTTTATTGCACTTATTGTCACAGCCACACTTCGCAAGCGCTCTTGACTTGCCGAAGGTGGTGTGCGGCACTGCTAGGAAGGTCGCTTGAGGATTTACCCACCCAAGCACCTAACCTGCAGACTACGCCTTAACCTACGGAATCTGTTTATCTTATAACACTTAACTTCTTATAAATTTACTCTGTTACATTAGCCTTACGGCGCATTTAACACTTAGCCAATTAATTGCAGAAAAAAGATGCAGCAGCAGTAAAAAGACACCAAAAAATAAGTGTGGGTTGCCCACTGGAAGAGCCCTAAGATTTTATGAAAACACAGCAAACTGTTACATCAATGGAGTTTCCTAAGGCAGAGCTCCTGGTGCAAGCTCACTAGTCACTACGCCAAAAATACAAAGAGATTACAAGTGCGCGAGACAGTCCCTAGCTTAGGCGCCCTGTCATCTGCGGCTTCCTCAGACTTGCTGCTCCCTCTCTTCGTTTACAGCTTCTTGATGATGCCTTTGTCACAATGCCTTAGCTTTATTTATACCAAGTGAGCATCCTCAAGTGGACCCGCGCTCACATTGCTTGCCGCCCATGCTACTCCGTCGGTCAACGCCAAGGTAAAGTGTAAACCAATTAAGGTGGTGAAGCGCTCAAAGGTGACGCGCTAAGGGGGTGAGCGCCCACTCCAAAGGTGGGCCGCGCACATCCTTCTTCCGCATTCACATCAACGCTCCATCCGCCCATCCGTCCAAGCTCCCGCACTCTCGCAACTGCCCGCCACCTTGCTGACGTCACCTTGTCCGTTTGCTTGCCGTTCATGTGCACCCAGCCAACACACAACCGCCCATATACTTAGGCTTCCACGGAGGTGTGCCAAGGTGCCTCCCGCACCAAGGTGTCATCCCAAGGAATGTGCCCACCTCCCAACGCATCCCAAGGGCGTGCGTAGCACTCTTAAGTGGTCATCGCGGTGGGGCCATGACAGGATCCCCCACCCAACTTGTCGTCATCCCGGCGACATGACTTCCGTGGATTCTGCCGCGGAGGTATACCATGCTCTTCCTGAAACACCCTGACCAAGTCTTCTGCCTTCCAAAGCATGTTCTTAGACTCCCAACTGTTTTCTTCCTCTGGAAAGTCCTGCCACTTGACAAAGTATTCCAACCTTGAATCTTTGCCTCGCCGATTGAACCTGTGTCCCAAGATAGACTCCACTTCTCGATATGGTCTGTCCACAATCATTGTAGGAGCTCTAGTAGGAACATGTCTTTCTGGTTCATCCGCATCAACTCTGCATCGTTTTAACTGGCTTACATGAAAAACCAGGTGATACGCTTGAAGATGTTCAGGAAGTCTGAGTTTGTAAGCCACCTTGCCTACCTTCTCTAGAATTTCAAAGGGTTTGTCATACTTCCGTACCAAGCAGCTTGCCAAGCCCTTTGGCAGAACGAACTGTTCTTTGCCAAGTCTAAGAAGTACCTTTTCTCCCACCTGAAACTCTTCATCTCTGCGTTTCTTGTCAACCCACTTTTTCACCCTCTCGGCAGCTCCTTCCAAATGAGCCTTAGCCATTTTCACTCTGTCTTTCCATGCCATCATAAATGCTGTCGCAGCTGGACTAGGCCCAACCTCACCTATCGCAACAACCTGCGAAGTCAATGGTTTCTACCTCGTTGCCAACTCAAATGGACTATAACCTGTTGTAGAACTTACAAGCATATTGTAACTGAACTGAGCTACATCCAACAGATCTGGCCAATTCTTCTGATCATCCTGTACATAGTGTCTCAAGTAGCTTTCCAGAATCGCGTTAACTCTCTCCGTCTGTCCATCCATTTTTGGGTGAAAGTCCGAACTCCTGAGCAACTCTATTCCAAGCAGCTTGAACAACACAGGCCAAAACTTTCTTGTGAACCGCACATCCCGATCTGACACTATGTTCAGTGGTAAGCCCCAGTACTTAACCACATGTCTAAAAAATAAATTAGCCACATCCACAGCTTTGCATTGCGACTTCATAGACACAAAGGTAGCATATTTGGAGAACCGATCAACCACCACGAAGATCCCATTGAACCCCTGCGCTTCCGGTAGCTATGTGATGAAGTCCATCGACACACTAACCCATGGTCTCTCTGGCACTGGCAATGGCTGCAACAAGCCCACTTTCTTCTGCAAACTTGACTTGTCTTGCTGACAAATAAGACAAGTGCGAACATACTCCTCAATGTCCGCCCGAAGACATTTCCAATAGAAACTCTTCTCAACCAACGCACGTGTTCTATGCTGCCCTGGGTGTCCTACCCAAACTGAGTCATGACACTCCTTCAACAACTCCTTCCTAAGCTATGAAGTCCTCGGCACATACAACCGCCTGTCATAGTAAAGCAGCCCATCTTTCTCTTTGAACCGGGTCGTTTCTCCCCTCTTGATCTGCGCCAAAATGCTACCAGCTGTAGGGTCCTCCTTTAGAGCCTCCCTAATCCGCAACCACAAATCAGAAACAACCTGTACCATTGGTTCAAGTGACTTCCCACTCATTGTTGCTAATTGAGCCTTCCTACTCAACGCATCTGCAGCACCATTCAACCTGCCCGGTCTATACTCCAAAATCATATCAAACTCTGCCAACAAGTCTTGCCACCTTGCTTGCTTTGGAGAGAACCTGGGCTGTGTGGCAAAGTAACTTGTTGCTATGTTGTCTATTTTCACAACGAACGGTTTTCCCAACAAGTAGTACCGCCACGTCCTTAAGCAATGTACAACAGTCGTCATCTCTTTCTCATGAACCGGATATCTCCTCTCGTGGTCCTGGAGCTTGCGGCTCTCATACGCAACCGGATGTCCCTCTTGCATCAGCACCCCTCAGATAGCAAAGTCCGATGCATCCGTTTGGACTTCAAAGTCCTTTTCAAAGTCAGACAGCCTTAAAACTGGTGCGGTCGTAAGCCTGCGTTTCAGCTCATCAAACGTATCTTGGCACCTCTCCCTCCACTTCCAGACTTTACTCTTTTTCAACAAGTCTGTAAGCAGAGCTGCAATCTTTGAATATCCTTCAACAAACCTGCGGTAATAGTTAGCCAACCCCAGAAAACTTCATACTTCATGTACTATTCGTAGCTCTACCCAATCCTGTATCGCAACAACTTTACTATCATCCATCCAAATCACCCCATGGCCGATTCGATGGCCCAAGAAATGGATCTCTTCTTGCCCAAATGAACACTTGGAATATTTCAAGTATAGTTGGTGCTCTTGCAGCACATCGAAAACCTCTTTCAGATGCTTCTTATGATCTTCCAACGTCTCGCTGTAGACCACTATGTCATCTAGATATATCACAACCGACTTGTCCAAAAACGGCCGCAGCACGTCATTCATCAATGTGCAGAAAGTAGCCGGGGTGTTACATAACCCAATCGGCATAACTAGAAACTCAAAACTCCCATACCTTGTCACGCATGTAGTCTTGTTCTTGTCACCTTCTGCAATCCACACTTGGTAGTACCCCTGTCTCAAATCTAGCTTTGAAAACACTCGTGCCTTAGCCAATTTATCAAGACAATCAGCCACCAACGAAAGAGGATACCGATTCTTGATAGTTTGCTTGTTCAACATTCTATAGTCCAAGCACATCTGCAACTCAGCTGTGTCCTTCTTTCCTTGAAACAACACCGGAGCACCATATGGAGACCTTGACGGCCTAATGAACCCTGCATCTGTGAGTTCAGTGAGCTGCCTCTTCAACTCCTCCAACTTGGGTCCTAATAATCTGTATGGCACCTTTGCCACTAGTTTGGAGCCTGGCTCCAACTCAATACAGTGGTCCACATTCCTCCTCGGAGGCAACGCTTTCGGCAAGCTCTCGGGCATCAAATCTGCATACGCAGCCAACATATCAGAGAGGACAGGAGGCGTAGGCATCCCCACACTACCTGGATCAGACTCATCCAACAACTTTGCAACATACATCTGCGTTTCTGGCCACCGAGCAGTCTTCTTTACCTTCACCGCTAATACAAATCTGTCTTGTTCATCCGGTTTGCCTTCAACAGTTTTCACCACACTCGGCCTCTTACCCTTGAAGATGACCAACCTATCCACAAACGGCATCAAGATAGCTTCCTGTCTCCGCAAGAAGTCTTGCCCAAGAATCATCTGAAAATCATCAAGGGGAATCACTATAAAATGAAATTTTCCTATCCAACGACCAATGTGAACAATCACTCCTGAAGCTATGCCTGCAGCAGCCTTCGGTTGAGAATTTACTATCATTACTTTCACACCACAGCTTGTTTTCTTCAACTCGATGGCATCCGCTACTTCCTGCTTCACAAATTTGTGTGAGGCGCCTGTATCTACCAAAGCCCTCACTTTTCTGTCATTTACTAGCACTTCAACAAAACTCACCGCATGTGTGTCTTGACAGCCCCTCATGGCTCCCAAAACCATGCTTTTGTTCGTCACTGTGTAAACCTATCCAACCGCAGCGCACTTTTTTCCACCGCACGCTTCCGCAGCACGCCCACCGCAGCGCTCCTCTACGACGCGCCCGTCTGCAGTGCGCACAACTGTCACATGCTCATTCGGTTGCTTCACTGTTGCATGCTCATCCGCAGCGCGCACTCCTGCCACACGCACCACCGAGCGCCCTTTGTCCGCGTGCTCCTACAAGCACTCACACTTTTCTGTCGCATGTTTATCTGCCGTAGTCCGCACGTCTGAACCGTGCACTCCCAGAGCGCCCATCTCTGTGGCACCGCATGTCTCCGTAGCTCGCACGTCCAAACGCACATTTCCGTCGCCAAACCTAGGCTCGCGCTCGACAAAGCCTGTGCCTCCGCAGTCTGGCACGTGCTCCTCCCAAGCGCGCACGCTCAACATCTTTCGCAAGCGTTCCGGAAGCTCGCTCTTCCAAGCCGCCACTTTCTCTACCTGCGGTTGCCCCCAGCCTTCAAACCGAAGTGCGCCCGCCAACCAGTCTAACAATGGTGGTTGCGGTGACACCTCCTTCACCGGTTCGGATAAAAGAAGCTCCCATATCTTGTAGCACTTTTGTCGTTTTCTCTGTGACTTCAGTAGTCCTATCATCTTGAGTGTCCCACCTGAACGGCTCTGATACCACCTGTCATAGCCACACTTTGCAAGTGCTCTTGACTTGCCGAAGGTGGTGTGCGGCACTACCAGGAAGGTCGCTTGAGGGTTTTCCCGCCCAAGCACCTAACCTGTAGACTATGCCTTAACCTGCGGAATCCGTTTATCTTATAACACTTAACTTCTTAGCAATTTACTCTGTTACATTAGCCTTACGGCGCATTCAACACTTAGCCAATAAATTGCAGAAAAAAGATGCAGCAGCAGTAAAAAGACACCAAGAAATAAGTGTGGGTTTCCCACTGGCAGAGCCCTAATATTTTATAAAAACGGAGCAAACTGTTACATCAATGGAATTTCCTAAGGCACAGCTCTCGGTGCAAGCTCACTAGCCACTACACCAAAAATACAAAGAGATTACAAGTGCACGAGACAGTCCCCAGCTTATGCACCCTGTCATCTGCGGCTTCCTCAGACTTCCTGCTCCCTCTCTTCGTTTCCAGCTTCTTGATGATGCCTTTGTCACAATGCCTTAGCTTTATTTATACCAAGTGAGCATCCTCAAGTGGACCCGCACTCACATTGCTTGTCACCCACGCTACTCCATCAGTCAATGCGCCAAGGTAAAGTGTAAACCAAGTAAGGTGGTGAAGCGCTCAAAGGTGACGCGCTAAGGGGGTGAGCGCCCACTCCAAAGGTGGGCCACGCACATCCTTCTTCCGCGTGCACGTCAATGCTCCATCTGCCCATCCATCCAAGCTCCCGCACTCTCACAACCGCTCGCCACCTTGCTGACGTCACCTTGTCAGTTTGCTTTTTGTTCATGTGCGCCCAACCAACGCACAACCGCCCATATACTTAGGCTTCCACGGAGGTGTGCCAAGGTGCCTCCCACACCAAGGTGTCATCCCAAGGAATGCGCCCACCTCCTAACGCATCCCAAGGGTGCACGTAGCTCTCTTAAGTGGTTTTCGCGGTGGGGCAGTGACACTTATCCCCAAAAAAGAACTTCAGGTCTCCTTTGTTGACTTCCGCCCCCATTTCTCTTTGTAATCTAGTCTATAAGTTGATATCCAAGGTAGAAGCTCTGAGACTCAAACCATTTTTAGACAATTCAATCTCTCCTCAGCAATTTGGTTTTCTAAAGAATCATCAAATCGTAGAACCCTTAGCCATTACGTAGGAAGTCCTCCATTCTGTCAAAACAAAAAATAGGTGTTCTCTTATCCTCAAGCTTGATTTGACAAAGAATTTCGATAGGGTCAATTGGACTTTTATCCGAATTATTGTTATTCAAATTGGGGTTCCACTTGTGGGAGTGAATTGGATCCTGGGATGTATTTCTTCCACAAATTTCACCATTCTTGTAAATGGTTCCCCTTCGCCCGTCTTCACTGCCTCTCATGGAATTAGGCAGTGTTGTCCTTTGTCTCCTCTGTTGTTCATTTTGGTTATTGAAGGTCTTAGTTTACTAATTGAAGATTCCAAAGTCAATGGCAGAATTAGAGAGATTAATATTTTGCCACAGCTATTTCTCACACATATACTCTTTGTAGATGATGTGATTATGTTTGGATTGGGTTATTTTGAGGAATGGTTTGCTTTTAAAGTTATACTAGATACATTTTGTGAGGCCTCTGGTATGCGTATTAACATGGACAAATATTTCTTTCTCCATAATGACCTAGATGTTGATCTACTTCGTAGAATCACAGGTCTCCTACCCTACAGATTTGAGCACTTAAATCAGGGCTTTAACTATCTAGGATACTTTCTTAAGCCATCGGGGTACTTGGCCAAAGATTGGCACTGGATTATATCTAAATATGAGAAGTGAATCTCTCACTGGACCAATCATCTCTTCTCCCTTGGTGTTCGTCTTGTTCTCATCAAATCTGTTCTTTCCAGTCTTCTTGTCTACTGGATGGTGTTATACACCTGAATGGCACCTCTCCATCCGAGTGCCGACATCCCTCATGTTGGCACACAAAAGGACACTTATGGATAGAGTTTTGCCCAAAACACTATAGCTTGGCTTATTATGAAATACATTTTTCCTCCATCCACCTAGTTACTTTGTCATTTTACTATGTTGAGTTGTATTCGAGACTCTCCTTATATACAACTCGCGCATCATTCGCGAGTCTCGGTTGTTACAAGTCACGAATCTATGTATTCGCGGGTTGCTCTTATAGTGAGTCGCAAATCATTCGCAAATTGCCCTTCTACATACCCGTGAATATGTATCTCAAAAATAAAAACATGAGTTTATTGGAGATTAATTAAGTCATTTATCTTAATCTCCTTAACTGCTATAACCTCCTCAACCTTCGAGAACTGCCTTATTTCACCCATATAAATACAGGCCTTGGGGAGGGTGTTTGACACATACACTTGGAGAGCAAAGTTATGCTGGTGGATTGTATACAGAAGTATTTGGAGCAGCGAAACTCGGAATCCTTTGGTTGCAGAGGAGTCCTTGTCTCAGACGTTGGGTTGTAACCTAAACTCTTTCCATTATTGATAATAAAGAGAATCCTTCTTCCATATGTGTTTCATGTATTTTGGTTTGATGAATGTTTATGCTTCTGCATTTTATATATGATTTATCTAACCTGCTTATATATATATGAATCACTTTGTATCTGGAAGATTGTCTCTAAATAGGTGAAAGAGGAACAACCTTGAAGACTTTGGAAGTGGAGTAGATCGGAAGAGGATAAGCAAGGATCAACCTTCATTAATCAAGTCCTTCTCACCCTTCTATTTCCTATTCTGTACTTTAGAAGTCAATTGTCTGCAAGTTGATTGAGTATGTTGGTAACCCCAGACCTATGGTTATTAGGCGCATAATCCTGTACAACAGATGGCATTAGTTCCGATTCCACAGTCCATACTTGATAAGCTCATACGCTTGATTTTTTCCTTTTTGTGGGGTTCTTCACCAAAGAACAAGAAGTTCCACCTCGTGGACTGGCACCTCCTGGCATGCCCAACAACCATGGGTGGATGGGGTATTAAGCATCTTACTTGGTTCAGTCTTTTATTGAGATTAAAAATCTTCTAGCTAGCACTTAATAGCAATGGCATTTGGTATCAGCTTCTCTCTGTTAAATATATGAAAAAATTGCCTCTGCACTCGTGGCTTCATGAAAAGTGTTTCTCTCTACGAAATGCATCGGTTATCTGGAGAGGATTCCTCCTAACCATTTCATGGTTGGGAAAGGGGTTAATCTGGCAAGTTGGAAATGGTTCAGCTATTCGATTGGGTGTGGATCCCGTCGTCGGTTTGGGGTCTTCCTTTCTTCTTCCTCGTGATTTACGGGACTATTTGGAAGATTATGGTATCTGTACATTAGCTCATGCAAGGAATCAAACTCCATTTGCTATGAGTTATTGGTTCTTGGCAGATGATCTCGATCTCCAGGATGAATGGAAAATTATTTGGGAGAATTACATTAGAGGGCTGGAATTTGGAAGAATACGTCTTTTTGAACACTATGACTCTCTTCTTTGGTCACATAACAATTATGTGGGCCCTTTAACAACAGCTATGGGATATGATTGTATCATATCCTCGTGTCGTTCTGAGGATCAAACCTATGTTCTTGATTTGATTTGGACTCTCAATATACCTTTGAAAATAGGTTGCTTCACCTGGTTATTGGGTAGGGGTCGGATTCTGACCTGGGATCAACTACAACACCGTGGTTTCCAGGGCCCTAGTCGATGTGTTCTTTGTGGGTTGAGTGCAGAGGATATTCAGCACCTCTTCCTGGACTACACTTTTTCTATGGGTATCCATTCTTACTTTGCAGCACGTTTTGGGTATTCTTCCCCCCATTTTAAATCTGTCTCTTCCTTTTTGGTTTATTGGTTTGGCCATACTACATTCTCTACACACTGTAGATATCTTCCGATTTTCATCTTCTAGTGTATTTGGAAACTCAGGAACAAATGCCTATTTTGATAATGGAAAGCCTACTGTCCATGCACTTATCTCCCAGGTTGAAAGCATTCTGAACTTATACCCTGTTCCACAAAAAAAACAAAAGTTCAGGAACATCGGTCTAAGCCCTATGAATATTTATCCTTGTGGCTTCTTTGATGGGGCTACTGCTGAGCACATTGGTGGTGTTGGCTTTGTGATCTTTCTCAATGATGTTCATTTTTTTAGCTTCTCCATGGGCTGTGGATGTAGCTCAAACACCAGAGCTGAATTATTGGCACCTTGGGCTATTCTTAGAGTGAGTAAGCTGATGGGTTTACCCATGCACACGATATTTGGTGACTCACTTGTTATTATTTCTTGGCTCAACAGACTTGCATCACTAAATGCTCCATCTCTGAATCATTGGTGTGATGATATTCGTACTATGCTATTACATGTCCCGCATGTGATCTTCAAACATATATATCGTGAGCATAACTCGATGGTGGATGGTCTCTCCAAAGAGGCTTTGAAGTTGGATATGGGTCATGGAATATTCTTTGAATCCCTAGAAGGAATCATCATAGATCACGGCCAATTTATGCTATTCTAGATTGTGTTGAGTCACTTTATTATTTTTCATTTGGCACTCAGTGATTGATATGTCTATTATACTATGTATGCTTTGTTAGAGACTATCAGCCGACAAGTTTTGCTCAGGATTTGTCTATTTGATGATCACTATCGATCTTATTCAGCATATTCTGACCTGTTTTATCAGGGATGATGAGAAAAGTCTGCTATGATCAGACTTTGTGCTCCTACTCTATGGGATGGTTGTATGAATGCTTAGCACTATTCTGTCTTTGCTTTGATGTGGTAACATATTTGCTTTCTTGCCAGGAAAGTTAGATTATTGTATAAGATGTCTTTTGATTCTTATGAATAACAAAGACTGGTATTTTTTCCTCTGAAAAAAAAAATGGATACCAGCGTGAAGTGCATAGGCATATGCAAAGGTAAAGGTTATTCTCACTTCCACGGAACTTTCACGGATTCGGGGATGAAACCCACAAATACCTTGATGATGACAATACAATTGGTTAAGCTTAACATATTACTATTTGTCAATCCTATCATATTATATTCAACAGATACAATAATAATAAATGGTATATTAACATCAATAAATATCATATATGGACATTGATAATTGAGAAAAATACATATAATTTAATTGATAAAGAAAAGAAATTTAAAAAAACCTTCATATAAAAAATATATAAAAGAATTTGTAATGTTTCTGAGATTTACTTTATTTCAAACCAATGGAATTAAAAAAAAAAACATCACACAACATTTACGATGCCTCTCAAATTAACAAAATATACAAAACAGTTGTTGCACCAAATCTGGTTTTTCCAAGTCAACTCCAGGCTTACTGGCCTGTAAATCTTAGAGCATAACTTTGTCTAGGAACCAAGGATAAACAAACACATTCTAGAAATAAACTCTCAGAAAGGATAAACAAGTACTAAGGATGATAAAAACATTTGAGTCGCACAATATTGAGTAACTACTTTTTTTCTTGCTATAAGTGTGTTTATAGTTTTTTAAAGGACTATGCACAAATTGTTGAAAAATATGAGAATCATTAAGCACCCTGCAGTATTTTGCAACACAAAAGTATTTGTGTGAAGATGTAATGTTAAAATTGTAACATTAGATATTCTGGAAGGAGTTTGGCACTCGATACGATAGGAAGGAGTTTGGACTTTCATTTTTATTAAAATTGTTATTTATTTTGAATCTTGGTATAAAGGTATAGCATGTATTTCATTGCTTGTATGTGGGGGAGAAAGAATCGATGGATATCATACTAAGGATTTTATATTTTTTTTTATTATATCTGTCGAAGACTTAGGTATATTGTATTCGATATGCGTTGAATGCATATTAGTGATTGTTTTGACCATAAATTTTTATATATTGTCCATAATTTTACATTGCACTCAGCTTTTGAGTTGGAATTAATGTTTACTATTATTTAGAATTTGTTATATCTAAGAGATTGAAAAAGATCTTCATATCCAAAATTCAAGGAGTCCATTTAACCAGATCTACTCCTATAAATTTAACTCATTTAAAGCAAATTATATACAATAAGTTTTGTGAGAATTATGGATTCTATTCCATTTTCTAAGTTGGTATTAGAGCCCGTCTGGCTTAGCTCCCTTACGGGAGGGCCAAGAAGATGGAATAGAGAGTGAATTTATGTAGATTAGCGTAGGTGTGTTTTATTTTTATTTTGATGTGCCTATGTGAGTTTGCTGAGAGGAAATCACTGCAATGTTTATGGAGAATCAAAGATTGAAGCCGCCTTGCATTGGAGAGGAGGATCAATCCGTTGTGTGATGGTGTTGAATCATTGATTGGAGAGGAGATTCCCCATGAAATATTGCAGCTGCATGATTGGTTTAGTCCACCTCTGTCCAGTGAAATATCTACGAGAATGTTGTCTTGTCCAGACATTTGTGTCCAAAAGATCTATTTCATGTTGCCCCTGTCCAGTGAAATATCTGCCAGATTGTTGTCTCATTTAAACATCTATGTCCAATAGATCTATTTCATATTGCCCTTGCTACAACTATCAAATTTAATTGAATTGCTCAAGAGATTGATGGTTTCCAAATTAAAGACGGTGTTGGGCCTAACACCTATTATAGGATGCAATGAGGATCTATACAAAGATCATCGGTTATTATTGTGAAGCGTGCTGCTACATAAAGATCTATGCCAATTTGTGAGAGGTTGTGTTTTTCTTTTTTTTGGTGTGCAGTAACTATATATTTATTTATTGGGTGTGCTTCCTCTTTCCAATCCATGAATAGATTATGTTTCTTAATGAATACAACGAGCTATGTATGTCAACAAGAACATTGTGTTTCCTTATGGAGATGAAAGAGTTTATGTGTGTTTGTTAGTTTGTGAAGGTCACTTGTATGACTATCTTATGGATATGTTCAGTATCTAGAGTACTCTCCTAGATCCTGTTGGATTCAGCGAGCTATGTGTTCAACAAATGGAAGTATCTCCATAGAAAAGTCCAGTTACTTGATTACTTCTTCTCCAAACTCAGCGAGCTATGTACTTTGGCATAGTTAAGCACTCAATATTGTTAGTCATTGCAATTATTTTATGGATGGTCAGAAGCGGTTTCAGTTTAATTGAGTCAAATAGGAAGCTCGAAGATGAAGTGAAGAAAGAGTGCAAACTGTGAGACTTCAAAGTGGGTGTAAATGCTGATGAAGACCAGTCAGACAAGATTCAGTATTGTATTTTCTGTTTTGCAATTGTGTTTTGTATTGTAAACATTAATGGAGGGAGTTGGAATTAATGTTTACTATTATTTAGAATTTGTAACATCTAAGAGATTGAAAGAGATCTTCAGGTCCAAAATTCAAGGAGTCTGTTCAACCAGATCTACTCCTATAAATGTAACTCAGTTTAAACAAATTATATACAATAAGTTTTGTGAGAATTATGGTTTCTATTCCATTTTCTATGTTTTTGTTTATTTCTTTTTTAATTTAAAACCAATTTATGTATCATTAGATTGGTCAATCACTTTGATCTGTTATTGTCGACTTTGTCGGTTTACCTTAATGTTTTCATAGATATGGTTTAATATTTTGCATAATTCATTTGTTCTGATGTCCTAACAACTTATCATTTAATGTACTAAAATACACTGCCATCGCCATCGCCTCAATTCAAAGAGAAAGTCATATATTCCTAACTTCAAACAAGAATTTGAGCATTTATGCATCATTTGGATCGGAAATCCTTCACCATAAATGATGCCTAGGGATAGGTTTACCATACTAGTCTAAAAAATGGCATCTCTTCTTTGTTATTGTTGGATCAATCTCTACTGCAAATGCAAATCTCATTTTTCAACAGCAAATGCAAGAGTGTTGACTAATTACTAGAGAAACCTGCTAGCCCTAGAGGTCGTTGCAACCCGCTAGCCCTAAAGGTTGTTGTAGCCAGTATAGAATCTATGTCCCTTTATATTATGTGATCAAATCAAATGGTCAGCTGGTAGACTTTAAACTTCTTGATCAGCTCATTCAATCCAATATTCTTGATTAAATTGGTAAATCATGTGATCAAATCAAATGGTCAATTGGTGACTTTAAAATTCTTTATAAGCTCAATCAATCCAATATTCTTGATTAAATTGGTAAATAATAGATATACATAGATTAGATTTGTGATCATAGATGTACATAGAATCCAAGAAGGAATTCCTTGCATAACCCATTGGTCAAGGTGCGTAATGAATGAGAATACATATCGATCTGCTTCGCTTCTTGTTAGATATACAGAGTAAGCAATAATTGTTATTGTATTGTATGCACAAAGAGCTTGCTTGTGCATTGAACTTGAATTGAATTCAATGCAAAATAAACATTTCCAGTGAGCTTTATTTTTCAATGCAATCTAAATCAATCCATATGTTCTTGCTACTCAAGTTTGTGCCTTTAGCACATGATGACTTGCTCTTAAAGGAAAAGACTTGAAAATAAGCTAGAAATAAGGGAGTTGGCCTTATGTTGTGCTAACCATGGAATGAAAATATAGTGACCACACTTGATGTTAAACCTGAAAAAAATGGGTTTGTTATAGGGATAATTGAGTATACAAGTGATCAAACCTAGGTTTTAGTTCCAAATCCCATTTGGTATTCTAACTTTTATACATAATATATAAAAAATGAAAACAAAAAGGATAAGAAGAATACATGTGTCAATTTTGCATTGATTAAGCCATTAGAGTAGGTAGACTCCACAGTATACTTGTTATGGATTGCACAAATTATGGATATGTTATGTCAATTCATGGCATAATTCCTTCCAAATTCCCTGACCTTCGTGACTACTGGCTACGCTTGCACGCCCTGAACTTTCCATAAATACATTGTCCAATCTACTATTAATGATGGCAACAAACCATCATTCTACATTCCTCATGAAGTTTTCAAGTGTACATGTGTTGTTACTGCAAAGATGGGCCAATTCATGTGTCACTGCTTCTACTCCAGAGATAATTGGAATTATTCCACTAGAGCTCATCAATTTCACAAATCTGGAAAACAATTAAGCAAATTCGGTAAGTCTGTCATCTGTATCTTTGTTATTTATTTGAAAATTCTCACTAATGACTATATTTTGGTTGCTTGATCAGGCTACACTCTCCTTTGGGCAATGTGCCGAGAGGAACCACAATAATACAATTCTTTTGCAAGTGAAACCTCACTTACATTGCACCTAACTAGAAATATGTTTCTTTTATTGGTAGTCATACGAACACTGAAAGGGATCAGATTTTTGCTCCATTTTGAAATTCCAGTTGTGATGGAAGCCTTTAACAAAGCATATGTCTTGTACTTGACTTGCATGGAAAGAAATGGGATATTCTTGTTTGGTCCTATGCCTTTCTTGTATGAAGCGTCCTTACTAAGCACAAAAGTAACAGTAGTTACATAAGTCAAGGTATAATAATTTCGTTTATACAGATTCAAAGGAGAGAAATTGTTGAAAAAACTACTTGGAACAACGACAAAGTCTTCTTCATCAACATCTTATAGTGGAATTAATGCTCTAAGCTCTTAGAGGAGAAAAGAAGAACACTCAAATTTTTATTTATGCTTTGCTATACTTCTTTTGTACTAAACTCACCAGAGCCACATTGAAGATCTACTTGTGCAATACATGTGGATGGCCACGTTGATGTTAGTTGTTGCAGAAAAAATGACATTGGATAGGAGAGAGTGGAGCAAAGCTCCAATCCTTAGTGATACATTGCCTCAATTGGCACGTTCTTATTCCATGCATATGCAGGTGTACCTATTGGAAACAATCTCATGGAAACATGTAATGTCATCGCTAATAGCAAGTATTTGATCAAAAGTTTCATTTCACTATCTTCAAAATTGGTTTTATGTTTTTTCACTTTTATTTTTATAGTAAAACAGGTTATGAGGCAATACATCCACGGAAATTTGTGATCACTGTTAAAAATATTAATTACTCGCTGATCCATAATACAATTAGTCGACTCTGTTAGAGTCTATAGCGGGTCAAAAAGTGCCAGAGAGTCTGACAAGATAAAGAGTTCAAATTTCTCGCATATAAGTCAATAGAATTTAGTTGTTGAAGCTAAGTTTCTAGGTAGAGAGTAATTGCAATCTTTAAATGTTAAGACGGTTAGTCGGTAGAAATATTCTATGTGAAGGATGAAATTGTAAATCACAATAGTGAAGTGAAGAGAAGAGAAGAGACAGACAAGCAGAATAGAATAGAGACAGCGAAGAAGAAGAAAGAAAACTCACTGAAGAGTTTGAAGCTCAAGCTTCTGTGGTTTTACCAAGTTTGTATTTACGGCTGTAAGTTTTGTTATGCCGTCACATGAAATATAAAACCTTATGTTTATGGTTGAATGAGTGTTTTAGATAGCTGCATATATTCTCCATATTTACCTGAGTGAATGTTGTTTACATTTACTATGAGTGAAAGACATCAAGAATCCATAATTATTTCACTGTGTAAGAGTTCCTAGTTTTACTCGAAAGTTCCTAGTTTTATGCGCATATGTTCGACACAAATCTTGTTTATTATTTTCTTATATGATATTGCGAGTGATTCGCAATATAGTTTTGTCGCACTCAATCCTAGTTTATCGCAGTGAAAAGTGTTTTTCATATTCCTAAGTTAGACTAGGAAATATAAAGTTATTGTGCGGAAGTGAAAACTTGTTCGCATATGAGTTGGTCGCAACCAATTCATATCGTAGCAAAAGCCGGTCGAATCCTAAGTAAAATTCCTTCACAGGTGAAGAGTCTCGTGCAGTTAATTCATCGCAATAACTCTTGCACAGAAATTCCATTGCGTAGTAATTTCTTGGCGCAGTAAATTCCGCCGCAAGAAAATCGAGTTGCAAGTTTTTGAAAAAGTAAAAAAGGTAAAACATAAGGTTGTGCTGCGCGGTAACTCAAGTTAATTTTCGTGGCTGTTGTTTCTCCTAAGATCTAGTATTAGAGCTAGAGCTAGTTTAGGAAAGAAATATTGTCCTAAAAGGACAAAAGTAATTTTCTAAGGAAAGTCTAAAAAAATCAAATGGCTTCTACTTCCGGTTCAAACATGTCGAGTTTACAAACTCCGATTTTTACACGAAAGAATTATGAATATTCGTCTCTAACAATGAAGGCTTTGTTTAGAGGTCAATATGTTTGGGATATTGTTCAGAATGGTTATCCAAAACCAGCGGATCAAACAACATATAATAATCTCTCACAAGCTGACTCAAGATATTCTGAGGGAACAGAGGAAGAAAGATGGAAAAGCTCTATTCTACATACATCAAGCCATGCATGAAAGCATACTCCCAAGAGTAGCAGTAGTAATTACCACAAATCAGGCATGGGACACATTAGGGACAGCTTATCAAGGTTTGGATAAGGTAAAGACTTCAAAGCTACAAATTTTGAGAAGAGATTTTGAATCTCTGTCCATGAAAGATTCAAAGTCAGTAGACCCATTTTATACCAGAGTTGTTGGTTTGATAAATCAACTGAAATCTCATGGAGAAACCATAATAGACCAAAGGGTGGTTGATAAAATTCTCAGAATTCTTCCCCCAAGATTTGAAAACTTGGTTGTATCCTTGGAAGAACACACAGACATGGCAACGTTTACTATTGATGAGCTGCAAGGTTCACTCATCAATCATGAACACATGCTCAGCAGAACTCAAAAATCAATATTGGAAGGTGCATTCGCAGCACAGGCATATATAATTTGTGGAAGAGGCAGGGGGAGAAATAATTTGAGAGGCATAGGAAGAAACATCTCAAGAGGAGGACGCAGCAGTATTCCTGCAGATGTTGCTAGTAGAGGATAGAATCAGAACACAAGTCATCCAAGTGGTCACAGGTTTAATTTTAAAAAAATATCAATGTCATTACTGTAAAAAAAATTGTCATTATGCATATGAATGTAGGAAGAAGTAATATGACCAAGGAAAGCAAAGTCGGAATCAGTCGTCGAACACTAGAAATTCATCAAGCGTAATGTTGATGGCATGTGCATGCCCAATTGAATGCAATACCATCCAAGAAAGTCTATTTGACATATGGTATTTAGATTCAAGCTACAGTAATCATATGACTAGTAATTTAAATTTATTTTCCAGTCTAGATAATTCAGTTCAAATTGATGTTACACTTGGAAATAATGTCCAAGTCACTATTTTGGGAAAAGGTACTGTTAGTATTTTAACCAAACAGGGGGAGCATAAGTATATGCCTTAATTTTACCATGTAGAAGGTCTGAAGCATAATTTACCGAGTATTGGACATCTGATATAGAAAGGTTATAGAGTTTACATGGAAGATAAGCACTGCGTGATTAAATATGTACGTCCAAGGAACTAGCCAATAGCAAGAGTGCCAATGACAAGAAATCGCTTGTTTCCATTGAGGATAGTTCCGGACAATACTGAAGCTGCATTCAAGGCAGAAAGAAAAGAAGAAGTCGTGTACTGCGACAAGAAAGAAAAAGACAACGCTGATTTTCAGGATACATTTCAAACAGAAATTCAGGATGATTCTTGGCTATGGCATTTCATATTTGGACATCTGAATTTTGGTGGACTGAAGTTGTTGCACACAAAGAATATGGTAAAAGGATTGCCATTGATTGACAAACCAGACAAATTTTGTGAAGTTTGTATCTTTGGCAAGCAGCATAGGGAGACTTTTTCAGTTGGAAAGTCATACAGAGCGTGCGCAACACTTGAGATTGTGCACTCTAATATTTGTGGTCCAATGCAGACAACGTCCATTGGTGGATGCAAGTATTTTTTTACTTTTATTGATGACTACTCAAGAAAAAAATGGAAGCAATTCACTGCGTGATATACACCTCAGTAGAATGGTATCGCAGAGAGAAAGAACAGAACCATTATGGAAATAGCGCACAGCATGATAGCAGCCAAGGATTTTCCAAATGAATATTGGGGTGAAGCAGTCGCAACTGCTGTATACATTATGAATTGATTTCCGACAAAGAGCGTGAAGAACAAGATTCATCAAGAAGCATGGAAAAGTATGAATCATAGTGCTTCTTGTTTAAAATTTTTTGGTTGTGTCACATATGCTCATGTGCCAGATGAGCTAAGAAAGAAGTTACACAAGAAGGGAAAAAATGTATTTTTGTTGGTTATTCTGAAGACACAAAATCATACAAGTTGTATGACCCTATCGCAAGGAAAGTAACATTTGTCCCGACGTTCAAGTCGTTGAGAATGAATCATGGGATGGAACCGTCAAGAATAATGTCAAGATTGTGTCAAATGTTGAGCATGAATACATGATGGAAGAAGTGGTTCAAACACCACAAGTAAATCAATCAGTCGCAGCACCGTTGAATCCCATGACAACATGACATGGTTCAACACAAGGAACATCAACACAAATCACAGCTCAAGCACACTAAGAGGACAACAGACTCCATCAATCAGTTCGATATTAGCAGATCCAGTGAAGACAAGAAGTCTGTGTGAGATATATGAATCTGGTACACCAAATTCCTTCTCTTTGTTTGCATTATTTTCTCAAATATATGATCCACTAACATTTGAGGAATTTGTTAAAGAAGAATTATGGGCACAAGCCATGGATGAAGAAATAGAATGTATTGAGAAAAACCAGACATGGGAACGGGTTGATATACCAAAAGATAAAGATGTGGTCAGCGTCAAAAGGATTTATAAGACCAAGCAGGATGCTGATGGGAATGTGCAAAAGCACAAGGCAAGAATGGTATCAAGAGGGTTCACATAGCAACCCGGCATGGATTTCAATGAAACGTTCGTACTAGTTGCACACATGGATATAATCAGAATTATTTTGGCCATTGCCGCACAAAGCAAATGGCATGTTTATCAAATAGATGTTAAGTCAGCATTTTTGAATGGTTATTTAGATGAAGAAATATATGTAGAACAACCACAAGGCTATGAAGTTCTAGGAAAAGAACACAGAGTGTACAGACTGAAGAAAGCGTTCTATGGTTTAAAGCAAACTCCAAGAGCTTGGTACAATCGCATTGATTCCTATATCATTGAGAATGGATTTCACAGAAGTGAAAGGGATCCAACGTTGTATACCAAAGTGAATGAGCAAGGTAACATGTTAATTGTTTTCCTGTATGTGGATGATTTAATATTTACTGGTGATTTTGGCATAAAAGAATTTAGAATAGTCATGGAAAGTGAATTTGAAATCACTGATTTGGGGTTCATGAAGTTCTTTCTGGGAATTAAAGTCCAACAATCTGAAAGTGGTATTTTCATATCACAGTCCAAGTATGCAAAACACAGTTTTAAAAATATTCAATATGTCAAATTGCAAGGTAGCCCCAACACCAATAATAACAGGTTTAAAATTGAGCAAAAATGATGATGGATCAACTGTAGATCCTACATTGTTTAAAATGCTTGTTGGCATCCTTATGTATTTAACAGCGACAAGGCCAGACATTATGTATGGAGTAAGTCTAATCTCAAGATTCATGGAGTCACCAAAAGACTCACACTAGAAATTAGGTGAAATAATTATGAGGTATGTAAATTGCAGTCTTTAAATGTTAAGACGGTTAGTTGGCAGAAATCTTCTATATGAAGGATGAAATTGTAAATCAAAATAGTGAAGTGAAGAGAAGAGAAGAGAAGAGACAGTCAAGAAGAATAGAACAGAGACGGCGAAGAAGAAGAAAGAAAACTCACTAAAGAGTTTGAAGCTCAAGCTTCTGTGGTTTTACCAAGTTTGTATTTACGACTGTAAGTTTTGTTATGCCGTCACATGAAATATAAATCCTTATGTTTATGGTTGAATGAATGTTTTAGATAGCCACACATCTTCTCCATATTTTCCTAAGTGAATGTTGTTTACATTTACTGTGAGTGAAAGACATCAAGAATCCAAAATTATTTCATTGTGTAAGAGTTCCTAGTTTTACTCGCAAGTTCCTAGTTTTATGCGCAGAGGTTCCACACAAATATTGTTTATTATTTTCTTATATGATATTGCGAGTGATTCACAATATATTTGTGTCACACTCAATCCTAGGTTATCGCAATGAAAATTGTTTTTCATATTCCTAAGTCAGACTAGGAAATATAAAGTTATTGCGTGGAAGTGAAAACTTATCCGCACATGAATTGGTCGCAACCAATTCATATCGTAGAAAAATCCGGTCGAATCCTAAGTGAAAGTCCTTCATAGGTGAAGAGTCTCACGTAGTTACTTCATCGCAGTAACTCTTGCGCAGAAATTCCATTGCGCAGTAATTTCTTTGCGCAGTAAATTCCGCCGCAAGAAAATCGAGTCGCAAGTTTTTGAAAAAGTAAAAAAGGGAAAACATAAGGTTGTGTTGTGCGGTAACTCAAGTTAATTGCCACGGCTGCCATTTATCCCAAGAATCATAACGATGATCTTGTGAAATATAATATCGAGAAGGGTTTCGTACAGTCGATTCATAATAATGATAGCAGTGGAATTGGGAATAATTTAATGGAGCAAGCGGAAGGGATAATGGGTCAAGGAGATCATAAATTCTAGGGAGATGAATGACCATATCTATACCTTACATATCCATTACTGATGGTACATAAATAAAAACTGAAATAACATTATCATGTACTTATTTATGACCTAATCATCTACTTCACAAATCAATTACTTACCCGGTTGTACCATTCAATTAACACAAATCGATGTCCCTTGAATTCTTTGGTTCCACGCTTATCCAGCAACAACTTTGTCCACACCTCTCTCTTATGATATTACGATATTAAGAAATATATTAAATGAGCCTAAACTAAAATCTTTGATATATTAGAGAAGTGTTTATGCTACAGAATATATTAGAGAAGTGTTTATGTTGCAGAATATATTAGAGAAGTGTTTATGTTTTAGAGGAAAATCATCTAATAAAGAGATCTCCTCATAGAGAAGCTGTGTGACCTTTAATTTGTAAACCTCTCACATTGGTGTGGTGATTCATGACTGACGGATTCAATGCTTCAAACCATTATACTCTTTCAATCCATTCAATTTAATTAACTGCCTATCATTTTGGCTTGATTGTTTTCTCCATTAATGATTAAATTGTCCACCCCAACTGGAGAAATCATGCTTTCAACTAACAATCTTGAACAAATTGGAGAAATCATGGTTTCTACTAACAATCTCAAAATCAATGTGAAATATAATAAAATTTAAGCCTGAAAACAATGTTATATAAACACACAGATTTGTTGTATATGTGTACATGCATATTAGCATCCTTCAATCATGATGTCGGCTATGTTTAGTGAGGCATCGTGCTCTTATGATATCATGCCCTTAAGAACTTTCTAGCTATGATACCACTCGATATATAAATTAGATAAGCAAGAAAAACAAGATTAGTTTTCATATTCACTTAGTTTAGATTTTATATTCACTAATAATATATTTATATAATATTTACACATAACCACTTTACAAACGTTACTTAACTAAAAGGTGTTAAGGTGACATTAAAATCTTATAATTAAAGTTAAGTAACTAAAAGGTTGTTAAGTGACATTAAAATTTTATAATTAAGGTTAAGTTGCTATTATATATGATTGGTATCTTCGAGTTATTCAATATTTCTAATTGTAAGCTTATAATATTATCAGTGGTTCTGGTGTGAACAGGTGTGTTATCACTCCAAGAAACTCCTCTATGTTGTAGCTCGAGGATGCCTGGTAATTTAAATGTTTTTTTATGGTTTTTCTAAATGGATCAAGTCAGATGACCTACAGGACCTCACACTCTCAAGACATGCATAAAACTCAATCAAAGATAAGGCTTCTAACTACCACTATTTAGACATTTGATAATATGGTGAAAAGATGGAGAACTTACTATGCTAGCAGATTCATATATAAAACACTTACATATAAATGGCTAATCATAACAAGGAAAAGTACTTGCAATTCAACTCATTAACATATAGATAGGATGACAGTTATCAGATATTAGATAACATGAATAAACCTGAATAAGAAATTCAAGCACAAGCACAGAACAAAAAAGATATGGATGTTGAACATGTAATAGCAAAAGAGCTTATATTAGGTCATGAATAATATGAGAATATTGATAATAATAATGGTCTAAAGGTCCCCGAAATTGAACCCTTGCTTCAACATAAGTATTAGGATTTATAGCCTTTACAATAATCTTCAGATCCTGAAAAGTTGGATCTGATTTACTAAAAATAGACAAAATAACTGTTTTTGCAAAATTAGGTCAAAAACCCTAATTTCAGTGCTAGTCTATCTAACTCTAACACTTTGTTCATTCATTGAACTCTTTGATAACTGTAGTGATCACTGAGGTGGAGCTATAACCTGTTATCTCATAGATAATCCATCATTTGTGAAAGCAGTTAGGGTTTGTGACCCATTTCTCCTTGATTGCACCTTCAAAACTAAAACAACTCTCCTCCACTAGTGCTTTTCATCAATTCCCAGCTTCATACTTTACCCCTGAGGTGTTTGTACCCATCAAAACTAGTTTTGTGCGTAAACATATCATCTGCACCCTTTTGTGCTTTTGGTGGTTAAGGAAGCAGAATCCTGGGTCTATTAGCTGCCGAAAGCTCTGCTTTCGGTGGCTTATGAACAATTGTTGCGTTCACCTAAGCCACTGAAAGCTCTGTTTTCTGCAAAATTTTATTAGCCTTTAAATCAACCTTTTACAATTTTTACCTCTTTCCTTCCAGTATTTCTTCCATTTGCATAGGGTTTGATAGAGCAGCATCATCATGAGTTGCCTCAGGATCCTGAAAGCTTGTTGTTGCCTCTTCTAGGGTTTCTAGTGAAAAGTGAGCTTGAGAGATAGGGTTTGATTTCTCTGCCTTGTTTTTTTATAGGTTTTGGTGTTTTCCCTTTGTTGTCTCTATATCCTACCTAGGGTTTGGATTGGCAACAGTCTTATAGGCTGCTTCTGGGCCAAAAATGCTTATTGCCACTTCTGTTAGGGTTTCCAACTTCTTGTTCTTCTTGATCTTCAGCGTTTGAGTAAGGTAGGTTGAGTATGTTTCTGTCTGGTGCTGAAAATTCTTCTACATCTATAGCAACTCTTCATGGATTGATAGATGAGGTCGAAAATGCCACCTAGAGGACTAACAGGTCATTTTTTGCCCTAAAAATTTGGCTAAACAGCTGAAAATTGGGGCTTAGAGATGGATTTGGTCCTTCAAATATGTGACACCTATGTATAAACATCAAAAAAAAATTGTATATTAGTTTGTTGTGAGAAAAAACCTCTCTCAGGTTTTTGGAATTCATTTTCATTTCCCCGAGATCTGTATTTCAAAAACATGTGTAAAACAGGGAAATTCTAAGATCCAAAAATTAGGGCTCAGAGATGGATTTGATTATCCCAATATGAAATACCTATAGGAAAACTGAGAAAGGTTACTGTTCTCATACATGTTACGAACAAAAAAATCCGAGCATTTTGCGAAATGCTTCTCATGTCACTCAGAATCACTGTTTTAAAATGATTCATTTTCATAGTAAAACGCCAATTTCGATGGCTAAGAGAATCTAGGGTTTAATTCGCAAGCTTCCAAATGTTGGGCCTTTCGGAAGCTAATGAACCGTTGGTCCATTCTCCTAAGCCACCAAAAATATCCTTTCCAAAATTTATTTAAAATGAATTAATGATCTTTTGTTGGTTTAATGTCTTCTTGGACCCATTGCTAACACTACTACATTTCGACCAAAAATCCGACGGCCGTCATGTCGGATTTTCGACACTTTCCTGTCGCATGTACGACACTTTGATTTTTTTTTAAGCGTCGGAAACTTGTCGTCGGTTAGCCGACACTTAAATAACCGTCGGTTAAGCGACACCTATGTAACCGTCGCTTAAATTTAAAGCATCGGTTAAGCGACAGGATATCTTCAACGGTAGTGAAATTTTTTTGAGAAAATAACCTTCATGCCGTCGGTTAAGCGACAGAAGGTCCGTCGGATAAGCGACGGTTAGTCAATTTTTTTTTTAAAAATATTGCAAAAAAGATGGAGGATCCGTCGCTTAAGCGACCGTTATAGAGAGCAATCGTCGGATAAGCGACATCAAGAACTGTCGCTTAAGCGACGGCAGGGAATTTTTTTTTTTTTTTTAAATATTTCTAAATTGGTACAGGACGCACACCAGGTGGAAAATTGGACATCCAGCTAATCCATGCTAAAATCTCAATTCAGTTCAGACAGTTTATTGTGGACCAGCGGCCAGGATTTGTTGAGCAAGAGTGGAGTCATCTCCTATTTTGTAATCCACGAATTTCTCGAAGTTATTCTTGAACAGACGTGCAAGCTTCTGTAGAGTATCCACGTATTCAAGACTGTTTGCCCACTGTACAAGTTAACAATTTGGTCAGAAAGAGAACTTTCCCACAGTCATAATAAATACATGAAGCGGTTCTTAACTAATTAAAGTTTACCATGTTCTCGGGACAAAGGATTTCAGCAGGTACACCCTCCACCTTGTCTGGAACATTGAGGCCAAATATGGAGGTCTGGCTATAATTAGCCTGAAGCAGAGATCCATTGTGAATTGCATCAATGATGCTTCGTGTATATGCCAACTTTATTCTCCTACCAACCCCATAGCTCCCTCCATACCACCCAGTATTAACCAAACAGGCAGTAGTGCCATGCTGCTTCATTTTTTCTACAAGCATTGAAGCGTACTTTGTTGGGTGGAGCATAATGAATGCTGCTCCAAAACAAGCTGAGAATGTAGCTCGGGGTTCCTTAATACCATCCTCTGTTCCTGCAACCTACACAGGGAAAATAATTATAACAACTTGGTTGGTTGATTTCTATGGCATTGTAAAGTATAGCTTGTAATTCAGACAGGTTTACAATGTAGCTTGTAATTCAGCCAGGTTTGACAAGCATATGACTTTACAATAGTGTTTTGAACTTCAAAATTGGTACAGGACGCACACCAGGTGGAAAATTGAAAATCCCATGTGCAGTAGCACTAATCCACTCTCCAAGATCTTTAGAATTTGCAAGTGAAGTGGAAAGCGCAATAATACGGATACGATTTTCAATTTGGCTTGAAATATACCTCATTCTAGATACAATTACCTCCAGGATTGGACCACCCTCTCCTCCAATTAAATGAAGTTCATCCACAATGAAAAGGCTGACTTGCTGAACCAGTTTGCGCTATTTCCATCTCCGAGACAAAGCATCCCATTTCTCTGGTGTGCTTATTATTATCTGGCCCTTTTCAAGGAGCTTCAAATCAGTTGCAGATTCACCTATCAGCTCAACTACTTTCAGTTCCAATCCTTTGCTAAATTTCTGCTCCCAATCCCAATATCGCTCTTTGGCAAGAGCTTCTATAGGAGCAATATAGACACATCGAAATACACTGTCTGTGCCTTTTTGATGCAATC
>LPNX011103550.1:250106-309475 GCA_001517045.1 Pseudotsuga menziesii
TAGTTCTTTGTAACCTCTTTTCTCCATTGCCCCTTCTATAGTAGTCCCAAATGTCAGTTCAAAGGTGTTCTATCTCAAGGGCGTTACTCTTCCATGATGCCTCAAAATTCTAGCCCTATTTTGCACTAAAACTCCAAAATGCTCATCCTTCTCTGTTGATCCTCCCTGTTGATTGGGTGTTATACTCTGCTCTGTTGCCAACACTTCAAGCAGGGCATATAACACCGATTCCTCTAAGAAAAATCCTATACCCATTGCACAACATACAATATAAAAGCAGGAGGTTACCTTATGCTCAGAAAAATACAGAAGCAATTCCTCAAAGTAAACCCTAACAACAACATAAAATATGAAACGAGAGGTTACATTATGTTCTGAGAAACATGTATGAATTCAGAAACCAAACCTGCAGCAATTTCTCAAAGTAAAAGCCTAAACCCATTTAACAACACACAATATAAAACAAGATGTTACATTATGCTCTGAGAAACATGGATGATTTCAGAAACCAAACCTGTGAATCGAAGCGAGACTGTATTCTCTTCCATGGAAGACTCCAGAACAAGCACACATAAGCATTGCATGCAAGAATATAGAATGAACAATACATTATACATTCGATGGATATATAGAGAAGTGCGTGTGGAGTACATTGGACCCCTGGCTCTGCAGTGAGTTGAGCTGTGCGATCTGTGTTTCCATTAGGTAGGCCAAACAGACAACCTTCTCACAGTATCCTCACTCATTCATGCAAGGCGAAGCAATTTGGAGGCAGGACCTGGACTTTCCCTCCCCGGTGTGGGAAAAAAGGTGAATCCTTTGGCGCCTATGTGACTTTTGACTTTTGGGCGCTTTTTTTTGTTTGTTTGAACGATTTTTTTTGCTAGCGTGCCATCGGTTAAGCGACGGTTATGAGATGGTTATGAGACACGCCGTCGATTAAGCGACGGTTATGAGATGGTTATGAGACAAGCCGTCGCTTAACCGACGCTTGTGGCCATATTTATAAAAAAAAAAAGAATCTTTGTGATTTTTTGTAAGTTTAAAAAGAGAAATCCACGCGCCGTCGGATTTTGGATCGAAATGTACTAGTGTAAGCCATCGAAACCAAGGATTTTCAGTGGCTAATGAACTATTAGTAAGTTCACCTAAGCCACCGAAAGCCCCCTTTCCCATATTTTATAAAAACATGATCAACAGGCTTTTGGTGGTTAATCGTGGTCCTGTGTTGAAACTGTTAGCTACCGGAAGCTGGGATTTTCGATGGCTAATGAACTGTTGGAAAGTTCGCCTAAGACACCGAAAGCTAAAACTTTCAAATTTCTTGAAAAGCAAAGCACCAAATATTCCAACTTTGTTAGTCACCCAAACATACTTCATAATATGCCCTCAAATATTCATCACTATGCAAAAAATAAATTGTCTGAGTGGACCTATTGAAAATTGATTTATTTAGGAGATAACAAGGTGCACCCAATAATCGATTCAGTCATTCCATTACAAATCTCAAACAAGTGAATGTTTTAGATTGTCCTCATGTACATATATTGTTTTAATATGATTACTTAGTATAAAAATAATCTATTTATCTTAAATGTATTCCAGAATTCATACATGTTCTTTGTAATGAAAAGTTTCGTCCTCTCAGTAATAAGAGGACTTCCTTTACTTTCTTTGAATAGCATTGATTGCATGGAAGTAATAATTTCAAACTTTTCCAAGCAAACATGGCTTTGACCATGCATGTTTAAGCAACATTGGGTATTGAAATTCAAGCATTCATCTTACTATCAAAAGTCTTTCAAAGAGAAACCTAAATATTTGTATTTTGACATTGATGGAAGTGTGAGAAGCATGACATTATAAAACAAGCTACTATGTGGTAGTTACAAAGTAAAACAAGATACTGTATCGTAGCAAATATACTATATGGTAGCAAATATTTTCAGTAGCTAGGAAGTCAAACAAGATACTATAGAATAACCTACATGCAATGATCGCTTGCAATGAAAACAAAAACACCCGGAAATGCAACCATAAACACTACTCGACATGGTAGATTTATATTTCAGATCATGGTTATATTTTTAAAATTAAACATTAAACATTGTATTTTAAGTAATGTTATAAAAAATGATATGTTTTTTGCACATAAAACAAAAGGAAAAGAACGAAAAATAAAAGTAGTTCTCTGCACAATCTATCTTCGAGACTTGATCACTCATTACAAGTGGCCTTTTGGAACTTAATCATCAACAACTTTGTTAGTATATGCAAAACACACTTGAGTTGTTGGTTATGAGTCAAATATTTTGACTTTATATTAATATTTTTACTTTACATTAATGTGCAATTAAACTTTCAAAAATTACAGATGGTAAATATATTGTCGTCATTAGACGAGTATAGCTTTTGAACAAATATGGCTGAGGGAAATTAGACAAAATTGAACAAACTCAAACCTGTAGACAATGACCATGAATCAAAATCACACCTCATATAGCTAGCTTGTGTTTGTTGATGTATTTGTAACTTCATAATGTATTCTCCTGTATATTTTATATTGTATTTCATTGTACCCCACCAGAGATGTTTGTTCCTCTGATCAAGAGAGTCATTAATATAATTAAGTCATGTAAATTCATTGAGATTAACTCTCCATTGTGTGTTGAGGCATTAGACCCCAGAGTTAAATTGTAATATGGTTATTAGACTCTCCTAGAGAATTCGTCCTAAATATAGAGTGAGCCTCTCTATTTGATATACAAACTCACTCATCAATAGTGAATAAGTGAGAGAGGAGTAGCTCGCACTAGCGAGAGAGAGAATAGTTGTCGGAGATCATCTTTGTACTTTTGGGTTTTACTTTTTCTATTTGTGCTCTTTCTGTCTCTGAGGAAGTTGTGGGGTTTTCTCCTTTATAGATCCCTCGAGAAAAAATATTTGTGTCTCTTGTCTCTTGTGATTATTGTTGTGCATGTTATTCTCGCAGATAAGATCCTAGATCATATTGATTAAACGATAAAAATCTAACATGGTATCAGAGCAAAATTGAGAAGAAGGTATTGTTCAGCTGCAGAAGCTAGGGATTCTTATTTTTTGGGTTTCTCTCCATAGATCATCAACAAAATGAGGCTAGGCTAACTCTCCTTTGAAGGGCTCATCTTCCAATCGAAGCAGAAATTGATTCCGAGCAGTTTCAGTTTTTGGCATGTCACTGCTGCGGGAAATTAGGGATTTTTCACAAAAGTGGTATTTTTTAGTGATCCTAGCACAGAATTTTTCTCCTCCTCAAAATAGAAATTTAGAGACTAAGATCAAAACTTTTGGTTGGGTAAAACTTCAAGAAATTCAAACCCTGATTTGACCCCAGACTAGAAATCCAACACTGCAAAAGATCAACTCCAGATCCAGTTCGGGCATCTCAAATTGGTAAGATCTAAATATTTTGTATTTCCAGTTGAGGTTATCATTAAATATGTATCATCACACCAAGCTTGATGAAAATCTTGAAGGAGCTAATAACTTTCGAGCATGGAAGTATAGGATTTCACTTGTTCTTGAAGAAAATGAATTGGACATCTACATAAGTGAAGAGTGTTAGGGTTAACAGGGTACTCCCAAAGGATCGAACACCAAGAGCAACCACTTTACACAAATAGATCACATATCAACACACCGATGTTTGTCACGTGGTTAAAACCCTCGAGAGGGAAACAGTCCATGGCCCCAACCAAATAGCTACTTGGAGCAATTTATTATGCAAAAGAAAGAAAGTTACATGAGATTCTCATAATCGATCAACTAGCCAAGGACCCTCCATGCTCTTTAAATAGAGATCATAGACCAATCGGGTGTTAAGCCATGGATCAATGGTAGGTATGATCTAAGAGAAGTTGAACCGTCGGATCACTCTATGTATAGAACATATTGTGACTGTCAGATTAGAATATTTACAAATGCATACTAATGCATACTAAAGAAACACACTTTTACCTAACGGATATATTACACAAGTTGATCTTAACTAACTCCTAAGTGTTAAAATATCCTAATATCCCCCCTTAAGAACAACTTGGGATAGGTTTGAAGGATTTACAAAAGTGACACTATTAGGAGAAGGAAGGAGGCATTAGAGCCTGACACATTCCTGAACTCCTAACATAGACCGAAGTTTAGAAAACTTCACTTCTGTAAGAGACTTGGTGAAGATGTATGCAACTTGATCATCTGTAGGGCAATAGAGCACTTCAATAACACGATCATGAACAAGATTTCTAATGAAGTGCATGTGTAGCTCAATGTGTTTACTGCGCTGATGTAGAACTGGATCTTTGGAAAGCTTGATGGCACTTTGATTATCGCACCAAAGTGGAGTAGGCTGCTGCTGCTCGAATCCAAACTCTGAAAGGATCTGTCGAAGCCATAATGCTTCCTGACTGGCATTAACTGCAGCTCGATATTCTACTTCTGCCGAAGAAAGAGCAAGAGCTTGTTGTTTCTTACAAGCCCAAGTGACAGGTCCAGAACCCAAACTGAAAACATAACCTATAGTAGACTTTCGATCATCAGGATCGCCAGCCCAATCTGAATCATTGAAACCAACCAACAAAGGTTTCCCCCCTGTACTGTAATGAATCTCAAACTAAATTGTACCTCGAATATATCGAAGTATTCTTTTTGCTGCTTTCCAATGACTTTCATGAGGAGTTTTCATATAACAGGCAACACGACCAACGGCAAAGGAAAGGTCGGGACGAGAATGAGTCAAGTATAAAAGACTACCAACAAGCTAATGATATAAGGTGGCATCTACTTCAGGGGAAGTACAAGTGGCAGAAAGTTTGACTCCAGACTGGAAGGGAGAAGGGGCTAGTTTACAATCTTCCATGTGGAAGCGAAGAAGAAGGTCACAGGCATACTTAGACTGGGAAAGAAAGATTCCTTCTTTGGTTTGCAAGACTTGGAGACCAAGAAAATAATGCAAATTTCCTAAGTTTGACATTTCAAAATTTTTCTTAAGACTGGATTTCACATGGGTTATAAGGTTAGGGTCACTACCAGTAAGGATAAGATCATCAACATAAAGAACAAGTATGATGAGATGGTTTCCTACTTTATTGGTATAGACATTTGGGTCAGAATGGCATCTAGAAAAACCAGTGTCAAGGAGAAAGCTATCCATTTTGGCATACCAAGCTCTAGGAGCTTGCTTAAGGCCATATAAGGATTTCTTAAGGAGACAAACAAGGCTAGAGTTATTTTGAACATATCCAAGAAGTTGTTCCATGTAAATTTCCTCATGTAAATCACCATGTAAGAAGGTGGACTTGACATCCATTTGATGGACTTCCCAGTTATGTAAGGCTGCAAGGGAAAGAACAAGGTGGATAGAGTTCTTTTTTGCTATAGGGCAAAGGTTTCATTGTAATCAATCCCTTCAACTTGGGAAAAACCTTTGGCAACTAACCTTGCCTTAAGTCTTTCAACACTTCCATCTAATGCATACTTAGTTCTGTAGACCCATTTACATCTGATAAGTTTTCTTCCTTTTTGAAGAGGAACAAGATCCCAAGTATCGTTCGTCATTAAGGAACGATATTATTCATCCATAGCTGCATCCCAATCTAGATTTCTTGAAGCTTCTGCAAAAGTTTATGGATCATGATTTTCATAAACTTGAGCCAAAAGAGAAGAGGCTTGCTGAAACTAAGAATGTGTTCGACGTTGATCTCTAGGATCACCGACAAGATCACCAGCTGCTTCACATGTTGAACGGACCCATCGAGGAAGTATTGGTGCTGGTGCAATTGGAGGAACATGAACAGGCGGAGGTGGATTTTCATCCTCACTGTCATCATCAAAAACTGGAGTTGGAAACCTATCAAGGAAGTTGGAAGAAGAAGAAGAAGTCACAATCGCCAAATCAGACTCGCAGGCCAAAGATGGCACACCCGCAAAGTTAAGCTCGCAGGCCAAGAGATTTTCATCAAATTTAACATCTCTTCTAATGATTATATCATGATAATGTGGCTGAAGAAGTCTATAACCTTTTACATCTTCAGAATATCCAACAAATATGCACTTTTCACTTTTAGGCTGCAATGCTTTCCATTTTTCATCTGGAATGTGAGCCCATGCTTCACAACCAAACACACGAAAGTGACTTACATCTGGTTTAATTTTACTCCATGCTTCATCCGGTGTTATACCTTGTAAAACTTTAGTTGGTTTGCGATTAACTATGTAATTTGCACAATTTATGGCCTCAGCCCAATATTGAAGACTTAGTCCCTTAGATTGGATCATACAATTAGCCATTTCTTTTAAAGTGTGGTTCTTCCGTTCAGCTGCACCATTTTGTTGAGGTGTATGTGGAACAGTGTGCTGTTGTTGGATTCCTTGTTCAGTGCAGAAAGTAGTGAACTTGTTGTTAACATATTCTCTTCCATTGCCAGATCTTAACTTAATAATTTGATGACCAGATTGTTTCTCAACAAGGACCTTATAGGCCAAGAACATGTTAAATACGTCGCTCTTAAGTTTTAGGAAGTAAACCCAAGTGCGTCTGGAGTAGTCATCAATGAAATTTAAGAAATATTTGAAACCAGAAAAAGAAGCAGATGGAAGAGGACCACACAAGTCACTGTGCACAAGCTCCAAAGGAACCAAGGCGTGCCAAGAGGCACGTTTGTCAAAACTATCCCGATGATGTTTTTCGAGTACACAACTGAAACAAACACCATCCTTGCAAGATACCATTGGAAGACTAGTCGCCATATTGTCTTTACATAGTTGTTGCAATGAGCGATAATTTAAGTGACCAAATCGCTCATGCCAAAGTTTGATCAAGTTATCACTATGAGCAACAAAAACTGAAGGAAAAGGTGATGACCCAAAGTTGTTAAATTTGTACAACTTGGTAATATCATCAACAGTTCCAGTAGCAAGGACATTTTGAGGATTTTTAAAATCCTTAATTACAACTTGGTGAGGTGTAAAAGTCACAGTTTTACCTTCACCTAAATGAGTGATTTGATACACTGATAACAAATTGCAGGAAAATTTTGGAACACATAGTACATCACCGAAATGACCATTTTCTACTGGAATTGTTCTAGATCCTACAACACTTAGAGATCTATCATCACCAAAAAATATTTGTTTGGTGTTACATTCATGCATAGTAGAAAAGATGGCTTGATCCTTAGCCATATGATAAGATGCTCCAGAATCAATGAGCCATTCAATTGAAGTAGAAGAAGAAGATGCAGCATAAGAGTAACCAGAAGCACAAAGTGCATGTCCATGAGAGATAGATTCTGAAGATGAATCTAGGCTGATGTGGTGCTTCTTCATTGCTGCTTCCAAGGATGCCATCTTCTTAAAACACTTAGATTCATCATGATTATCTTTCCCACAAAAATTGAAATGACGCTCAGTCTTATTTCCTTTTTGCTTGGATCCTTTGTCATTTTTTAAAGAAGGAGCTGACTGAGAGGGTTTGGGACCCTTGTTGTTTGGCTTATTATTGCAAAAATTCTGTTTCTTGGGAGGCTTGGACTTTTCTTTCTGTTGGTACAATAAGGATTTCCCATATGTATCTGCATTGTTAATTATTCCAAGATGAATGAGCTTATCTTGCTCTCTAATTAAGGAATCACAAAAGGATTCAAGACTAGGCTCTTGATAGCTAATTGTAGTCAATGATTCTTTCATGGAGTAGAATGTAGATACAAAAACAGAATATGCAGGTCCAAGTTTGGAAAGAATATGATAAATACAATGTTTGTCTTCTTTCTTAATCTTGCATTCTGCACATAAGAGTCTAAGAGTTTTATACTTAGATAAATAGTCTTGAATGCATGAAAAATCATTTGTATTTAAGGAAAGCAACTCATTCTCAAGTTGATGACCCCGAATTTCATTGTGTTTACCAAACACAGATTCCAACTTTTTCCAAGCTTTATCAGGTTCATCAATTCTAGATATGTGGAATCGCAAATCAATAGAGATTGACATCCTAATCAATCCATGAGCTTCATCACATCGATTTTCCCATTTAATTTTCTTATCATCATCAGTGGGTTCTGTTTCTTTCCCTGAGGTTATCTTGAAAAGTCCCCTACTTCGCAGAACATCCTCCATACGAGATTTCCATGAGAAATAGTTAGAACCTGTAAATATAATATCACAAGGGGTGGACATACTATAAAATAATGGCTGAATGAACAGAAACTAACTATCTGGATGCAAAGAGCTCAAAAAAATATGCGTTTTAAAAAAAAAAAGACACTTAAAACTGATTCTGGATGATGAAGTTATGCTTGATCAAAGAAAATGTTGAAGATGTCCCCAATAATGACGTGGCAGATATTAACTTGACCAACTAAAAAAAGAAACCCCATCTTCCCAAGATCAACCTTTGACAATCACTTTTACAATAAAGTTAGTTTGAAGTGAATCACTTTTGTAGAATAAGTGATGTTCACTTTTACAATAATGTGACTTTTAAATAGTGCGGCAATAAATTAAAAGACTTAAGTGACTCACTTTTATTTTATTTTATTAATGTAAGATACACTTTTACAATAAAGTAACTTGAAAATAGAAATTGCATGCACTAAAAGGTAGCTTGATAAGACTTGAACTCAAGACTTATCAAGGTGTAAAGCAACTTTGGACCAAGTTAGCTAAGTTTGAAAGGTATGTAAAAGTATAGAAAGAGGAAGGGGTTTTTTTTTTAACTCTTCTCTCTCGGTTTCCGTGCTTGCTTTCTTTTCCTGCAAATCACAAAAAAAACGAAAAACAAAAACAAAATTTTTTTTCCACACAATGGGGTTAGATCTTGGTTAGCTTACCCAGAAAGTCTATGTTTTCAAGTTTTCTCGTTGTTTCTGATTTGCCGTAATCACACAAGGTGCATGGCAAAGAGCATACGCAGCCGAGAAGACAAGAAAAAAAACTTTCCCTTACTGTTTCTGATTCGCCGCGATCGCGCAAGGTGCACGGCAAAGAGCATACACGGTCAGGGAAAACAACAGTCCGAGACTAAAACATAAAGGATCTAATAATAAACTGATAAAATATGACAGATTTTAAAAAAACAAATCCGTCACTGTAACATTATACCTTCAGATTTGTCGAAATGGGTGTTTCTGGAGCAAACGGAAACGGTTTTCGGTGAAATGAAAACTATTTTCCAATGAAAATTGCGCTTCGGATGCAATGGAATAGCTCCCAAATGCCACAAATGCACAAAAAATCCAGAACCAGAAACCATTTCAAAATTTTGGCAACAACGGTTCCAGATCTTGATCAAAACCGAAAGTAGCTCTTCATAAAAGCTCTGATACCATGTTAGGGTTAATAGGGTACTCCCAAAGGACTGAACACCAAGCAAAACCACTTTACACAAATAGATCATAGATCAACACACCGATGTTTGTCACGTGGTTAAAACCCTTGAGAGGGAAACAGTCCACGGCCCCAGCCAAATAGCTACTTGGAGCAATTTATTATGCAAAAGAAAGAAAGTTGCATGAACTTCTCATAATCGATCAACTAGCCAAGGACCCTCTATGCTCTTTAAATAGAGACCATAGACCAATCAGGTGTTAAGCCACAGATCAATGGTAGGTATGATCTAAGAGAAGTTGAACCGTCAGATCACTTTATGTCTAGAACATATCATGACCGTCGGATTAGAATATTTACAAATGCATACTAAAGAAACACACTTTTACTTAATGGATATATTACACAAGTTGATCTTAACTAGCTCCTAAGTGTCTAAATATCATAACAGAGAGGTTCTGGTTCCAGAGGAAGATGAGGCTAAATCCTTACACAAGAAGAACTTGGTCAAGGCTAAGAGGATTATTGTTTATTCCATCAAGGATCACCTTATACCACATGAGTCTTCCTTAAAGACACCTAAAGATATGTTTAATTCATTGACCAAGCTATTTGATGGAAAGAATATAAATCAGAAGATGACTTTGTGAAATCAGTTGAAGAATGTAAAGATACAGAATGTAGAGACCATATAGTCATACTTTACAAGGGTCTCACAAATCAAAGAACAACTTGAAGCTGTGGAAGAAGAAGTAGAGAATGGAGAAATTTTGATGAGCACCTTGAATGGCCTCCCTAGGTCATGGGACTCCTTTATTCAAGGGATTTGTGTTAGAAGAAAGTGAATCGCCTTCAATAGTTTGTGGGAGGAATTCTCACAAGAAGAAGCTTCGATCATAGCTCGAAAAGAAAAGATGGGAAATGAAGATCAAGCTCTCACAGCACACACTAATAAAATAAAAAAGGGAGCACTATCATCACAAGAAACGTAAGCATCCTCACTAGCATCAGAAAGATAACCCTAGAAGATCTATCAGACATATATCTAATGTTAGATGTTATACATGTGATGAGAAGGGACACTTCTCCATAGATTGTCCCAGAAATAGAGGTGGCTCCCACAAGAAGAACAACAACAAAAGAAGACATCATGCTCACACTGCAGAGGATGATGAACCTCCTAGGAAGAGACTCAAAGAAGAAAGTGAATATTCTTTGAGCGATGAAGAGTATGTTTTGATTTTTTCCCTCATGAGAACTATTACACATGGAAGCAATGATTGGATCATAGATAGTGGGGCTTCCAAGCACATGACGGGATTTAAAGAATTCTTTGTGAATCTATCTGAACATGATTCACCCCACAAAATGAAACCTGGGGATGACTACTAGTATCCTATAAAAGGAAGTGGAGAATCATTGCTTTATGATTGGGATCTTCCTATGCATCTATGGGAAGAAGCTGCTAGGATAGATGTGTATGTACAGAATCGTACTTTGCATAGAGTACTTGAGACCAAGACACCAGAAGAATTCTTCTCCGATAAGAAACCATAAGTCAACCATCTCATAATATTTGGTTGTCTAGTGTACATACACATTCCAAAATAAAAGAGGACGAAGTTAGATCCTTCAGGAAAGAAGGGTATATTTGTGGGATATAGTGAAAGCTCAAAGGATTACATAATATATTTCCCAGGATTCAAGAAGATCAACATCAGCAGGGATGTGACATTTGGCGAAGACACAGCTTACAACAAATTTAGAAAGATACATATTGAAAACATTGAAGAAACAGAAGTACCCATGATCCAAGATACAACAATGAATGAAGCAACTCCATAAGAAGATCAAGAAATGGAAAAACCTCAGGAACCTATAGATCCACCCCGTGAGAATAATTCTTACAAGAGGAAACCATCATGGGTACGAGAGGTTATCCTAGGTGGAGAAAAATGTGGGGCTCCAGAAGGAATACACAGAGAAAGGAAGAGACCTAGGAAATACTCCAGTTATGTAGCCTTGTTGTGTGACATAATTGATAAAGAACCTTCCAACTAATAAGAAGTGGCAAAAAAGAAAGAATAGAAGGATCTGATCATCAAGGAGTACCAGTCGATCATGAAGAATGATGTCTAGGATGTGGTCCTGAGACCAGAAGGGAAGTCTGTTGTGAATTCCAATTGGATCTACAAGGTCAAGCATGCTACAGATGGTAGCATAGAGAAATATAAAGCGAGATCTGTGGCATGTTCCTTCTCCCAAAAGGAGGGATAGATTATGAAGAAATTTTTGCACCTATAGCCAGATACACTTCCATCATATCAATACTTGCTCTGGCTGCAGTGATGAAATGGAAGACACACCAGATGGATGTCAAGACTGCGTTCTTGAATGGTGTAGTGGAAGAGGAAGTGTATGTGGAGCAGCCACTCGGATTTAAGATACATTGTAGGGAGACTCGTGTGTGAAAATTGAAGAAGGCCTTGTACGGTTTGAAACAGACACCCAAGACATGGTATGACAAGATTGATAGCTTCCTGACTAGTTTGGGATTTACCAAGAGTAAAGCAGATTCCAACCTTTATTACAAGGTTGAGGAAGGGAACCCAATGATACCCCTATTGTATGTGGATGACCTGTTTGTGATAGGTTAGGATGGATTGATTGTTGAAATGAAGAGGAAGCTTGATGCCGAGTTCAAGATGAAAGACTTTGGTATGATGCACTACCTTTTAGGCATGGAGGTATGGCAGAGTGTAGATGGAATCTTCCTTGGACAAGGGAAGTATGCAGTGGATATCTTGAAGAGGTTCGAGATGATAGACTGTCAGGCCATGGCCACACCTATGGAATCGAACCTGGAGCTATTGAGTGATGATTCATCAGATTCGGTTGATTCCATGATGTATCGTAATATGATCGGATCCTTGATGTACCTGATGGATACGAGACTAGATATTTGCTTTGCTGTGAACACATTGAGTCATTTCCTGACAGATCCGAGACATGTTCACCTGATTCCTGCAAAGCATATTTTGAGGTACCTGAAGGGTACAGTTGATTATGAGCTCAAGTATGATGTGAATCATAAGATTAACCTAGAGTGTTATGTGGATTTGGATTGGGCAGGCAGTAACATTGATAGGAATAGCACTTCGAGGTGTTGCTTTAGTATGGGATCAAGTTTGATCTCTTGGTTTAGTAGGAAGCAGTCCTGCGTGGCACTGAGTACAGCCAAAGTAGAGTATACCGTAGCTTGTTTGGCTGGTTGTGAGGCATTTTGGATGGGGAATTTACTATCTGATTTGTTTGATCTCTAGTTGGATGCTACTTGTATATATTGTGACAACCATATTTTTGTGAAGCTGTCAAAGAACCTGGTGTTCCATGACAAATCGAAGCATATCAAGATCAAGTATCACTATATCAAGGATATGGTGCAGGGAGGAGCAGTGAAGCTCCAGTATGTTGCGACGGACAAGCAGATAGCCGATGTAGTGAAGCAGCATGCATGGTGTGTTGTGCATAGGTATTCTGGGGCCTGGCATGTAGACTTATCCTTCTTCTCCAAAAATAATGATGGAAGGAAGGAGGAATGTAACCTTTGTCTCTTGTTGGATGAAGAGGTGTATGATCATATCCATTCTTCTGAATGTATTGAGACTGAGCCCTTTCCATATAACATCTTACAGGGAGTCTATTGCATCTCTCTAAAGGAGGTAAGATTGCATGGCATAGCGCAAGGGTCTTTCCTTTTTGAGTGTCAAGTGAGTTTCCAGTCATCTTCCTAGCTTCTAGTTTAGAAGTAGGGACTGAATCTAGATCTGAGTCACCCAGAATCTCAATCTCATAAACTGATTAAGATGGATCTGCAATACTAGTAGAAGCTGTAAAAGAAGTAGATGCAATGATTTTACCTTCCCTTGCAAGTGGCTGATAAGAGTGCACTGGTTCTGAAGGAGGCATGAAATGTGAGAACTCATATGTTTTTGAAGCATGATTTGCAGCACCTTCGCTATGATGCTCCCAGTAGAGATATCTATGATCTCCACTGAGTCAGGACCAAAGATCACTCGTTTTGGAGATCCAGTATGGGTCATCTGATAGACAAATAACAGGTTTGAAGCTAGGGAGGGAACAAATAGCACATCTTTGAACCTTCCATGTTCAAGCTTGACAGAGCCCTTCCCCTTTTTTTTGACTTTAATGTTATTTCCCATCTAAATACTAGGACCATCAAAGGACTAAAAAGAATATAATGATTCTCTGGATGTAGGCATATGGTTGGAAGCTCAAGAATCAATGAGGAAGACATGTGTTGATTTGCATCAAGCCTTTAGTCCATGGCCTTTCCTTTGGTATTATTCATCTTCTTCTTCAGAGTTATCCTTCCTTATGCTAGCAGGTACATAAATGTTATGTTTCTTCAAAAGAAGAGCCATTTCATCAAGTTGTCTTCTCATATAGGAGTTTTCTGAATGAAAGCCCCTTCCACGATAAGAAAAGAGGACCTTGCCTTTGCCAATCTTCTTGCTTCTCTTCGAACCTGAAGGATCTTTTGACCACTCTTTCTCCACAAGCGACTCGTCTATTTGCTTTCCTTTGTCATTCGCTACCTTATCTCCTCTTGCAACCAGAACTAGATCTTTGGAAGATCGAATGATCCCCATTTGGATCAATTTATCATTCTTAAAAATAAGAGATTGGATGAAGGCATTAAGAGTGGGAATCTTCCAATTTGGAGTAGTGAGCCTTACTGTTTGGAAGGTGGATACAAAGACTAAGTATTCTGCATTGAGCTTTGTGAGAAAGGCAAGGATGAGTTGATATTCATCCTTCTCCACTTTGCATTGCTTCAACTGATATATCAAGTTCTTGAACTTTGTGAAGAATTCATTCAATGATTCGAAGTTGGATGGATTAAGAGTGATGAGATCATTTTCTAGTTGATGGATCATCATCTCATCGTGCTTATCAAATAAGGAGGAAAGCTTGTCCCAAACCTCCTTGGGTGTCTTCAATCCTTGGATATGGAATCGAATATCTCTAGAGACTAAGGAGAGCAAGTGTCCATGGGATTCATCAAGCCTATTCAAGTACTTTTCTTTGCCATTATCTAAAGCTGGCACTACCTCTGTTTCTTCTATTAGTCTAAAGAGCTGCTTGGTGCGGAGCATTACCACCATGTCTTCCTTCCACTGGTGATAGTTGAAGGGAGTGAGAGGCTCTACTAGATGAGCCATTTTGAATGCAGTAAGAAGGATTGAGCTCCTGTAGTGAATGCAGTGAGAAGAAAGGGATACTTGTAGCGAATGCTGTAAGAAGAGATGATAACCTGTCACACAATCAAACATACAAAGTAAGGTCAACAGTATGCACTTTTGGAATTTCCTTCACACCCATCATAGTTGATCAAGCAATCTTGATCAACAATTTCCTAACTTGGGATATTAAGTGGTAAATTCTCCTCTTCTGGTGCAGTACTGGAAGGAGCAATTTGCTCAAAAAAAATGATCCAACTAGACATCTAAGGAGGAGAGGTGTCTTGTCCACCGAGGTTTTGATACCATATTAAATTGAGCACATAGATCTATGGACAAACACACAACTCACAAAATAGATCACACAATTTACTCAGCAATTGAAGAATGAAATAGTGCAAAAATGGCTTGTAGCTGTGAATGCTTTCATTAATAAAAAAGGTAATTAGATAATAATTACAATGATGTACAATGGATTTAATAGCCATATGCAATACAAATCCACATGAGGAAATTCAAATTGCTTAGACTCTTCTTTAATGTAGGTAACTAAGACCTTGTCTAAATCACTGTCGGAGGAGTCAATAGTTAACTGACCTTGTCTAAACCATAACCAAAGTTCATCGGAGTTCTAAAACACAACTCAAGTGTTACATTCAGTGTTGACTAAGGCTAACTGACTGTGCTAGGTGAGAAATGCACCCCTCCTGAGTGCAGCCATGTAAACCTAGTGTTAACTGAATGTAGAGGACTAGAACTGAATGTAACTGACTCCTAACTTAGCTTGACTAGTCATCAACTGAACTGAATTGACCTTGGTTGGTTTCGGCACTCCCAATGGCCCCTAAATTGTAGGGATTGGTCTAGGAGGCTCCTAAACTGATGCAATCAAGTGCAATCAGTGGCATTAGGCCTCAATTAGTGTTCCCCACACTTTAGTAACTGAAACATGTGCCCCAATTAGGCCAAGTGGACCCAATGGTGCTAGTGACTAAAAATAGACTAGATGGACTCTCGATTTAGACATGACTCCTAATTTAGACATATGACCAAATTGGACAAGGGAGGATTAATAATCCTAACAGTCAATGTATTTGTAACTTTGGAATGTATTCACTTGTATATTTCATATTGTATTTCAGTGTACCTCGACGGAGATGTTTGTTCCTCCAATCGGGATAGTCATTAATATAGTTAAGTCATGTAAAGTCATTGAGGTTAACCCTCCATTGTATGTCGGGGAATTAGACCCCAAAGTTAAGTTGTAATAGGGTTCCTAGAGAAGTCGGCCCTGTAGCGAAGAAAGTCAAGTGGAAATTAAGTATAAATAGAGAGTGAGCCTCTCTATTTGATATACACACTCACTCATCAATATCGCATAAGTGAGAGAGGAGTAGCTCGCACAAGTGAGAGAGAGAACAGTTGACGGAGATCATCTTTGTACTTTTGGGTTTTACTTTTGCTATTGGTGCTCATTCTATCTCTAAGGAAGTTGCGGGGTTTTCTCCTTTATGGTTTCCCTGAGGAAAAATCTTTGTGTCTTGTCTCTTGTGATTATTGTTATGCATGTTATTCTCTCATATAATATCCTAGAACATATTGATTAAACGATAAAAATCTAACAACGTTCTCAGACAAGGGAGTTAAATCAACTAACATTTAATCATTGAACTTCACTGCCATGGATAGATTAATGTGGGACACTCTTCTTTGATATTATGATGCATTTCAATGAAATTATTTCTTAGTTTTAGCTTTTAACCTTCAGTCACTAAAATTTACTCTATAATCGTGAACAATTGGAGCTTGATGCAAACATTAATGTAAAGGATATCAATGCATGACAACTATCTTGCATAAGCAACTGAGCTTTGTTTCCCATCAAACAACAATGTTCAACTCAACTTTGTTTCCCAACAAACAACAATGTTAGCATAGTTAACAATTGGAGCTTGATGCAAACATCAATGTAAAGGATATCAATGCATGACAACTATCTTGCATAAGCAGCTGACCTTTGTTTCCCATCAAACAACAATGTTCAACTTAGCTTTGTTTCCCATGAAATAACAATGTTAACATAGTTAACAATTGGAGCTTGATGCAAACACCAATGTAAAGGATATCAATGCATGACAACTATCTTGCATAAGCAGCTCAACTCTGTTTCCCATCAAACAACAGTGTTCAACTCAGCTTTGTTTCCCACCAAACAACAATGTTTAACATAGTTAACAAGTTTAGGGTGTCAACCGCGTGCTATGGAATGTTTGTTGATGGAATTGCTTTGCCCCAATGCAACATTATAAGTGCCCAAAATTATTGTATGAAGAAAAGAGGCAACGTGGTTGTCTAGTGCCATGCATAAAGCGCTAAGTAGCAGCATTGACCTGCCAACCTCTGCCCCAAGGAAACAACATACATGCCCAGAATTATTGTATAAAGCAAAGAGACGACACATTTGTCCAGTGCCAACCTCTACCCCCAATGTAACAACATACATGCCCATAATTATTGCATAAATTAAAGAGGCATGATTGTCCAATGCCAACCTTCTCTGCTCCAATGCAACAACATACTTGCCCATAACTATTGCATAAAGCAAATATACAACATTGTTGTTCAATATCAAGTATGAAGAGCTAAGTAGCAACATCAACCTACCAACCTTGGTAGGTATCCGCTATACAACACTTGTTTATTTTGAATTTTGAAATAAAGGTATAGCATAGAAAATCTAATTAAGAAGCTGTATATTTTTAGAATGAACCTATTTGATTTATGTATGATTAATATTTTATTTAGATTTAATGTATGTTCAATATTTCCGGAAAACAAATATTATATCAATTACATTATAATAATATGAATGAAATTGTTATGAGTTTCAATCTCGATATAAATTATAGTATGATTTTAATATTCAAAATCACTAAGTGGCAACCTAGTTAAGTGCTGAAAACAAACCTCTACATACTTTTTTACACGAATGGATGTTTTCTCTATACAATTAATTTAGACTGCAACATAGTTAATTAACTACAAAATTATTATTAGATTATGTTTCAAATACAAAATTATTAAATCATGTTTTGGTCGTTTGAATCTCTCCAAAAATATTATTATTGTAGCCACTTAAGTAATATAAAGTCAAGTTTCGAAACCTACTCTACCACATCCACCCTCCACCAAAACCCTAAATAAATAATTGGTAGAACATGTAAGAACAACCCCACATTGAATTCACCTCACGCTTTGAAAATGGCAATTGCAGCAAACCATTTGTTATGTCACACGTGGTGGTTATTTGGGGCTTACCTTGTGAATTCAAGGTAGGCGTGCCAGGTGGTCCAAAAGCTATTTGGAATGTGGCAACAAGGAATTGCAAAAGGTTGTTCAACTTTATTTGGCCGATGACAATTTCTCACAAACCGAGATGCTCCATGGCCTCAGGCCACTCCGGTTATAAAATATAGAGCACCATCTTGTGGGTTGACGAATATTAAGAAGATCAAGGGTATCTTGCCAAGAACATGAATCTTGGGATGGGATGGACAGGTTACATAAGTGGGTTGGTTCGCAGTTATTGTTTTTTAATTATAGATATTTAAATAATTAAATAGTGAATTTTTAATTAAAGTTTATTTAAATTTTAATTAAGATGTATTTAAATATAACAAGAAATGAAGATTGTAAAATGAATTTTTAATGTACATTTGTTATATTCGAGTTAAACTTGTTGATTCGCTGAAGAAAGTTTAATATCTAAACACCTAAGAACAACTACTACTAAAGTATTTTAATATTTTTTTTTATTTTTTTAGATTGATTACATTATATGAATGTTGTATGAGATGTTATGTAACCAATATGTAACTAGCACAACCAATGTAACTAGTGGTCTGTGAACATCAATAGGTGTAGCTAGCCACTTAGTTTTGCAAAGATAGATATTGTTAAGCAAATACCAAACATTAAACTAATTACCACAACCTTATAAATATCCATTTAAAATATAACATAAATATAAAAACATAAAACAAATACTATTTAATAAACAAAAAACAAAAACTAATACCAAGTATAAAACTTTAATAAATTATAGGTTTATAAATAATTAAATAGTGAATTCTTAACTAAAGCTTAGAGGATGGGTTGATTGTTGAAACGAAGAGGAAGCTTGATGCCGAGTTCGAGATGAAGGACTTGGGTATGATGCACTACTTTCTAGGCATGGAGGTGTGGCAAAGTGCAGATGGAATCTTCCTTGGACAAGGGAAGTATGCAGTGGATATCCTAAAGAGGTTCGAGATGATAGACTGTTAGGCCATGGCCACACCTATGGAATCGAACCTAGAGCTATTGAGTGATGATTCATCAGATTCGGTTGATTCCATGATGTATCGTCAGATGATTGGATCCTTGATGTACCTGACGGATACGAGACCAGATATTTTCTTTGCTGTGAACACATTGAGTCAGTTCTTGACGGATCCGAGACATGTTCACCTGATTCCTGCAAAGCATATTCTGAGGTACCTGAAGGGTACAGTTGATTATGAGCTCAAGTATGATGTGAAACAGAAGATTAACCTAGAGTGTTATGTGGATTTGGATTGGGTAGGCAGTGACATTGATAGGAAGAGCACTTCGAGGTGTTGCTTCAATATGGGTTCGAGTTTGATCTCTTGGTTTAGTAGGAAGCAGTCCTGGGTGGCACTAAGTACAGTCGAAGCAGAGTATATCGGAGCTTGTTTGGCTAGTTGTGAGGCATTTTGGTTGGCGAAGCTACTGTCTGATTTGTTTGATCTCCAGTTGGATGCTACTTGTATATATTGCGACAACCATATTTGTGTGAAGTTGTCAAAGAACCCAGTGTTCCATGACAAATCGAAGCATATCAAGATCAAGTATCACTATATCAAGGATATGGTGCAGGGAGGAGCAGTGAAGATCCAGTATGTTGCGACGGACAAGAAGATAGTCGATGTAGTGAAGCAACATGCATGGTGTGCCGTGCACAGGTATTCTGGGGCCTGGCATGTAGACTTATCCTTCTTCTCCAAAAATGATGATGGAAGGAAGGAGGAATGTAACCTTTGTCTCTTGCTGGATGAAGAGTTGTATGATCATATCCATTCTTCTGATTGTAATGAGATTGAGCCCTTTCCATTAAGAATCTTACAGGGAGTCTATTGCATCTCTCTGAAGGAGGTAAGATTGCATGGCATAGCGTAAGGGTCTTTCCTTTCTGAGTGTCAGGTGAGTTTCCAGTCATCTTCATAGCTTCCAGTTTAGAAGTAGGGACTGAATCTAGATCTGAGTCACCCTGAATATCAATCTCATAAACTGATAAATATGGATCTGCAATACTAGTAGAAGCTATAAAAGAAGTAGATGCAATGATTTTACCTTCCCTTGCAAGTGGTTGCCGACAGTGCACTGGTTCTGAAGGAGGCATGAAATGTGAGAACTCATATGCTTTTGAAGCATGATTTGCAGCACCCTTCACTATGATGCTCCCAGTAGAGATATCTATGATCTCCACTGAGTCAGGACCAAATATCACTCGCTTTGGAGATCCAGTATGGGTCATGTGATAGACAAATAACAGGTTTGAAGCTAGGGAGGGAACAAATAGCACATATTTGAACCTTCCATGTTCAAGCTTAACAGATCCCTTCCCTTTTGTTTTGACTTTACTGTTATTTCCCATCTGAATACTAGGACCATCAAAGGACTGAAAAGAAGAGAATGATTCTCTGGATGTAGGCATATGGTTGGAAGCTCAAGAATCAATGAGGAAGACATGTGATGATGTGCAGCAAGCCTTCAGTGCATGGCCTTTCCTTTGGTATCATTCATCTTCTTCTTCAGAGTCATCCTTCCTTGTGCTAGCAGGTACAGAAATGTTATGTTTCTTCAAAAGAAGAGCCATTTCATCAAGTTGTCTTCTCATACAGGAGCTTTCTGAATGAAATCCCCTTCCACGGTAAGAGAAGAGGACCTTGCCTTTGCCATTCTTCTTGCTTCTCTTTGAACCTGGAGGCTCTTTTGACTGCTCTTTCTTCACAAGAGACTCATCTCTTTGCTTCCCTTTGTCATTCACTAACTTATCTCCTCTTGCAACCAGAGCTAGATCTTTGGAAGATCGAATGATCCCCATTTGGATCAATTTATCATTCTCAAAAATAATAGATTGGATGAAGGCATTAAGAGTGGGCATCTTCCAATTTGGAGTAGTGAGCCTTACTATTTGGAAGGTGGATACAAAGACTAAGTAGTCTGCATTGAGCTTTGTGAGAAAGGAAAGGATGAGTTGATCTTCATCCTTCTCCACTTTGCATTGCTTCAACTGATATATCAAGTTCTTGAACTTTGTGAAGAATTCATTTAGTGATTCGAAGTTGGATGGATTAAGAGTGATCAGATCATTTTCTAGCTGATGGATCATCATCTCATCCTGCTTATCAAATAAGGAGGAAAGCTTGTCCCAAACCTCCTTGGGAGTCTTCAATCTTTGGATGTGGAATCAAATATCTCTAAAGACTGAGGAGAGCAAGTGTCCATGGCCTTCATCAAGCCTGTTCAAGTACTTTTCTTTGTCATTATCTAAAGCTGGCACTGCCTCTGTTTCTTCTATTAGTCTGAAGAGCTGCTTGATGCAGAGCATTACCACTATGTCTTCCTTCCACTAGTGATAGTTGAAGGGAGTGAGAGGCTCTACTAGATGAGCCATTTTGAATGTAGTAAGAAGGACTGAGCTGCTGTAGTGAATGCAGTGACAAGAAAGGGCTTCTTGTAGCAAATGCTGTAAGAAGAGATGATAACCTGTCACACAATCAAACATACAAAGTAAGGTCGACAGTCTGCACTTTTGGAATTTCCTTCACACCCAGCATAGTTGATCAACAATTTCCTAACTTGAGATATTAAGTGGTAAATTCTCCGCTTCTGTTGCAGTACTAGAAGGAGCAATTTGCTCAAAAAAAATGATCCAGCTAGAGATCTGAGGAGGAGAGGTGTCTTGTCCGCCGAGGCTCTGATACCATATTAAATTGAGCACATAGATCTGTGGACAAACACACAACTCACAAAATAGATCACACAATTTACTCAGCAATTGAAGAATGAAACAGTGCAAAAATGGCTTGCAACTGTGAATGCTTTCCTTAATAAAAAAGGTAATTAGATAATAATTACAATGATGTACAATGGCTTTAACAGCCATATGCAATTCAAATCCACATGAGGAAATTCAAATTGATTAGACTCTACTTGACTGTAGGTAACTAAGACCTTGTCTAAATCACTATAGGAGGACTCAATAGTTAACTAACCTTGTCTAAACCATAACCGAAGTTCATTGGAGTTCTAAAACACAACTCAAGTGTTACATTAAGTGTTGACTAAGGCTAATTGATTGTGGTAGGTGAGAAATGCGCCCCTCCTGAGTGTATCCATGTAAACCTAGTGCTAACTGAATGTAGAGGACTAGAAATGAATGTAACTGACTCCTAACTTAGCTTGACTATTCATCAAGTGAACTGAACTGACCTTGGTTGGTTTCGGCACTCCTAGTGGCTCCTAAATTGTAGGGATTGGTCTAGGAGGCTCCTAAACTGATGCAATCAAGTGCAATCAGTGGCATTAGGCCTCAATTAGTGTTCCCCACACTTTAGTAACTGAAACATGTGCCCCAATTAGGCCAAGTGGACCCAATGGTGCTAGTGACTAAAAATAGACTGGATGGACTCCCGATTTAGACATGACTCCTGATTTAGACATATGACCAAATTGTACAAAGAAAATAGGCGACATGGTTGTCTAGTGCCATGCATAAAGTGCTAAGTAGCAGCATTGACTTACCAACCTCTGCCCCAAGGAAACAACATACATGCCCAGAGTTATTATATAAAGCAAAGAGGCGACACAGTTGTCCAGTGCCAACCTCTACCCCCAATGTAACAACATACATGCCCAGAATTATTGCATAAATTAAAGAGGCATGATTGTCCAATGCCAACCTTCTCTCCCCCAATGCAACAACATACTTGCCCATAACTATTGCATAAAGCAAATATACAACATTGTTGTTCAATATCAAGTATGAAGAGCTAAGTAGCAACATCAACCTACCAACCTCGGTAGGTATCTGCTATACAACACTTTTTTATTTTGAATTTTGAAATAAAAGTATGGCATAAAAAATCTAATTAAGAACCATATTTTTAAAACGAACCTATTTCATTTATGTATGATTAATATTTTATTTAGGTTTATGTATGTTCAATATTTTCGTAAAACAAATATTATATCAATTACGTTAGAATAGTATGAATGAAATTGTTATGAGTTTCAATCTCGATATAAATTATAGTATGATTTTAATATTCAAAATCACTAAGTGGCAACCTAGTTAAGCGCTGAAAACAAACCTCTACATACTTTTTTACACGAATGGATGTTTTCTCTATACATTTAATTTAGACTGCAACACACTTAATTAACTACAAAATTATTATTAGATTATGTTTCAAATACACAATTATTAATTCATGTTTTGGTCGTTTGAATCTCTCCAAAAATATTATTATTGTAGCCACTTAAGTAATATAAAGTCAAGATTCAAAACTTACTCTGCCACATCCACCCTCCACCAAAACCCTAAATAAATAATTGGTAGAACATGTAAGAACAACCCCACATTGAATTCACCTCACGCTTTGAAAATGGCAATTGCAGCAAACCATTTTTTATGTCACACGTGGTGGTTATATGGGGCTTACCTTGTGAATTCAAGGTAAGCGTGCCAGGTTGCGACAAGGAATTGCATAAGGTTGTTCAACTTTAATAAAACAAAATACTATTTAATAAACAAAAAACAAAAACTAATACCAAGTATAAAACTTTAATAAATTATAGGTTTATAAATAATTAAATAGTGATTTCTTAACTAAAGCTTATTTAAATCTCAATTAAGATGCATTTAAGCATAACAAGATACGGCGACCATCAAATGAATCTCCATTGTACACTTGTTACACTCGAGTTAATCTTGTTGATCAGCTTAAGAAAGTCCAAAATATGAGATAATATCTAAACACCATTTAAAATATAACACAATTATAAAAACATAAAACAAATACTATTTAATAAACAAAAAACAAAAAACAAAAACGGATACAAGTATGAAACTTTAGTGAATTATAGGTTTATAAATAATTAAATAGTGAATTCTTAACTAAAGCTTATTTAAATCTCAATTAAGATGCATTTAAGTATAACAAGATACAGCGACCATGAAATGAATCTCCAGTGTACACTTCTTACACTAGAGTTAATCTTGTTGATCCGCTCAAGGAAGTCCAAAATATGAGATAATATCTAAACACCATTTAAAATATAACATAAATATAAAAACATAAAACAAATACTATTTAATAAACCAAAAACAAAAACTCATACCAAGTATAAAACTTTAGTAAATTATAGATTTATAAATATTTAAATAGTGAATTCTTAACTAAAGCTTATTTAAATCTCAATTAATATGCATTTAAGCATAACAAGATACGACGACCATGAAATGAATCTCCACTGTACACTTGTTACACTCAAGTTAATCTTCTTGATCCACTCAAGGAAGTCAAAAATATGAAATAATATCTAAACACCATTTAAAATATAACCTAAATATAAAAACATAAAACAAAGACTATTTAATAAACCAAAAACAAAACTACCAAGTATAAAACTTTAGTGCATTATAGATTTGTAAATAATTAAATAGTGAATTCTTAACTAAAGCTTATTTAAATATCAATTAAGATGTTTTTAAGCATAACAAGATATGACGACCATGAAATGAATCTCCAGTATACACTTGTTACACTCGAGTTAATGTGTTGATCCTCAAGGAAGTCCAAAATATGAGATAATAGCCAAACACCATTTAAAATATAACATAAATATAAAACCATAAAACAAATACTATTTAATAAACCAAAAACAAAACAAAAAAATTGATACCAAGTATAAAACTTCAAAGAATTATAGATTTATAAATAATTACATAATGAATTCTTAACTAAAGCTTATTTAAATCTCAATTAAGATCATTTAAGCATAACAAGATACGACCCATGCAATGAATCTCCACTATACACTTGCTACACTCGAGTTAATCTTGTTGATCCGCTCAAAAAAGTCCAAAATATGAGATAATATCTAAACACCTATAGGTGTAATTAAGGATTTTTTATTCTTCAATCTATATTTTCCAAACGAAAGAAAGAGAAAAAATTTCTTATGAATACCATATATTTTTATGTAACAGAAAAAATTGACTTGTAGTCTTTTCAACAAACCCCTCTCATTTGTTGCTACTAATGTCTATGAAGCGGTATATGTTGCTACTAATGTCTATTAAGTGCCCAACTGGAGAAATCATCTTTCAACTAACAATCTTGAACAAATGGGAGAAATCATGGTTTCTACTAACAATCTCAAAATCAATGAGAAATATAATAAACTTTAAGCCTGGAAACAATGTTATATAAACACACAGATTTGTTGTATATGTGTACATGCATATTAGCAGCCTTCAATCATGATGTCGGCTATGTGTAGTGAGGCATCGTGCTCTTATGATATCATGCCCTTCAGAACTATCTAGCTATGATACCACTCGATATATAAATTAGATAAGCAAGAAAAACAAGATTGGATTTCATATTCACTTAGTTTAGTTTTAATATTCACTAATAATATATTTATATAATATTTACACATAACCACTTTACAATCGTTACTTAACTAAAAGGTGTTAAGGTGACATTAAAATCTTATAATAAAAGTTAAGTAACTAAAAGGTTGTTAAGTGACATTAAAATTTTATAATTAAGGTTAAGTCGCTATTATTTGTGATTGGTATCTTCGAGTTATTCAAGATTTCTAATTGTAAGCTTATAATATTATCAGTGGTTCTAGTGTGAAGAGGTGTGTTATCACTCCAAGAAACTCCTCTATCTTGCAGCTCAAGGATGCCTGGTAATTTAAATGTTTTTTATGGTTTTTCTAAATGGATTAAGTCAGATGACCTATAGGACCTCACACTCTCAAGACATGCATAAAACTCAATCAAAGATAAGGCTTCTAACTACCACTATTCAGACGTTTGATAATAGGGTGAAAAGATGGAGAAGTTACTATGCTGGCAGATTCATATATAAAACACTTACATATAAATGGCTAATCATAACAAGGAAAAGTACTTGTTATTCAACTCATCAACATACAGATAGGATGACAGCTATCCGATATTAGATAACATGAATAAACATGAATAAGAAATTCAAGCACAAGCACAGAACAGAAAAGATATGGAAGCTGAACATGTAATAGCAAAAGAGCTTATATTAGGTCATGAATAATATGAGAATCTTGATAATAATAATAGTCTAAAGGTCCCCGAAATTGAACCCTTGCTTCAACATAAGTATTAGGCTTTATAGCCTTTACAATAATCTTTAGATCCTGAAAAGTTGGATCTGATTTACTAAAAATAGACAAAATAACTGTTTTTGCAAAATTAGGTCAAAACCCTAATTTCAGTGTTAGTCTATCTAACTCTAACACTTTGTTCATTCATTGAACTCTTTGATAACTATAGTGATCACTGAAGTGGAGCTATAACCTGTTATCTCACAGATAAGCCATCGTTTGTAAAAGCAGTTAGGGTTTGTGACCCATTTCTCCTTGATTGCGCCTTCAAAACTGGAACAACTCTCCTCCGCTAGTGCTTTTCATCAATTCCCAGCTTCATACTTTACCCCTGAGGTGTTTGTACCCATCAAAACTAGTTCTATGCGTAAACATATCATCTGCACCCTTTTGTGCTTTCGGTGGTTAAGGAAACAGAATCCTAGGTCTGTTAGCTGCCGAAAGCTCTGCTTTCGGTGGCTAATGAACAGTTGTTGCATTCGCCTAAGCCACTGAAAGCTCTGTTTTCTGCAAAATTTTATTAGCCTTTAAATCAACCTTTTACAGTTTTTACCTCTTTCCTTCCGCTATTTCTTCCATTTGCATAGGGTTTGACAAAGCAGCATCATCATGAGCTGCCTCAGGATCCTGAAAGCTTGCTGCTGCCTCTTCTATGGTTTCTAGTGCAAAGTGAGTTTGAGAGCTAGGGTTTGAATTCTTTGCCTTGTTGTTTTATAGGTTTTGGTGTTTTCCCTTTGATGTCTCTATAGCCTGCCTAGGGTTTGGATTGGCACCAGTCTTATAGGCTGCTTCTGGGCCAAAGATGCTTATTGCCACTTCTGTTAGGGTTTCCAGCTTCCTATTCTTCTTGATATTAAGAGTCTGAGTAAGGTAGGTTGAGTATGTTTCTTTCTGGTGCTGAAAATTCTTCTACATCTGCGGCAAATCTTCATGGACTGATAGATGAGGTCGAAAATGCCACCTAGAGGACTAACAAGTCATTTTTTGCCCTAAAATTTTGGCTAAACTACTGAAAACTGGGGCTCAGAGATGGATTTGGTCCTTCAAATATGTGACACCTATGTATAAACATAAATATTTTTCTGTATATTGGTTTGTTGTGAGAAAAAACCTCTCACGGGTTTTTGGAGTTCATATTCATTTCCCCGAGATCTGTATTTCAAAAACATGTGTAAAACAGGGAAATTCTGAGATCCAAAAATTAGGGCTCAGAGATGGATTCGATTATCCCAATATACAATACCTATAGGAAAAATGAGAGAGTTTATTGTTCTCGAACACGTTATGAACAAAAACCTCCGAGCATTTTGCGAAATGATTCTCCCGTCACTTAGAATCACCATTTTAAAATGAGTCATTTTCATAGTAAAACGCCAATTTTGGTGGCTAAGAGAATCTAGGGTTTAATTCGCAAGCTGCCAAAAGCTTGGCCTTTCGGTGGCTAATGAACCATTGGTCCGTTCTCCTAAGCCACCGAAATTCTCCTTTCCAGAATTTATTTCAAATGAATTAATGAGCTTTTGGTGGTTTAATGTCTTCTTGGACCCATTGCTAAGCCGCCAAAACCAAGGCTTTTCAGTGGCTAATGAACTATTGGTAAGTTCACCTAAGCCACCGAAATCCCCCTTTCCCATATTTTATAAAAACGTGATCAACAGGATTTCGGTGGTTAATCGTAGTCCTGGGTTGAAACTGTTAGCTACCAGAAGCTGGGCTTTTCGGTGGCTAATGAACTGTTGGAAAGTTCGCCTAGGCCACCGAAAGCTAAAACTTTTAAATTTCTTGAAAAACAGAACACCAAATATTCCAACTTTGTTAGTCACCCAAACATACTTCATAATATGCCATGAAATCTTCATCACTATGCAAAAAATAAATTGTCTGAGTGGACCTATTGAAAATTGATTTATTTAGGAGATAACAAGGTGCACCCAATAACTGATTCAATCATTCCATTACAAATCTCAAACAAGTGAATGTTTTAGATTATCCTCATGTACATATATTGTTTTAATATGATTACTATAGTATAAAAGTAATCTATTTATCTTAACTATACTCCAGAATTCATACATGTTCTGTGTAATGAAAAGTCTTCGTTCTCTCAGTAATAAGAGGACTTCCTTTACCGTTCTTTGAATAGCATTCATTGCATGAAAGTAATAATTTCAAACTTTGCCAGCCAAACATGGCTTTGAGCATGCATGTTTAAGCAACATTGGGTATTGAAATTCAAGCATTCATCTTACTCTCAAAAGTCTTTCAAGGAGAAACCTAAATATTTGTATTTTGACATTGATGGAAGTGTGAGAAGCATGACATTATAAAACAAGCTACTATGTGGTAGTTACAAAGTAAAACAAGATACTATATGGTAGCAAATATACTATATGGTAGCAAATATTTTCAGTAGTTAGGAAGTAAAACAAGATACTATAGAAAAACTTACATGCAATGATCGCTTGCAATGAAAACAAAAACACCCGAAAATGCAACCATAAACACTACTCGACATGGTAGATTTATATTTCAGATCATGGTTATATTTTTAAAATTAAACATTAAACATTGTATTTTAAGTAATGTTATAAAAAATGATATATTGTTTGCACATAAAACAAAAGGAAAAACCGAAAAATAAAAGTAGTTCTCTGCACGATCTATCTTCGAGACTTGATCACTCATTACAAGTGGCCTTTTGGAACTTAATCATCAACAACTTTGTTAGTATATGCAAAACGCACTCGAGTTGTTGGTTATGAGTCAAATATTTTGACTTTATATTAATATTTTTACTTTACATTAATGTGCAATAAAACTTTCAAAAATTACAGATGGTAAATATATTGTCGTCATTAGATGAGTATAGCTTTTGAACAAATATGGCTGAGGGAAATTAGACAAAATTGAACAAACTCAAACCTGTAGACAATGACCATGAATCAAAATCACACCTCATATAACTAGCTTGTGTTTGTTGATGTATTTGTAACTTCGGAATGTATTCTCCTGTATATTTTATATTGTATTTCATTGTACCCTGCCAGAGATGTCTGTTCCTTTGATCAAGAGAGTCATTAATATAATTAAGTCATGTAAATTCATTGAGGTTAACTCTCCATTGTATGTCGGAGCATTAGACCCCAGAGTTAAGTTGTAATATGGTTATTAGACTCTCCTAGAGAATCCAGCCTAAATAGAGAGTGAGCCTCTCTATTTGATATACAAACTCACTCATCAATAGCGCATAAGTGAGAGAGGAGTAGCTCGCACTAGCGAGAGAGAGAACAGTTGTAGGAGATCATCTTTGTACTTTTGGGTTTTACTTTTGCTATTGGTGCTCTTTCTATCTCTGAGGAAGTTGTGGGGTTTTCTCCTTTATGGAATCCTCGAGAAAAAATATGTGTGTCTCGTCTCTTGTGATTATTGTTGTGCATGTTATTCTCTTAGATAAGATCCTAGATCATATTGATTAAACGATAAAAATCTAACATGGTATCAAAGCTAACTTGAGAAGAAGGCATTGTTCAGCTGCAGAAGCTAGGGATTCTTAGTTTTTGGGTTTCTCTCCATAGATCATCAACAAAAGGAGGCTAGGCTAACTCTCCTTTGAAGGGCTCATCTTCCTATCGAAGCAGAAATTGATTTCGAGCATTTTCAGTTTTTGACATGTCACTACTGCGGGAAATTAGGGATTTTTCACATGAGTGGAATTTTTTAGTGATCCCAGCATAGAATTTTTCTCCTCCTCAAAATAGAAATTTAGAGACTAAGATCAAAATTTTTGGTTGGGTAAAACTCCAGGAAAGTCAAACCCTAATTTGACCCTAGACTAGAAATCCAACACTGCAAAAGATCAACTCCAGATCCAGTTCGGGCATCTAAAATTAGTAAGATCTAAATATTTTGTATTTCCAATTGAGGTTCTCATTAAATATGTATCATCACACCAAGCTTGATGAAAATCTTGAAGGAGCTGATAACTTCCGAGCATGGAAGTATAGGATTTCACTTGTTCTTGAAGAAAATGAATTGGACACCTACATAAGTGGAGAGGTTCTGGTTCCAGAGGGAGATGAGGCTAAAGCCTTACACAAGAAGAAATTGGTCAAGGCCAAGAGGATTATTGTTGATTCCATCAAGGATCACCTTATACCACATGAGTCTTCCTTAAAGACACCTAAAGAGATGTTTGATTCCTTGACCAAGCTATTTGATGGAAAGAATATAAATCGGAAGATGACTTTGCGAAATCAGTTGAATAATGTAAAGATACAGAATGTAGAGACCATACAGTCATACTTTACAAGGGTCTCACAAATCAAAGAACAACTTGAAGCTGTGGAAGAAGAAATAGAGAATGGAGAAATTTTGATGAGCACCTTGAATGGCCTTCCTAGGTCATGGGACTCCTTTATTCAAGGGATTTGTGTTAGAATAAAGTGAATCGCCTTCAATAGTTTGTGGGAGGAATTCTCACAAGAAGAAGCTCCAATCATAGCTCGAGAAGAAAAGATGGGAAATGAAGATCAAGCTCTCATAGCACACACTAATAAAATAAAAAAGGGAGCACTATCATCACAAGAAACGTAAGCATCCTGACCAGCATCAGAAAGATAACCCTAGAAGATCTATCAGACATCTATCTAATGTCAGATGTTATGCCTGTGATGAGAAGGGACACTTCTCCATAGATTGTCCCAGAAACAGAGGTGGCTCCCACAAGAAGAACAACAACAAAAAAAGACATCATGCTCACACTGCAGAGGATGATGAACCTCCTAGGAAGAGATTCAAAGAAGAAAGTGAATATTATTCGAGCGATGAAGAGTATGTTTTGATTTTTTCCCTCACGAGAACTATTACACATGGAAGCAATGATCGGATCATAGATAGTGGGGCTTCCAAGCACATGACGGGATTTAAATAATTCTTTGTGAATCTATCTGAACATGATTCACCCCACAAAGTGAAACTTGGGGATGACTACTAGTATCCTATAAAAGGAAGTGAAGAATCATTGCTTTATGATTAGGATCTTCCTATGCATCTATGGGCAGAAGCTGCTAGGATAGATGTGTATGTACAGAATCGTACTCCGCATAGAGTACTTGAGAAAAAGACACCAGAAGAATTCTTCTCTGACAAGAAACCAGAAGTCAGCCATCTCAGAATATTTGGTTGTCTAGTGTACATACACATTCCGAAATCAAAGAGGACGAAGTTATATCCTTCAGGAAAGAAGGGTATATTTGTGGGATATAGTGAAAGCTCAAAGGATTACATAATATATTTCCCAAGATTCAAGAAGATCAACATCAGCAGGGATGTGACATTTGGCGAAGACACAGCTTACAACAAATTCCAAAAGATACATGTTGAAAACATTGAAGAAACATAAGTACCCAGGATCCAAGATACAACAATGAATGAAGCAACTCCAGAAGAAGATCGAGAAATGGAAGAACCTCAGGAACCTATAGATCCACCCCGTGAGAAGAATCCTTACAAGAGGAAACCATCATGGGTACGAGAGGTTATCCTAGGTGCAGAAAAATGTGGGGCTCCAGAAGGAATACACAGAGAAAGGAAGAGACCTAGGAAATACTCCAGTTATGTAGCCTTGTTGTGTGACATAATTGATAAAGAACCTTCCAACTATGAAGAAGCGGCAAAAAAGAAAGAATGGAAGGATCTGATCATTAAGGAGTACCGGTCGATCATGAAGAATTATGTCTGGGATGTGGTCCTGAGACCAGAAGGGAAGTCTGTTGTGACTTCCAAGTGGATCTACAAGGTCAAGCATGCTACAGATGGCAGCATAGATAAATATAAAGCAAGATTTGTGGCACGTTGCTTCTCCCAAAAGGAGGGATAGATTATGAAGAAACTTTTGCACCTGTAGCCAGATACACTTCCATCATATCAGTACTTGCTCTGGCTACAGTGATGAAATGGAAAACACACCAGATGGATGTCAAGACCGCGTTTTTGAATGGTGTAGTGGAAGAGAAAGTGTATGTGGAGCAGCCACTCAAATTTGAGATACATTATAGGGAGACTCATGTGTGAAAATTGAAAAAGGCCTTGTACGGTTTGAAACATACACTTTCAACTAACAATCATGCTTTCAACTAACAATCTTGAACAAATTGGAGAAATCATGGTTTCTACGTACTTTTTTACACGATTGGATGTTTTCTCTATACATTTAATTTAGACTGCAACACAGTTAATTAACTACAAAATTATGTTTCAAATACAAAATTATTAAATCATGTCTTGGTTGTTTGAATCTCTCCAAAAATATTATTATTGTAGCCACTTAAGTAATATAAAGTCAAGTTTCGAAACTTACTCTGCCACATCCACCCTCCACCAAAACCCTAAATAAATAATTAATTGGTAGATTACCGTTATCGGTAGAACATGTAAGAACAACCCCACATTGAATTCACCCCACGCTTTGAAAATGGCAATTGCAGCAAACCATTTGTTATGTCACACGTGGTGGTTATTTGGGGCTTACCTTGTGAATTCAAGGTAAGCGTGCCAGGTGGCCAGGTGGTCCAAAAGCTATTGGAATGTGGCGACAAGGAATTGCATAAGGTTGTTCAACTTTATTTGGGCGATGACAATTTCTCACAAACCGAGATGCTCCATGGCCTCAGGCCACTCCGGTTATAAAATATAGAGCACCATCTTGTGGGTTGACGAATATAACCCCATATTAAGAAGATCAAGGGTATCTCGCCAAGAACATGAATCTTGGTATCTTGCCAAGAACATGAATCTTGGGATGGACAGGTTACATGAGTGGGTTGGTTGGCGGTTATTGTTTTTTAATTATAGATTTATAAATAATTAAATAGTGAATTTTTAATTAAAGTTTATTTAAATTTTAATTAAGATGCATTTAAATATAACAAGAAATGAGAACTGAATTTTTAATGTACATTTGTTATATTCGAGTTAAACTTGTTGATTCATTGAAGAAAGTTTAATATCTAAACACCTAAAAAAACTGATACTAAAGTATTTTAATATTTTTTTAATATTTTTTTAGATTGATTACATTATATGAATGTTGTATGAGATGTTTTTGTAACCAATATGTAACTAGCACAGCCAATGTAACTAGTGGTCCGTGAACATCAATAAGTGTAGCTAGCCACTTAGTTTTGCAAAGATAGATATTGTTAAGCAAATATTAAACATTAAACTAATTACCTCAACCTTATAAATATCCATTTAAAATATAACATAAATATAAAACATTAAACAAATACTATTTAATAAACAAAAAACAAAAACTAATACCAAGTATAAAACTTTAATAAATTATAGGTTTATAAATAATTAAATAGTGAATTCTTAACTAAAGCTTATTTAAATCTCAATTAAGATGCATTTAAGCATAACAAGATACGACGACCATCAAATGAATCTCCATTGTACACTTGTTACACTTAAGTTAATCTTGTTGATCAGCTCAAGGAAGTCCAAAATATGAGATAATATCTAAACACCATTTAAAATATAACACAATTATAAAAACATAAAACAAATACTATTTAATAAACAAAAAACAAAAAACAAAAACTGATATAAGTATGAAGTTTTAGTGAATTATAGGTTTATAAATAATTAAATAGTGAATTCTTAACTAAAGCTTATTTAAATCTCAATTAAGATGCATTTAAGTATAACAAGATACCACGACCATGAAATGAATCTCCAGTGTACACTTCTTACACTCAGTTAATCTTGTTGATCCGCTCAAGGAAGTCCAAAATATGAGATAATATCTAAACACCATTTAAAATATAACATAAATATAAAAACATAAAACAAATACTATTTAATAAACCAAAAACAAAAACTCATACCAAGTATAAAACTTTAGTGAATTATAGATTTATAAATAATTAAATAGTGAATTCTTAACTAAAGCTGATTTAAATCTCAATTAATATGCATTTAAGCATAACAAGATACGACGGCCATGAAATGAATCTCCATGAAATGAATCTCCACTGTACACTTGTTACACTCAAGTTAATCTTCTTGATCCACTCAAGGATGTCAAAAATATGAGATAATATCTAAACACCATTTAAAATATAACATAAATATAAAAACATAAAACAAAGACTATTTAATAAACAAAAAACAAAATTACCAAGTATAAAACTTTAGTGCATTATAGATTTGTAAATAATTAAATAGTGAATTCTTAACTAAAGCTTATTTAAATCTCAATTAAGATGTCTTTAAGCATAACAAGATACGACGACCATGAAATGAATCTCTAGTATACACTTGTTACACTTGAGTTAATGTGTTGATCCTCAAGGAGGTCCAAAATATGAGATAATAGCTAAACACCATTTAAAATATAACATAAATATAAAACCATAAAACAAATACTATTTAATAAACCAAAAACAAAAAACAAAAAATGATACCAAGTATAAAACTTTAATGAATTATAGATTTATAAATAATCACATAGTGAATTGTTAACTAAAGCTTATTTAAATCTCAATTAAGATCATTTAAGGATAACAAGATACGACCCATGAAATGAATCTCCACTATACACTTGCTACACTCAAGTTAATCTTGTTGATCTGCTCAAGGAAGTCCAAAATATGAAATAATATCTAAACACCTATCGGTGTAATTAAGGATTTTTTATTCTTCAATCTATATTTTCCAAACGAAAGAAAGAGAGAAAATTTCTTATGAATACCATATATTTTTATGTAATAATAAAAAATTGACTTGTAGTCTTTTCAACAGACCCTTCCATTCCCATGGTCACCTAAAAGACTCGTATAGACTCTCATTTGTTGCTACTAATGTCTATGAAGCAGTATATGTTGCTACTAATGTCTATGAAGTGCCCCCTAAAACATATGGATTAATATATTTTCATGGATATGTCCATTGTTCTCTGCAAAGCATGGCATGGAAACATGCATAAATACACAACCATTTGCTGGGACAACGAGACAACTAATAGATTTGTTGCGACAGTCGTGCATTAAGCGCACCTCCTTCATGCCCAAGAATTTGTCTTGGGTGCCCATGTGGGAAAGACGTTTCAGTCGACAGACTTAGCAAGGGTGCCTTGGCCAAGTGATGGAGCGACAGTGGGGCACGCGAGGGTGCGCTCCCACAAAAGAAGACCATGCTCAAGCAGGTGGCGCTTGGAAAGCCCACGAGCATGGGACCTTGACAAATGTTGGCAGGGGAAAACGTAAGTGCGACGGAGCCCGAGCACTCATGAGAGTGTTGGGCGCACCTTGGAATAAACACACAGATGAACAAGTCAGGAGATCGGAGCACCCCACTTGAAGTGCACTTGGCACCACATTGGTTGCCTAGGCGAGTGCTTGGTGGAAGTGTCGGTGAAATGGAAGGTTGGACCAAGAACTTAGGAAGAGCACACCCAACACCTTGATGATGCAACAGAGACTGTCACACTTAGCACACTTGGTGGAAGCTCAACAGGAGAGCGCTCGTGACGGATCCCTAACGCCCGAACTTGCGATGAACCATCGAAGGGGAAGGGGCGCACACACTCGGGCAGATTTGTATATTACATATTGTATTTCATTGTACCCTACCAGAGATGTTTGTTCCTATGATCAGGAGAGTCATTAATATAATTAAGTCATGTAAAGTCATTGACCCTCCATTGTATGTCAGGGCATTAGACCCCAGAGTTAAGTTGTAATAGGGTTATTAGACTCTCCTAGAGAAGTCGGCCTAAATAGGGAGTGAGCCTCTCTATTTGATATACACACTCACTCATCAATAGCGCATAAGTGAGAGAGGACAACCTCGCACAAGCGAGAGACAGAACAGTTGTCGAAGATCATCTTTGTACTTTTGGGTTTTACTTTTGCTATTGGTGCTTTTTCTATCTCTGAGGAAGTTGCGTGGTTTTCTCCTTTATGGTTTCCTTGAGAAAAACTATTTGTGTCTCTTGTGATTATTGTTGTGCATGTTATTCTCCCAGGTAAGATCCTAGATCATATTGATTAAACGATAAAAATCTAACATGGTATCAAAGCTAACCTGAGAAGAAGACATTGTTCAGCTGCAGAAGCTAGGGCTTCTTAGTTTTTGGGTTCCTCTCCATAGATCCTCAACAAGGCTAACTCTCCTTTGAAGGGCACATCTTCCTATCGAAGCAGAAATTGATTCCGAGCATTTTCAGTTTTTGACATGTCACTACTGCGGGAAATTAGGGATTTTTCACAGGAGTGGAATTTTTTAGTGATCCCGGCATAGAATTATTCTCCTCCTCAAAATCGAAATTTAGATACCAAGATCAAAAATTTTGGTTGGGTAAAACTCCAGGAAATTCAAACCCTAGACTAGAAATCCAACAGTGCAAAAGATCAATTCCAGATCTAGTTCGGACATCTCAAATTGGTAAGATCTAAATATTTTGTATTTCTAGTTGAAGTTCTCATTAAAGATGTATCATCACACCAAGCTTAATGAAAATATTGAAGGAGCTGATAACTTCCGAGCATGGAAGTATAGGATTTCACTTGTTCTTGAAGAAAATGAATTGGACACCTACATAAGTGGAGAGGTTCTAGTTCCAGAGGGAGATGAGGCTAAAGCATTACACAAGAAGAACTTGGTCAAGGCCAAGAGGATTATTGTTTGTTCCATCAAGGATCACCTTATCCCACATGAGTCTTCCTTAAAGACACCTAAAGAGATGTTTGATTCCTTGACCAAGCTAGTTTGAAGGAAAGAATATAAATCGGAAGATGACTTTGCGAAATCAGTTGCAGAATGTAAAGATCTAGAATGCAGAGACCATACAGTCATACTTTACAAGGGTCTCACAAATCAAAGAACAACTTGAAGATATGGAAGAAGAAGTAGAGAATGGAGAAATTTTGATGAGCACCTTGAATGGCCTCCCTAGGTCATGGGACTCCTTTATTCAAGGGATTTGTGATAGAAGAAAGTTAATCGCCTTCAATAGTTTGTGGGAGGAATTTTCACAAGAAGAAGCTCAAATCATAGCTCAAGAAGAAAATATGGGAAATGAAGATCAATCTCTCACAGCACACACTAAGAAAATAGAAAAGGGAGCACTATCGTCATAAGAAACGTAAGCATCCTCACCAGCATCATAAAGATAACCCTAGAAGATATAGCAGACATCTATCTAATGTCAGATGTTATACATGTGATGAGAAGGGACACTTCTCCATAGATTGTCCCAGAAATAGAGGTGGCTCCCACAAGAAGAAGAACAACAAAAGAAGACATCATGCTCACACTGCAAAGGATGATGAACCTACTAGGAAAAGATTCAAAGAAGAAAGTGAAGATTATTCAAGTGATGAAGAGTATGTTTTGATTTTTGCCCTCACAGGAACTATTACACATGGACGCAATGATTGGATCATAGATAGTGGGTTTTCCAATCACATGACGGGATTTAAAGAATCCTTTGTGAATCTATCTGAACATGATTCACCCCACAAAGTGAAACTTGGGGATGACTACCAGTATCCTATAAAAGGAAGTGGAGAATATTCCTATAAGCTAGACTCTCGAAAGTCTATGAAGATGAAAGATGCTTTGTTTTTACCAGGACTAAAGAAGAATATTCTCTCCATATATACATTGGATGAAAAAGTTATGAGGGTTACATTTGTAGATTCCCAAGTTCTTATGTGGCCAAAGGGAAAGACCATAGATGATGCAGTAGTGATTGGAGAGCAAGAGGGAGACTTATACAAATGAAAGGGCCAACCAGAACAAGATTTGGTCCATGAATCAGTAGAGCCAAGTGAACTTTGGCATAGAAGGCTTGCACATTTTCACTATAGGGCACTACCACTTGCAAGAAAATTTGTTGAAGGTCTTCCAGAAATCCTGGAAAAGCATGAAAGCATTGGAAAAGTATGTGTGAAGGGAAAGAATACAAAGAAGACATTTCTAAGTAGCGAGAGCAAGGAAAAAGGAATCTTGGAAACTATCCACTTCAATGTATGCGGTCCGATGTCATCCAGTTCATTAAGTGGGTATGTATATTATGTTTCTTTCATTAATGATTTTTCTAGGAAGACATGGATATATTTATTGAAAGGAAAGGATGAAGTATTCAATAATTTCAAGAAATTCAAAGCCTTGATCGAGAACCACACAGAGAAGAAAATCAAGACCTTTTGATCAGACAATGGTAGAGAATTCACATCAAATGAGTTTTAGGAATTATGCAGAGAATTAGGGATTAAGAGGGAGTTAACCACTCCATATAATCCACAACAGAATGGAGTTGCATAAAGGAAGAATATAATGATTATGGAAGTAGCAAAGACAATGCTTTATGATCAGGATCTTCCTATGCATCTATGGGCAGAAGCTGCTAGGACATATGTGTAAGTACAAAATCATACTCTGCATAGAGTACTTGAGAACAAGACACCAGAAGAAGTATTCTCCGGCAAGAAAACAGAATTCATCCATCTCAGAATATTTGGTTGTCTAGTGTAAATACACATTTCGAAATAAAAGAGGACAAAGTTAGATCCTTCAGGAAAGAAGGGTATATTTGTGGGATATAGTGGAAGATCAAAGGCTTACATAATATATTTCCCAGGATTCAAGAAGATTGACATCAGCAAGGATGTGACATTTGACGAAGACACAGCTTACAACAAATTCAGAAAGATACATGTTGAAAACATTGAAGAAACAAAAGTACCCAAGATCCGAGATACAACAATGAATGAAGCAACTCCAGAAGAAGATCGAGAAATAGAATAACCCCATGAACCTATAGACCCACACCGTGAGAAGAATTCTTACAAGAGGAAACCATCATGGGTACAAGAGGTTATCCTAGGTGCAGAAAGATATGGGGCTCCAGAAGGAATACACAGGCAAAGGAAGAGACCTAGGAAATACTCCAGTTATTTAGCCCTGTTGTGTGAAATAATTGATAAAGAACCTTCCAACTATGAAGAAGTAGCAAAAAAGAAAGAATGGAAGGATCTGATCATCAAGGAGTACCAGTCGATCATGAAGAATGATGTCTGGGATGTGGTCCCGAGACCAGAAGGGAAGTCTGTTGTGACTTCCAAGTGGATCTACAAGGTCAAGCATGCTGCAGATGGCAGTATAGAGAAATATAAAGCGAGATCTGTGGCATATTGCTTCTCCCAAAAGGAGGGATAGATTATGAAGAAAATTTTGCACCTATAGCCAAATACACTTCAAGGTTTTGCTTCAGTATAGGATCAGGTTTGATCTCTTGGTTTAGCAAGAAGCAGTCCTATGTGGAACTGAGTACAATCGAAGCAGAGTATAGCATAGCTTGTTTTGCTTGTTGTGAGGCAGTGTGGCTGGGGAAGCTACTATCTGATTTGTTTGATCTCCAGTTGGATGCTACTTGTATATATTGTGACAACCAGATTTGTGTGAAGTTGTTAGAGAACCTGGTATTCCATGAAAAATCGAAGCATATCGAGATCAAGTATCACTATATCAGGGATATGGTGCAGAGAGGAGCAGTGAAGCTCCAGTATGTTGCGACGGACGAGCAGATAGCCGATGTATTGACCAATCTGTTAGCCAAAGTGAAGTTTGAGTACTTCAGAGAGAAGCTTGGTGTTCTTCAGATCGAGGTTCCCTCTAAGGGGAAGTGATGGGTCTGGAAGACACGGATACACATGAGCCTTTTCGACATGGTGGCAAGCTGGGCCTCCCATGGTCATTGATGTAAGTGCTGAGAGCCTTTCTGACATGGTGGCAGGTTGGGCCTCCCATGGTCATTGATGTAAGTGTTGAGTCCGACATGGTGGCAGGATGGGCCTCCCATGGTCGTTGATGTAAGTGTTGAGAGCATTTTTGACATGGTGGAAGGCTAGGCCTCCCATGTTCGTTGATCTAAGTGTTGAGATCCTTTCCGACATGGTGGCAGGATGGGACTCCCATGGTCATTGATGTAAGTGTTGGAACCTTTCCAACATGGTGGCAGGATGGGCCTCCCATAGTCATTGATGTAACTGCTATGTTATGTGTATCTGGGTTGTCCTCTATGTGATGATGAGATTATATGAAAATAATGAGGTAATAGTAGGGTACACAGGTGTTGTGATGCATATAATAAGTCATGGGATGTACCTACATGATGGATTGTTTGCAGAGATGATGAAGACTTGCATGGAGGCTAGGCCTACATCTAGCATGAAAAAGGGTTGGCTCAGTAGAAATTCCTATGACGAGTAGTTTCAAAACCCCAAATTTTCACAAAAATTTAAAATTTTGAAATAACATGAAATGCTGAGACTATAATTTATTAACAGTTAACGGTTAGCAAAAAGAGAAACAGTTAATAGATTAATTTGCATAAACTCAAATATGTTAACTCAACAGTTTTCTTATTAACACAATCTTAAGTTTATCTTGTGCATTAATTCTATATTTGGTTTACTGATGAGTTCTACTTATGACAGTAGGTGGAATCTGACTTTGAATTCTGAGGCTTACTTAGCATTTATGCTAACGCAGATGGATTATTTGTTCTTACAGGTTTACAGGTATATATGACCGAGTATCGTCTTTAAATTTATAAAGCATCCTGCAATATTTCTATTTGCAATTAATATGCTTAGATATAAGCTGTTGTAATCCAGCCTACTTCCGTAAGGTAACACAGTTTGTTTCCTTCTGTTGTTATTGTAAACGAAGTTCAGTTGATTGTATTTCTTCCAGTAGAATATGTAGTGACAGTATTACTTCCTTTGGTTCTGAACAGTTTATTTTAACTGCTTGATATTCTTTATTTTTAAAAAATCATACCCTAGCAATTCTATATTACAATTCTTGTATTAGGTTCTATCTAAGAACAATTTTCAGGGTTGGTGTTTTTCTTATCGAGCCAATCTTTCATCTTATGTTAACCTTAGTAATTTGGTAATAATGTAAAACTATCCTCCAAGAAATGTGAAACTGCCACAACTTCTAAGGTAAGATCTCATGGATCTGTATTGAGTAACAGAGTTCATAGTAAAATGTTCTTACATTTCACTTTACCATTACATAGTTTGCTATCAAAATTTGGCTAGTTTCTAGGATTTAAAAATTGTGCATAAACTATTTGTTTATTGATATAAAAGGTTTTATTAGTGTTACAATTGCACAATTTTTAAGATCTTACCCAATGACACTATGCACATTACACAAGTTGAAAGTTGTGTAATCATTTACACCACCTGTTGCAACTGCAACTTTTTTCCCAAATTTTTTAAATTTTGGATCCTCCTTTTATTTTATATTGCCTAATTTTGTTTGGATTCATGAATTCTGTTTGTTTTCTCACTGCTGTAAGTTGAGTTATTTTGAGGACAAATGTTTTCGTGCTTTTCGGGAATCTTTTTTGTTGTTTTCACCGCCGTTCTGGAGGTAAAACAAGTTTTTTGTTGCTACCCGGCTGAAGGTCTATTGGAACTTAGCTTTTAGTTTTTTTTTTAATTATTTATTTTTAGGAGGCCATTCAAACAATGCTTCAGAGCCATCTTTCCTTATGGAACCTCCAATGCGGAAGCTGGACGATGAGTGTTCTGCCGGATAGTTTGGACTTCTCCGATGTCGTTTTTTGACTTGTTTTGGCATTTTCGGAAGGTTTTATGACTTTGATCGGGGGTGGCAGTCTGATTGCCTTCTGCCTTTGCGGCTCTCGAGTAAACCAAGTATCCGTTTTGTAGCCCCTCCACCCACCGATGTTTTGTTTGGTTTCACCGATATGTTTTTATTCACCGTGGATTTTGTAGTCTTTTCATCTTCCGCCATTTCGGCTACGTACTTCGCTAACCTCTCGGCGCTATGTCGCCCCAGTTGCCGAAGAGGAATCCCCGTCCGATGCTTTAGTGTTTAGTCTTCCGGACGCTGATAGGATTGGTGGTCCTACGGAACTCATTGTCCATTTGAAGCTCTCCGTTGCGGATGTTCCTTGAACTATCTTCCTGATGTTTAAGGTTTCAAGCTGCCGATAAGGTTTTTCCCACCTTTTGTGAATTTTTAACTTTATTTGGGCGACAGTGGGGTCTTTGTTTTGGGTTAAAGGTTGTGCAGCAAAAGCACAGTACAGGACCTCATTTTGTTGATCAATTTTACTATGGCTGAAAAGATGCATTCCTAATTAATTGTTAAATTTTGCAGATGGACTCAAAAGGATCTCTCAGATCACTGTGGCAAGGAGGCATAACTGAGGGATAAAGCTGAGGAGAGTTGACGGAAGAGTGACAAACAGATTTTTTCAGAAATCAACGTGAACTAAGAAGGGACAAATAAAGAAGAGGCAGAACCGATGACTATAGAAGTCCAGGTTTGGAAAGGCCCGTCAGTTACTAAGATTAATCTGAAATGTAACGTATTACGCGAATCATGAGCACTTAGAAGAAAACAAATTGGGAGAATAAACGGTTTTGAGAATCCCAAGAGTCATTTGGGAGCAGCCCAACAATTTGGTTCTTTTTGTATAAATATAGGAGATCTGGATAAGAAAAGGGACTTTTTCCCAGTTAGATGAGTGAAGACATATTGTAAGAAGAACTATTTCCTTTTGCAATAGATAATTACAGTTTTCCTGTTGGAGAAAGCTTGGTGGGATGTTCAAATGTTATGCTATGGATTTGTCGAAGAGGAACTATTTCGTTTTCAGCCTTGTGTCCATTAACTGTGAGATCGTTCTAACTCTTAGGACTATGTTCTTGTCTAAATGATTTCTGGTTCATTTTATGAAAATTACCACCATGAGTAATGAATGTTGTTCATAAGCAATTGGCTATCCGGTTGTTTAAATATCTTCAATTGTTCATGTGTTTTCGAAGAAATATCATCTATCTGTAATTTCTCTTTATAATGCATGCACAAGATACATTACTCATTAATAAGTGACAATCTTGCTCCCTGCGGATAGGTAGGTAGTTAGATTTAATTTCTTGGTGTGTGTGATTTAGATGCATGAGAGCCTAAGACGATAGGTAAGAACCTGCGCATCACATTGTGAACACTCCTTGCATTCCCAATCAATCTACATTTTAGATAGGCACTTGCATATCATATTTAGAGTCAAAAAATAAAAAAATATACACGGTGGACCGGGCAGCAACTGGTAAAACCTTTTCATTTTTGTTTCTTGACCTACGGTAGCCGGACCACAAGCCGGACGGATTCCCTACACCAAACAATCACGGGCTAGTTGGGAACGTTGACTGGGGATAATCCCTTGTTGTTGTTGCCTGCGATTTTCTAGGCCTCAATAGTTTCTGGCACTAGAAGGAGGGCCACCAGTGCATGGCTAGCCGAGGAAATCCGTTTTCTCGAAATAACCCCACCAGTGATAATTTTGAAAGCGGTTTCTGTCCTGGTCCAAATACTCAAGAGAATAGGGAACATCTGTTTGTCGTGGACAACCAAGTAATAAATGATCTGAGAAGACACACTAGGGCATATGTGAAAAATATTGGAGGATTAACAATTATCCCTGATTTTCCTAGAAGAGAATATAAAAGGAGAGACCGTCCCATACTGGAATACTCAGTGTTGGTTGGAGATTTGGAATAACTTGTAGAAACAACCTTACAAGAGGTGGTTCAGCCTTTAAATCAAGTGGGCCCAGAGACACCCTACTGTTCCCCAGCCCGTACTCCTGTTCATCCACCCCCTCACTCTCCACCCAGACTCATGGCAGGCATAAACTCAAACCAACCGCCCAACCTACCTAATCCACCACCTGCTTGGAAATCCAGGTCGCCTTTGAACTTAACACCTCCATTGCACGACTTGCCTCAAGCCTTTGAGAAGATGCTGCCTAAGTTTGATCCAAACGAGAAGATGCTAGTTGATGACCATTTACAAAGTTTTTATTTGGAAATAGAACGATTAATAGCTGGGGAGCATGACGATGTAGTTTGTAGACTTTTCCCACACACTCTTAAAGGCGCAGCAGCATCATGGTATTTTGGTTTTCCTGCAAACTCTATCCTAGATTGGGATACCTTTGAAAGGATTTTTAGAAGTAAGTATACAACCCAAAAGATGCATGCAGCACTCATGAAAGGACTATTCTCTTTAAATAAGGAAAGAAAAGACAATGTGCATAGTTTTACCCAAAGATTCACTGCCTATCTTAAGAATTTTTCTGAAACTGACAAACCCTCAGACAAGGTCCTGATTGAAAATTATACCTCAGCTCTGGGACCTGATTTGTCCATGTTTGCCAAAATGAAGGCCAAACCTACGTTAGCAGAGACTTATGAAGAAGCAGAGAAGGTAGAGGCCGAAAAAGAAAGCATTGAGGATTATCCTGAACAGTCAGGAGAAAAAAATGTGGCGGGAAAAGATTTGTTGTTTACCAAGCCTAAGGAGGAGCAATTATCAGATTTCGAGGGAATGGAAAAAATGATGCAGAGGCTCTCTAACAGAATTATAGACTTGGAAAAGGACAAGGAAACCCATAATTTCTATAAACCTTATTACAAGAAAAGAGAGGACAACAGTCAACCCCAACCCCCTTCGCATGACCCTGCATCTATGAAATTAACAGAGCTAGGAATGGATAACTTTTGCACTTTCCACCAACAACCCCATTCTGAAAAGAATTGTCCTAAATGGATAAATTTGATGACGTTGGTTATGAATTAGCTGTTGGATTCTAAATTAACAGAAGATAAAAATGAAGAAGCGAAAGACAACAATACATCGACGGAAAAGCAAGAGGATGAGACCATGTTTTTATGGGACTATGTTTCTTTGTTCGATGCCACTGAGGAAAAGGATCTGAGGAACGAGAGCATCTTGGAAACAGATGTAGCAATGAGAAGCCAGGGGTTGCTTAAGGAGAACAGTCTTATGCTCCCAAAGATCAAAATACTTCAAAAGAATGTTAAGAAATTTTAGAACAATTCCTCAACTAATAAAATTCCAGAATTTGCCATGACTAGTCAAAATCCTAGACAGACCAACATGTTTGCTAAACCCAATGAAGAAAAAATAAAAAACACTAAATCGAAGCTCACGGAACATCAGATGGACTATGACATTGTGGAGGATATCAAAAAATTAAGGGCAAACATCTCATTATTTGAAATGTGCAATCTGCCGCAGCAGAAAGAAAAGTTATTGAAAGCACTTGAGGTATCAGAGGAGAGGCTGCCTACTGGCAGTCAACCCCAAGAAGAAGAAATTGGTGAGGCAAGTATAGAAGGTAAGCCTAAAAACAAGAACCCACCTTTTCTCCTTACCTTTGAAATTTTCAACCACAACGTGCATAATTGCCTAGTGGACTTGGGGGCCTCAGTCAATGTCATGCCACTGTCGGTCTACAAGAGAATAAATGGGCAGCCTAAACCATCCACCTGGAGGGTGGTTCAGTTGGATAGAACAAGCGTGAAGGTAATTGGGGAAATGGAGGATGTCCTCATTCGTCTATCTTCGAATGATAAAGTGTGCCAATTCATTGACATTGTGGTGGCTGACATACCAGAAGATTATGGGCTTGTTTTAAGCAGGGATTGGTCGGCAAAGCTGAATGGATATTTTGCCTCAGACTGGTCACATTTGTGGCTACCATATAAAGGAAGCCCAAATCAAATTAAAGTTTTGAGGGAGCCTCACATGAAGCACAATGTTACTCAGTTCAAGGGTAAAAATGAACTAGTGGATTCTGTTTTGGGAAACTACTTTGTTGAGCTTGAACTAGGAAACTATCAAGCAGAAGAGGCCAGCGCTACATCAGACGCTTAGCCTGATCTCCTTCGGTTTTCACAGGCTGATGAAATTGATTGTAAAATAGTAGACTTAGCTGTAGAAGTAGATGTTAATTTTTGCACAGTAGTTAGTGATTTTTGGACACTTTTCTTTGATGGCTCTAAAAATTTAGAGGGGTCGGGAGCCATCTGTGTCCTGATTGACCCTGGAAAAAACAAACATTTTCTTGCGTGTAGGTTAGAGTTTGAATGTACAAATAACACAGTTGAATATGAAGCATTAGTTCAGGGAATAAGCAAAGCAATTGAATTTAAGGTAAAAAATCTGAAGGTGTTTGGGGACTCTGAAATAATTGTAAAGCAAATCCAAAATCAAATACATTGCATTTCTCCTCATTTAAAAGCTTACCAAAGTGAAGTATGGGATTTAATTAAAAGTTTTGAGGCATTTAACATTGTATCGATTCTGAGACTTAAGAATGCCACAGCTGACTTGTTAGCCACCTCAGCTGCAAGGCTTGTTCCTTCTAATAATCGGTGCTCTGTTGAACTGCTTTTCAGGCCTTTAGTTCCAGACATGATAACCAATCTACGAGTGTTTGATGATGATTAGCAGATTATAGAATGCTTGACAAATGACGAGACTTTCAAAGGGGCCATTATTGATGATGAAGAACATCAAGCCGAGTTTAGATTCGATAACTTCATTCCTAAAGGAGTCAAGACTTTAGAACGAATGTTTGATTTAAATGATAAATTTAGAAGACCAGCGAATGTGAAGACTCATAGCTTGTCTCTATAGTTCGAGTTGATCAATTTGGGGACTGAAATGGAGCCCAAATATGTGAGTTTGGGAAAATGTTGTTCCCCGGATGAAAGGAATAAGTTTATCAATCTTTTCAAATGATATAAAGATGTTTTTGCTTGGACGTATGAAGATCTAAAGACGTATGACACCAATATTATCCAGCATGTTATCCCCATCAGATCTAGAATCAAGCCGTATCAGCAACCTTTGAGGAAAATGCATCCAAAATTAAAACCTTTAATCCAGGGCGAAGTCAAGAAACTATTGGATGCTAGTATTATGTTCAAGGTTAGACACTCGGAATGGGTTTCAAACCTAGTTCCGGTAAGAAAGAAATCCGGAGAAATCAGGCTATGCGTGGATTTTAGAAACTTAAATCATGCTTCGGATAAAGATAATTATCATGTTCCACCCATGGAGCAGATATTGCAAATAGTTTCGGGTTTTGAACTTTTCTCTTTATTAGATGGATTCTCAGGCTACAATCAAGTATTAGTGGCTGAAGAAGACAGACTTAAAATGACGTTTAGAACCAGGTGGGGAACTTTTGCTTATAGAAGAATGCCCTTTGGACTCATAAACGCTGGAGTAACTTTCCAAAGGGCTATGGACATAGCTTTCCACGGTCTGGTTGGTCGTAGTGTTGTATTATACCTTGATGACATCACGATATTTTCAAAGAAAAGAGAGGAACACTCATTCCATCTAAAGCATATTTTTGAACGTTGCAGAAAATATGGTATCTCACTAAACCCCAAGAAGTGTGTGTTTGTTGTTACAGAAGGTAAGTTGTTGGGTCACGTAGTTTCTAAGAAGGGGATCTCCATAGACCCAGAAAGGATCAAAGCCATCGAACGAATTCCCTTACCCCATAATAAAAAGGGCATCCAATCATTTATGGGGATAATAAACTTCGTGTGAAGGTTTGTGCCAGATTTCACGCAAATTGTTATACCTTTGCAACAAATGGTGAAGCAAAGTGTACAATTCAAATGGACTGATGTAGAGAAGAATGCGTTTAGCAAAATCAAAACAGTTGTTGCGCATGCACCCTCCCTCAAAAGTCCAGATTTTGAGAAAGATTTTATTTTGTACACTTCTACATCTGATGATTCACTCGCAGTTGTGCTTACCCAGAAGGAAGATGGGGGAGAAGAGTTCCCCGTATCATTTATGAGCATTGGTCTACAAGGGGCCAAAATGAATTACCCGGCTGTGGATAAACAAGCGTACACGGTGTTCAAAGCAGCGAAACAATTTAGGCCATACATACTAAAGAACCGAACAAAGGTAATCGTCCCACACCCAGCGGTGAGATCTCTTTTCGTATAGAAGGAGTTAAGAAAAAGAAGAGGCAACTAGGCAACAGCTCTACAGGAGTTAGGAAAAAGAAGAGGCAACTAGGCAACAGCTCTACAGGAGTATGACCTCGAATTCAAACTAGCTTCTATAGTCAAAGGGCAAGGATTGTGCAGACTGATGGCTGAAAGTAAAGATAATGAAGAACAAGACTGGGAAGATGAAGTTGAGTTACATAGGATGGATGTATGTCCCCTTTTTACAACTCTGGACTCTTGGTATCGATACCTTATACATTACCTTCAGACGGGATTATTACCGGAACACTGGAATTCCAAGCAAAGAATAGCATTACGTCTTAAATCAGCCTCCTATCAGATTGTTGAAGGAATATTATTCAGAAATAATTATGATGGAGTCCTCCTTAGATGCTTAGAGAAAGAAGATGCGAAAAGAGTAGTGATAGATTTACATGATGGGCCTGCTGGAGGAAATTTCTCCGGAGATACTACAGCTCATAAAATTATCAGAGCCGGATACTATTGGCCCACACTGTTCAAAGATGCACACGCTCATGTCAGAAAGTGCGACATCTGCCAAAGGTGTGGTGGAAGACAAGTTAAAGCGGCAAGACCATTAAATCCTGTTATGATAATAGAACCTTTTGAGTAGTGGGGGATGGACATCATTGGAGAAATAAAGCCAAATTCTTCTTTGCAACACAAATATATTCTGACAGCAACCGACTAATTCACTCGTTGGGTTGAAGCCATTCCATTGCGTAAAGTAAATGAAGATGCGGTCATGGATTTCCTGCGAGATCATATTATGACCAGGTTTGGAGTTCCAAATTTTTTAGTTTTTTATAATGCTACTTACTTTTCCTCGATTAAATTAACTACATTTTCTCATGAAAAGGGAATTAAATTGCATTACTCTGCAAATTACTATCCACAGGGAAATGGGTTGGCTGAATCTACAAACAAGAATCTGATCAGGATTTTAAAAAAAGACGGTGATTGAAAATTAGAAGAGTTGGCACTCAACATTACCAAATGCTCTGTGGGCTAATAAGGTCACCCCCAAGACTACTTTAGGTGTGTCCCTAGATACCCTTGTTTATGGAAAAGAGGCCATTATACCTCCCAACATCATGCTACCCTCTTCCATAATCGCCTAGGAATCCAGAGGATCAAATAATGAAGTTTTGCAAATAAGGATACACAATCTTTTGAAGGAAGAAGAGTCTAGAGCCAAGGCCAGAGAACATTTTAAACAACAACAGGAAGTAGTAAAGAGATGGTTTGATAAACACAAAGCTGGTACAAAATAATTTGAGGTGGGAAACTTGGTTCTCAAGTGGGATCATCCCCATGATGAGAAAGGAAAACACACGAAATTCCAACAGCTATGGATAGGCCCTTTCCAGATTGCTGTAAATCTTGGCCCCTCAACCTATAAATTGCAGGATCTAAAAGGGTGGGAAGAGAACTTACCAGTAAATGGTTTAGTTCTCAAACCTTATTTTTCCTGAGTTTCGTTTTATTCTTTTGTCTTGTACATAATTCTTTTGATTTGGCTGTTTATTTTTTATTGGTTTTATTTCTATTTTATTGTAGTTTAGGTCTTGACCGATTTCAATAAGCAAGAGTCAAACTTTTGGTTGCATGGAGAATGTCAGAGTTCTGGAGTAATGAAAGTATTTTTAATATAAGACTATGTACTAGTGTTTTATATGAAAGAAGTTCTTCTAGTTTAGCAGTTTTCCTGAATGGCTATGAACACATTGAAGTCCTACTCAATCCTTGTAAAATAAACCTGGATCAAAAGGTCTGGAATACTATTTTGAGGCTCCATCCATCAAACATTTAAAATGTCCTAGGGGGTGACAGTGAAAGACCCACGGAAAGGAAGCAAGGTAAACATTGTTATATATAAATGATCCCATGTCAAGAATTGAAAGCCAAAAGGAAAACAAGAGTTGAGAACTCCTATAAAAGCATTATGCATCGAAAGGAAGTACTGAACCACATGAGTACTAAATTGCCAAAGTTTCTTCTCCGTCAGTGAGCTGAAAGTTAAAATATATCTCTCACACAAAAGGACACTATGGATAGAAGAGCCTGAATATAAATTTCAGAAAGAAAGGCATGCAGGAGGACTCATATGCAAAGAACAAAAGTTCAAAAGCACAAAAGTACAAAACGGCATGGGAATGAGGAACAAATGAATTTTTTTTTTACCATATGTTACAATCCTGTGGTTCCCAAGCTGGAATCTACCCGAAGACAGAAGTAATAAATGAAACTCACCTCCTAGCCTCGAGAGACTTATCTTGATGTGGAAGTCTTGGTTTCCCTTCTCCTAAATCAGACTATAATCAATGATTAAAAGTACATATATTTTCCATTTGGGAAATCCAGACATCTGAAAGAATTCAACATATTGGTTTTATTGTCAAATAGTCTGTTACTTAAGGAAGAAATTATCCAGAGATCTAGGTTCACCAGATAGTCGCCAATTGTTGCAACTGCAACTTTTTTCCCAAATTTTTTAAATTTTGGACCCTCCTTTTATTTTATATTGCCTAATTTTGTTTGGATTCATGAATTCTGTTTGTTTTCTCACTGCTGTAAGTTGAGTTATTTTGAGGACAATTGTTTTCGTGCTTTTCGGGAATCTTTTTCGTTGTTTTCACCGCCGTTCTGGAGGTAAAACAAGTTTTTTGTCGCTACCCGGCTGAAGGTCTGTTGGAGCTTAGCATTTAGTTTTTTTATTTATTTATTTTTCAGAGGCCATTCAAACAACGCTTCGGAGCCATCTTTCCTTATGGAACCTCCATTACGGAAGCTGGACGATGAGTGTTCTGCCGGATAGTTTGGACTTCTCCGATGTCGTGTTTTGGATTTTTTTGGCATTTTCGGAAGGTTTTATGACTTTGATCAGGGATGGCAGTCTGATTGCCTTCCGCCTTTGCAGCTCTCGAGTAAACTAAGTATATGTTTTGTAGCCACTCCACCCACCGATGTTTTGTTTGGTTTTGTCAATATGTTTTTATTCACCGTGGAGTCCGTAGTCTTTTCATCTTCCACCATTTCGGTTGCGTACTTCACTAACCTCCGGGCGCTATGTCGCCCCATTCGCCGAAGAGGAATCCCCACCCGATGCTTTAGTGTTTAGTCTTCCAGACACCGATAGGATTGGTGGTCCTATGGAACTCATTGTCCGTTTGAAGCTCTCCATTGTGGATGTTCTGTGAACTATCTTCCCAATGTTTAATGTTTCAAGCTGCCGATAAGGTTTTTCCCACCTTTTGTGAATTTTTAACTTTCTTTGGGCAGCAGTGGGGTCTTTGTTTTGGGTTAAAGGTTGTGCAGCGAAAGCGCAGTACAAGACCTCATTTTGCTGATCAATTTTATTATGGCTGAAAAGATGCATTCCTAATTAATTCTTAAATTTTGTAGATGGAATCAAAAGGATCTCTCAGATCACTATGGCAAGGAGGCATAACTAAGGGATAAAGCTGAGGAGAGTTGACGGAAGACTAACAAACAGAGTTTTTCTGAAATCAACGTGAACTAAGAAGGGACAAATAAAGAAGAGGCAGAACCGATGACGATAGAAGTCCAGGTTTGGAAAGGGCCCATCAGTTACTAAGATTTATCTGAAATGTAACGTATTACATGAATCATGAGCACTCAGAAGAAAACAAATTGGAAGACTAAACGGTTTTGCGAAGCCCAAGAGTCATTCAGGAGCAGCCCAACAGTTTGGTTCTTTTTGTATAAATATAGGAGATCTGGATAAGAAAAGGGACTTTTTCCAAGTTAAATGAGTGAAGACATATTGTAAGAAGAACTATTTCCTTTTGCAATAGATAATTACAGTTTTCCTGTTGGAGAAAGCTTGGTGGGATGTTCAAATGTTATGCTATGGATTTGTTGAAGAGGAACTATTTCGTTTTCAGCTTTGTGTCCATTAACTGTGAGATCGTTCTAACTCTTAGGACCTGTGTTCTTGTCTGAATGATTTCTAGTTCATTTTATGAAAATTACAACCATGAGTAATGAAAGTTGTTCATAAGCAATTGGCTATCTGGTTGTTTAAATATCTTCAATTGTTCATGTGTTTTGGAAGAAATATCAGCTATCTGTAATTTCTCTTTATAATGCATGCACAAGATACATTACTCATTAATAAGTGACAATATTGCTCCCTGGGGATAGGTAGGTAGTTAGATTTAATTTCTTGTTGTGTGTGATTTAGATGCATGAGAGCCTAAGATGAGAGGTAAGAACCTACGCATCACATTGTGAACACTCCTTGCATTCTCAATCAATATTCATTTTAGATAGGCACTTGCATATCATATTTAGAGTCAAAAAATACAAAAATATACACGGTGGACCGGGCCGCAACCGATAAAACCTTTTTATTTTTGTTACTTGACCTACGGTAGCCGGATCGCAAACCGGATGGATTCCCTACTCCAAACAGTCATGGGCTAGTTGGGAACATTGACTGGGGAGAATCCATTGTTGTTGTTGCGTGCGATTTTCCAGGCCTCCACACCACCATAAAAAGAACTAAAACAAAAGATAGTTATTCTTACGCCATGAACTTGACTGTTTATAAGTCAATGATTTTATAATTATCTTAAAATACTATTAACAACAACTTAGTTATTGCACAATCTATTTCGCAATGGTGATATCATTATATAAACTTTGATGAGTTGTAACCAATCTACAAAGGGTTAAAGCTCACATGTATACTATGCATATCACTAACGATGATGTTAAAATGACTTTGCAAAGTTTCCCGACGATGCTCATTAGTATAACTTACTATGCCAACATAAACATAAACCTCACTAGCTTTTACTAGCGATATCTCATAACATTGGTGTTTGATAAATTATGTAATGTATTTCTTTTGGGTTATGAGGTTAAGGGTTTATGTTATGTGGTAAGTCAACGGTGTAATAACATTGTACCCCACACCAGTGATGAGTTATATGTTAACGTTAGACAATTATCAAAATTTTGTAAACCCGTGCCAATAACGAGCTATGCACCAAGCGTTAAAATGATTATTGTGTGGTTTGAATCCCATGCAAAGTATAATACGGTTTTGATGAAATCATTGGTGATTCAATGATTGTTATGGAAACGGAGGTGACTATGGAAATTCGACCCACTGCATGATTTATTTGATGCGGCCACGTGGATATTTATTGGCCATGCACTGGTTGCATATAAAGTTGTCAACCGTAACCTTTGGCTCATTTGACCTCCGATATTTGCGTTGGCTCTGTGGGCTACTCTGCAGGCTCCCATGGCGGCCGTGAGTTACAGATAGCTACAGAGGCTCCAAAACTGGCTTTTATCGTGGCTTACTCCCTTGAGTTGGGTTCTATTGTTCGCCTTCACTGCAATTTCTTCATTTTGGACAGAGTTCACTACCCTCCTTGCACATGGATCTATCGTCTGCCCGTGTCATCATTTTCTATCCTTCTATCGTAGGTTGTCATGGGTGAAAGCTTGTTCTTGATGTGTGCGATTGCAAAGCTCCTTCATCATAGGGTTTAGTCTTCTTGCTTGTATGTTGGTAACAGTCTGAAACCACGCTAATTGAATTCTTCGCTGCCTTTGCTCAGGCATACACCCACCTCTGCTGATAATTGTGAATAAAAATCACCAGAGTCCCATCGTCTCCATTCTTGGTGAGAATGAGGGTTTGGCTCCCTGTAGCATTGGTCGTGGTGTTACTGTTTGTCCAGGGCTCCATCGTTTTCACTTCTGGATAAGGTGAGCAACAATAATAACTAAGAGCTATTGTTGTTTATGGTTTTAATCCGCATAAGGGTTTTTGAGTTTTAAATATCTTTGGTTCTTTATTATGCAGGTCGGCTCGTCTCCAAGGTTGGTCGTTGCACTGTATAGATGGCTCCACGAAGCGTTCACGGTAAGCTCTGGTTTCAAATAGGGTTTCCTCTGCTTGTACAGAATCTTGCAGTTGGAGAAGGTCTCGGCCGTGTTGCATCCAGTATTGGGTTGTTGTCCTTCATTTTTATAAATTTTATTTTGGTTTAAACCCTTGCTGTTCACAAGGTGACTTCGGCTTTAAGCTATGACTTGTAAAGCTCCTCTCGTATTAGTGAAGAACTTACAGTTTGTAATTAATTGTTAAAAATTGTGTACACTCCATATCTTAATATGGGTGCTCAGCTCCTCGCTGAGTTTTTGTACTCTATTAATATTTTTGCTTACATTCAGTCTTTGGGCTTCTTGATATAATGTAATATCTTTAATACAATCTGTCTTAAGCTTAACTTCATGCTCCTTTATGTATTTATATTTTTATCTCTGTGTTAATAAATTAATTTTTTCCTTAAATGTATAAATTAAAAGAATAAGTATAAAGTTTATCCTAGGCTACTACTGTAATGGATTTGCATATAAAAGAATACTGGTAGTTTTCTGCTCATAAATATGAGCTAGGGTTTTTACCCTATTTAACCTTTAAGATGATAATTTCGGTATTGTTATTTAATTATATTTGATTGCTGTCAAAAGAATTTAAGATTATTTTAGTGGCTCAAGGTATTCCAGGTTAGGGTTTAAGGAAATAATCTTTGTTTCTTTCATTAAAAATTTCTTCAGTTTGTTAAAATAATTTTTTATTTATAAATAATATTGTTTTTGTTAATAGTATTATCTGTGAATTTTCTATATTTTCTTAAGTATGTATTTGCACATATACTTTATTAATAAAGACTGAGACCAGTCTAAAATAGTTTAGTTTGTTCAATAGTATTATTTCTGTAAGCTTACTAAAAAGTGAAATGAGGATTTTCAAGCCTGTCATTACTCCTTTACATATATAATTTGTATGTAAAAGTTTAAAGGACAGTTCCTCGTTAATAATATTTAAAGCATAGGTTACTAATGTATCTTAGTTGTTTTGATTCTAAATAAAAGAATATTGAGAGAGTTAATAAGTTCTTTATTAAGATATTCCTTATCTTGAATTAATTTGTCTTTAGAATTTAATTAGGTTACCAAACCCTACTTAGGGTTCAAATAGATGCAAGTTAAGTTAGCTATTAATATTAGTAAATGATATAAACTAATAGAATCATACTTAAACCCTTACTTAACATAAATAAATAAGCATTATAACTGAGATGTTTCTATTTCCTCTATTTCAGGTTAGAAGTATAGTTTGTAAAAGAAAGTACTATGTAAAAGGATAACTTACCTACCTGAACACATTGCTATCAGTAAAGTATTATGACAATTTCTTTTTCTAGCATGCTTAATACACAGTCTAGTTTTATCAATAACCTAACTAGGCAAATTAATATTCTTTTCTAGAAGCAACTATCTACAGCAAGAAAAGATTCCAATACTCTGAAAAACATAAATAACTCTATTCATTTCATATTTCTTTCCTATCCTTCATCTACTTTAAACTATACTTCCTGTGCTAGAGTACAGTCTGGTCCATTCCAGACGTGGAAAAACACAGGTAGGATTATTTTTCATCAAGTACAGATTAGACTTTCAAATAACTAAAAGATTACAAGCTTTAACAGTTCACTACAAAACATATAAATCATTTATTATTCATTCATTATCATATTTAAACATTTAACACAGTAAATAAAAGACTGTAGAACCTATTTTAAGCTGGACAACAACAACGTTGGGAGGTCGTTCCTCCCTACCAACTCCTGGAGAGTGCTCAAACAGCGACTTCTCAGGACCCCCGAGCCTGTTCCTAGTCTCCTTGGTTGAGAATTGGTGGAGCAAGCAACAAAATACTAGTCCAATGACTCACTATTAACTCTGCACTCGGCAGCAAGATCCTTCAATTGAATAGCTGTACTAGATCACTTTCTGCAGTTTACCTCACAAACACATTCCACAAATTCCCTTCCCAATGAAATCCTCTAAAGTACATTCACCTGAATGGTTCTCTTCTTGGAATGAGCAGCCTTAGCTCTCTTCAATGGGCCTTTTTATTAAGATTGCCTAGGTCTTTTTTGGGTTAGTTGTCATTAATTGAGCCACCTGCTATGATCCCACTTTCTTGGGGGATCATGACCCCAAATGTAGGGAGGTTGCCACCTGCAACATTGGAAGTGTTTGAGGATGCTACCACTTGTCTATTTCCTCTCCACCCAGTCTCCTCCACCAACTTGACCAGTAACACTCTTTTTAACAGCTCTCCCAAGCTGTTGTCTCCACTTTTATTTATTTATAATTAAAATATTCAGAATTACATTCAATATCCTTGACTCTGCTGAGTCATCATTTACAACTTAGCATAAATGTCTTGGAATAAAATCAAATAAGATAATATTATTTTGAAAAATTGGGGCATGTGACATACACACCCCCTTAGAATATAACATCGTCCTCGATGTTATTTATTCTTCATCCTCAGAATTCCCCTGGAACAGAATTGGATATGCATCTCGCATTTTACTTTCCAATTCCCAGGTGGCTTCCTCTGGACTAAGGTGTTTCCATTGCACCTTCACCTGTCCAATGGTGTGGTTCTGAAGTGTAATCTCCCTCCTTCCGAGGATACAATCTGGTTCCACCAGAAAGTCTCCTTCTCATTCCACCTGTACATCATTCCAGTTAACCACATGAATAGCATCATGAACATATTTCTTTAAAACATAAATGTGAAAAACATTATGTACTCTCAAATTAGGTGGTAATGCTGATTGATAAGCTACTTGCCCAATCCTAGACAGAATTTCAAATGGGCCACAGTAACGAGGTGCCAATTTTGCACAACTCCCCAATCTCAGAGAGATCTTTTTGGGCCTTACCTTGATGAACACATGTTCACCTACCTGAAACTCCTTTGGATTTCTTTTTAAGTCTGCTTGACTTTTCTGTTGATCCTGTGCCACTTTCAAATTTTCCTGCACTTGTTTTAAAATTTCTTCCATTTCTTTTAACAGTTTTGGACCTAATACCAATCTATCTACTGGATTACTCCAAGAGATAGGAATATTACATTTTCGTCCATATAAAATTTCAAAAGGACTAAATCTGGCTTATGTCTGATAATTATTATTATAAGCAAATTCTACCAGACGTAAATAGCCCTCCCATTTACCAGGCTGGTCTTTCACATACATTCTTAATAGATGTTTTAATACTTGGTTTACCCTTTCAATTTGTCCATCTGTTTGAGGATGGAAAGAAATACTAAAATTTAATGTGGTGTTTAACCCTTGAAACAAAGACTTCCAAAAGTTTCCTGTAAACTTAGGATCTCTATCTGAGATTATGACTTTTGGTACTCCATGTAATCGAAAAATATGTTTTAGAAAAATATCAGCTATGTTCGCAGCTTTATAAGTAGTTTTAATAGGTATAAAGTGAGCTGCTTTGCTTAACTTATCAACTACTACCATGATAGAATCATTCTGATTTTAATTTTTAGGCAGCCCAGTAATAAAATCTAGACTAATTATCTCCATTTCTAGCTAGGGATGGGTAATGGCTGAAGCAAACCAGCTGGGTGTTGATGTTCAGTCTTTACCTGTTGACATTCCAAACATCTAGCAATATATTCTACTACTTCAGTTTTCATATTTGGCCAAAAATACTCTTTTCTTAACATAGTTATAGTCTTTTGATAACCTGGATGACCTGAATATGGTGTTTTATGAATTTCATCCAGAATTAACAGCTTAAATTTAGGTACGTTAAGTACATACCTTCTATCTTTATACAGTAAAAATTCTTTTTCATTTAAACTGTAACCTTTAATTAAGTTTTCTGTTGGATTTTCTTTATCTTTAGCTTGAAAATTTTGGTAAATTTCATCTTGTTCTATTCCTTCTTTAAGCTGTTCATCCAAGTCTGAAAGATAGGTGCTAATAGATGCTGCAAAATTCATCCTTGCATTCCTACTTAATGCATCAGCAACTTTATTTTCTTTACCTTTTATATGTTGAATTTCAAAATCATACTCGCTTAAGAAAGCTAACCACCTAGCTCGTATGGCATTTAAATTTGAATGATCTAAAAGATACTTCAATCCTTTATTGTCAGTCATTAAAACAAATTTTCTGTCAATTAGGTGATGTCGCCACATCTTTAAGGCGTGCATTACAGCTGCTAATTCCAGATCATATGTTGCATAATTCTTTTCATGAACTTTTAACTTTCTAGACTCATAGGCAATAACATGCCCTTCTTGAGTCAGAACACCACCTAAGTCATCATTACAGGCGTCAATGCACACTACAGATTCTTTATTAGGATCCGCTATTCTTAAAATAGGTGAGCTAGTTCATAAAGTTTTTACATTTTTAAATCTTTCTTCACATTTTTTTTCCAGTCAAACTTCATTCCCTTCTTCTGCAAGGATGTTATTGGATTTGATATCCTCGAAAAACCTTCAATGAACCTCCGGTTGTAACTGGTAATGCCCATAAAAGATCGAACATCTGTCACATCCTTAAGAACCAACCAATATTCGATTGCCCTTATCTTTTTAGGATCTACGGAAATTCCTTCCTTAGTCACTACGTGACCTAAATATTGAATCTTATCCTTAAAGAAATCACATTTACTAAACTTTGCGAAGAGTTGATGTTCTCGCAACTCTTGCAAAATAGTTTTTAGATGTTCTTTATGTTCTTCTTCAATTTTTGAATAGATTAGAATATCGTCGATAAACATGACCACAAACTTAGCTAAATACTTATGCATCACGTTGTTCATTAAACACATGAAAACAACTGGGGCATTAGTAAGCCCGAATGGCATTACAACAGATTCGTAATGACCATATCTAGTTCTGAAAGTTGTCTTAAAGATGTCTTCATCTTTAATCCTTACTTGATGATATCCAGACCTTAAATCTATTTTTGAAAACACCGTGGCTCCACGTAGTTGATCAAACAGATCATCTATGCAGGGTAACGGATATCGATTTTTTATGGTCATGTTGTTTAACTGGCGGCAATCTATGCAAAGTCGCATAGTTCCGTCCTTCTTCTTGACAAAGATGACAAGTGCCCCCTAGGGAGACACACTTAATCGAATATAATTTTTATCAGTTAATTCTTTTAATTGAGATTTTAATTCATTAAGTTCGAGTATGTTCATTTGATAAGGGGCCTTTGAGGTAGGTACTGCACCCGGTACCAGCTCAATGGTGAAATCCAATTCCCTTTTTGGAGGTAATCTCGAAATCTCTTCTGGGAATACATCAACATATTATTTTAAGACTGGTACATTAGAGGAAATTTGGGGTCTAAAATGGGCCTTATAAGAAAACGTGCCAAAATAAGTTTTTGTGAGTTGGAATTCAAGAACCAATAGAATTTCA